>CM053408.1:97316681-97350873 GCA_028644305.1 Xerus rutilus | reverse complement strand
AGGAATGAGAAAGTCATGTGGTAAAAACATTGGTGATGACTTATGAAATAATCATTTTCCTCTGAGAGTCTAAATAGTTTAAAAATTTCGAGTTGTGAGGTATATGGGAAAATACTTACTGAAAAATATTAATTATCAAATAAATGGTTGGATAAGAAAAATAGAACAGTCTGACATTATATAAATGAAAGATGACTATTAAAATGACTATTATATGTAGATATCTTCTAAATTTTTCATTAAACAGAAATGGAATTGTCATATAGTGTTCTTTCTTGCATTTTGATCAAAATTCAAGTATATTAAAAATGCAAGAGAGGAAACTTTCCCTAAACTTCAGTCTAGCACTTCCAAGATCTCCCAAGCACCAGGGTTACAACCTGGCCTCTGGCACCTTGCCAGTAACTGCAGACTGAGTGCCAGGCTGTCACATGCATACACTAGGTCCAGGCTGGAAACTATGGCACTGAGTTCATGCCTGAAGACTCAGGTTCTAAGCTATTCCTCATGGCTCCACAATGCAGATCAACCTCTGCAATTCCATCCTCCAGGTCCAACCCAGATCCCAGCTAGCATCAGTGACACTAGGTTGTAGGACAGCACTCATAATTTTATTCAACAAGCTAGTAACTGCAGATCCATCCCCTAAGCCTGTTCCATGGACCAAGGTTCTAAAACTAGTATTCAAGCATTCTCTGTTAGACCTGTAGTCCAAACCTGAGTAGTCAATAAGCTCTGACACCATGTTGGCCTCTGTGGGACTCATTATTGAACTAGATTCCCAAACAGCCCTGTGAACCCAGGATGCAAGCCTTTCCATCTGGAATCAGAGTCCAAACTCCTTTCAGCTCCAAACTGGCTCCTATGGAATTAAGCTCTCGGATCATTTATTGACCCAAGTACCAAACCTATCTCAGCAATATACAGGCCTCTGTAGTGTTTAGCTCAAGGCTTGAATTATAATGAGACATTACCCCTCAACTGTTAGGATGACTCATTAAAATGTTAAAAGATTTTACATGTTGGCCAGGATATGGAGGAAAGGGAAAACTTATATTCTGGTGCTGGCAAAGTAAATTGGTATAGCCAGAATGGAAAATAATATGGAGGATCTTCAAAATGTAAAAAGTATGATCTGGCAATCCTATAACCATGTATTTGTCTCCAAAGAAGTTAAAATGAGGATCTCAAAGAGATATCTTCACCTTCATGTTTATTGCAGCATTACTCATAGTAAAGATTTGGAAACGACTCAAATGTCTGTCCTTGGATAAATGGATAAATAAAATGTAGTGTGTCTATAAGTGTATGTGAAATAAGACAGGCACAGAAAAAGAAATACTGCATGATCTTACTTTTATGTGAAATCTGAGAAAGTCAGACTCATAGAAATAAAGAGTAAATTGTTTCTATAGGAAACTGGGTAGTAAAAATGAGGAGATTTTGGTGAGAAGGTACAAATTTTCAGTTGTAAGATGAAGAATTTTTATGATACTGAAAATTCTAGTTGTTTCTTCCTATTTCTGGAGGTCCAATATCCGGCACAGTGACTTCAGTTTTTAATTATGTATTGTAATCTTGAAATTTGTTAGAATAGTTTTCAAACGTTCTTACTACAAAAAAAAAAAGGTAACTGTGAGATGATTGATAATTAACTTGAGTGTTATATATATTTCACAATATATAAAGATACAAAATATTATGTTGTACACCTAAAATATATAAAATTTATATTTGTTATTTGAACTTCAATAAATCTGGAAAAAAAATGGGTTAATGAGTGAAGAGATATCTAGACCAATGAAATGCAACAGATAATTTAAGAATGGAAGAAATCAAGACACTTCTTATATGATAAAAGAGTTCACAAAAATTGATGGGAAATTTGTAGCTATAATGGAAGAAGTGACTGATCATACCCATGTAATAATCCTAGTTTGATACTTATCAAACATCACACATTAAAGAGAACAAATATTGCATAGATCAAAGTTACAATCTTAATACTAGATATATACAATCCCAAATACAAAGGAATAGAATTAAGTATAAAAGTGTATAAAATTGGCTCCGTGACATAGATGCTACAATAGGGAAGAAAAGGACTTCTTTGAAAATAAAAGACAAAAATGCTGATTAATTTCATTATTTGATTATATTAAGATTAAATATTTCCTTTCATTTAAGAACAATGTGGGAAACTCTAAGAGGCAGCTCACATAACAGTGGACAGCACTTCAAATGCCTCAAACTGACAAGAGATTATTAGATTAAAACTCCATAGTAATTCCTCCACAGGGGCAATTAAACATGAAAAGCTAATTGGTGTTGTGTCATGATGTGTAGTAAGAAATGAAAGAAATATGGAGATTAAGGAAAATAATAAAAACAATAATATTTCAACTTTATATGTCTAATTAGTTGTCAGCCTCTGTTCAAGTGTATCTAGCCTTCATCTTTTCAACTTATTTGGGTGACTTTTACATATATCTATTAAATGTCTTGTAGAAAATATTGTTCTCAATAATATATAGGAAAATGATACCTGTTCTCATCACTATTATTCAAAATTGTCATCGAAGCTAGTAAACACAGGGTGAATAAAACAGGTAACAGTTGCTACTTGTGGAAAGCTTGTCTACCTGGAACAAGAAAATCCTATTAGGGCATGAAAGTAATGAGTGAGTAGAATCTACCAGGCACAGAATTTTTTAATAGTTTTTGCCATATACTGGTAATAACAATTTAGAAAATAAAACACATTAATCAGTAGCAATAAACTTAGAATTGTAAAACACAAACTAAAGAATTTGGAGAAAATTAAGAGCCTATATAAAATGAGAATACAAAATTCCTGGGGCATATTAAATATTTTTGAATAACTAAATGTGCATGATATGCCATAGGAAAATATCACTGATTTTCATAATTTTAATGTAAAAATTTTCTCATAATTTGTTTGGAATCTAAATTTATATATTTGAAAAATACAGAAGAAAAAATAGGTAGTGATTACTAACCAAATTTGGCAGAAAATGAGTTATTTGCAATAATGGATATAATCATACACATTATAATATGGAAGAGTAGTAGAACATTGAACTACATTTTGAAATATTGACAAACTCTATTCATGAATAATCAAAATAAAACAATAATTGATTAATAGAGACCCACTAGGTCTAATTTAGAAAGGACTAATATGTTTTGTTTTATTTTATTTGCCTGGATCTGCTCTGCTTATACTGGCTTAGGTGCCTGACCAAGCCCATTCAGTTCTTCTGGCTCACACAATAATTGTGAAGTCAGAGGGAATTAATTATCTCTGGGGTGACTTTTGCCCAATGGGGTAAAGTCAGAAGTAAGTGCATAAATAGATTTTTCCCACTTTTTAGATAAAATCTGAGGTATTACATATAGTAGGATTGAAGCTCAGTTGTATACAATGATAAGCAGCTGAATCATGAACTCTTAGTTTGTTTTTGTTTGTTTGTTTTTTGTTTTAATTTCCTAACTGTTTAACTCCTTTCTATTCCACATGACTTCTACTTTCCAAAATAACCATTTAGGTCCAAATACTGATTTGCAAGCCCTAGCTAAAGAAGAGATGAGAGAAAATCTTCTGGAAAAAAAAAGGAAGGAAGGAACGAACGAACAAAGGAAGGAAGGAAGGAAGGAAGAAAGGGAAGGAAGGAAGGAAAGAAAAGAAAAGAAAAATAGTAAAAGAAAAAAAACAGAGTGTTTTGAAATGAACTTTATGCCTTAATCTTTTTTCATTTCTTTTCTTTTTTTAAATATTCTATAGCGGTATCGATATTTATCAAGCAAGTAGTCATTTTAAAGAAATGAGATGTTAAAACTAAAGACAAAACCTTATTCTTAGGCTAGGGAATAAAAAGGTGAAACAAATCTGTCTCATGTATTTGTATTTTACCTGCTTGGTAAAATTCTTTTGTTGTTTTGCCACTATCATAACTACAAATGTTCTTGACTAATAGGATTCTACACCATAAACTCAGATGATCTCAGTTTGGACATAAGATTAGAGGCTCCATCTGGAATAATGATCCAGAGACTTTTAGCAGTGGGATTACAAGACATTTTTATATTCTTCGTTACAATTTTAAGAATTTAAAATATTTCTAAAATAAATCTGTAATTTAAAATAAAAAGGTCTGAAAGTTATCAAAAATTTGAAAAGTAATTCAACTCTTCCAAGAATAGGTAAGGGAACAAATTTAGGCATAACAAAGAACCTTAAAGCGGTAAGTATAACTATCGATGCAGTTTTATCACCAACTTTCCAGCACCTTCCAAACTCTCACCACAGTCCTATTTTACATGATTATGGAACTGAGACTTGTAAATGCCACTCCTTCAACAGGGCTGTCATAGATTTAAGATAAGATTGTTAGATCAGATAAGCACATTAATAAGAATATAGTTTCTAACTTTCTCCTTTAAGAATTATAGTAGGAATTTTGTCCCTCAGTAAATCACAGTAGTTCTTCTGCCAATGTGGTAATGTTGTAATAAACCTGTAAGTTGAAAATACTGTAAATGAAAAACACTTAATGTATCCAGCCTCCTGAATATGCTAGCTCAGCAATATGATATTGTAAAGTATCAGTTCTTTCCCCTTCTAATCCCCTGACTGGGAGCTGCCCAGCATCAGGAGAAAGTATTTTATTGGATATCACTAGTCTGAGGAAAGAGCAAAGATCAAAATTTTTTCTCTATATCATTCTGTATATTCTGTAAATCATATATGCTCAACAAGTGAAAGAAGATATGGTGCACTACAATAGATTAAATGTGAGAATTGCACTTGATTTTATAGTGCTTTTCATAATACGCTGAAATATTTTTACATCAATGGTCAACAGATTTCCTGCACTGAAACTATCAAGCTTATTTATTTTGGGAGCTTTGAAAGGCAGAATTATCCTCTCTGATTGTGGTGTATATGCCACAGAAATATGTGAAAGTCTATTGGTATAGGAATCCTAATCCAGTAATCTCAATGTCTTGAGCATGGCATATCCTATAAATACCCAATGTTATCAACTATTATATGATAGACTAATACTTAATTTATGCAATTTACTTTATTTAGCATACAGAAAGAATTGGAGAATCAGAACATTTGAATAGTATATAAAATTTTGTCTTTTTGCAATGAATATGCTAGGTCTAAAATGCTAATTTGAATATTTTTTTATTGAAAACACCCACACATACAGTGTGAATACATTTTGCAGACCAGTAAATTACCTTTACTACACTGTCAATCATAGGGGTCATTTTAACTATTAACTATATCAAAGATGTGGAAAAAATACATCTAAGTGATGAACTATGATTTTCAGAGCAGTTTGTGATAATTAATTAAATATGATGGGCTGATAAAGAGATGTATTACTTGAACTTAAAGCTGACTTAATTAAGTGATGGCCATTTGGAATTTGTAATTATCCCTGCTGCAGTTTTTCCTGCCCTTGCTGTCCTTCCTCAGGAGATACTAATGAATTTCTGTGAATGTCCTTATGTTTAATCTTGTTCATGGTGTTGGCTTCCACTAAACAAAGCCAAAAAGAAAAAAAGATATCCCTGCATATCGAACTCCCAACACAAGCAATACACTCATAAATAATTCAAAAGTCCTCTACTTCGCATGATTACCCTTTTAAAAGAAGATAATTTAAATGAGGAAGTGAGAAAGGTCACTTTTACTGCACTTTTAATAGAGTACAACTCTAAAAATTTTACTGTGCTAATATTTTTAGAAGTTATTGTATTACTATATTTAGTTTTTTACAAAAATCAATATAACAAATTTCAAATCTTAAAGCAAGGATCTTCTTTTTTCTCTTTTCTTTGTTATTTAAAATTCATTTACAAAACATGACATATTTTGAGTACTAAACAGAAATAAAAGTTTTTTAAAATGACAGTAGTTTTAATGTCTGGTTTAAGTTTTATAAATATCTGAATTCAAATTTACGACTGGAATTCATATTTAGGAAGAAAGAGTCTGGTCGCCAAGTGAACATACAGATTTAATCATAATAGCTAAGTTATCGAATCAAACTAGGTACCTGTTGACAGACAAATGGATTTAAAAAAATATGGTATTTACACACAATGGAGTTTTACTTATCTATAAAAAAGAACACAATTATGTCTTTTGCTGGTAAATGGATAGAAATGGAGATCTTCATGTTAAGTCAAATAAGCTGGACTCAGAGAAAGTCAAGGTTTGAATGTTTTCTCTCATATTTGGAAACATGAAAGAGAGAGAGGAGAGAGAGAGAGATAATAAAATAAGTGATCCAAAGAAACTAGAAGAGAGACCAAAAGAGTACAGAAAGAACAGAGTAGAGGAATGAGATTGGGAGAAGAGGGCCTGGGGAAGTACTAGGGAAGAAATTTGACTGAATTATGCTATTTCCATGTACAAATATACCACAATGAATCCCATTTTTAAAAATGTGTAATTTTAATGCACTAATTAAACTAATACTACTACTAATGATGATAGAAGACATATGAGTAAAGTAGAACAAATTTACAGGAGGAAGAAGAGGGGAAAGAAAGTGAAGGAAATGGTGAAAGAGATTAATCAAATTATGTTATGTACATGTATAAATAGAGCATAATGAATTCGACTGTTGTAACTATAATGTTGCAATAAAACTATGTCATTTGAAGAAACACTTAAGAAAGAGAAAGACGATTAATTAAAAAGAAAGGTGCCAGGGTTGGGGGCGGGGGAGAGAAAGGGAAGAAAGGTCAAAAGCCAACAAGATGATAACATGACATTTAAGTACATAGGTAAAGTTGATATTGTTAAAGGAAGGGGAGAAGAGCTGGAAACAACGAGCAGAGTTTGGGAAATTGTCCCATTGTCCCATACTGGTCACTTATAACATCCAAAGGAGGTTTCACTAATGAACATGCCAATTCTAGGGTTTGTGAATATTTCTTCCAACAGTATTTGCAGACTGGACATTTGTACAGTGTTGGCCATTACTACCTGCCCTTATACCCTTAGACTTAAATACTTCACATCATGTTTTCAATTAAAAAAAAAAAAAGAAATCTGATTTTTAAATGTAAATATTTCCATTCCCTATTGAGTTGTTTAAATAAATTAAATAACAAAAAAGTAGCTATTATTGTAGAGACAGTATTAACTTAAGCCTCTTCTCACTTGTCATTGTTTTTTTAAAAATATTTATTCTAGATTTTTTTCTCAAAAATATCATAAACATTTTTGTAATTTCCTATATTTTTCTTTATTTTCTTTCACAATTTACTTCTAGTAACTATTTATTTCTCTTGCTGCTATTTTTGCTTTCAGTTTACAACATATGATTATATTTCGTTTCTTCCAAATATTTTTCATTTTAAGAAAAATTTGAATAAATGATACTGAATTTTAATAAGTACTTATAGACAGAATTAGCGATCTCCATGCACACTTAGAAGCATAAACTTTGAACACAGTTTAAGAAGCTTACAGTCCAGTTAGAGGCACAACTAACCTTCAAATGAAATACTGAAACCAACAAAAATATGGTGAGCTATGTATTGGTTTTGTAACCTTCAAGATGTAAGGGGAAAATAAGTTGTAGAGTTGAATCTCCAAGTTGTGTGAATTTTTGTTTGTTTTTGGTTAATTTTATCAAATAGCAAGAAAGCCTGAATTTATAAGGCACATATATAGGGATAGTTTTTAAAACAACTTAAGTTTATGGGAAGTTAAAAAAAGAAAACATGGCTTACTGACAGAACAAGTAATCCCTAAATTTCAATGAATTATAAAAGTGTTTTGTTGTGTTTGGTTTTAGTTTTCCTTACGCATGTAACGTATCAATTAGTGTATGCCACCTTGCTGCCAGAACCAGCCAGAAGGAGCACCTTCGTCTAGAACACTGACAGTCTTTTGGCAGAAAGAAAAGAGGTATGACAAACCACCAGCTGGCTTTTAAATCTTCTGCCCAAATGACATACTGACCAAAGCAAGGCATTTAGCCACTCCTGATGACAGTGGCACAGCGAGAATAAGCCTTCTGGAAGTAGAGAGTAAATATTTTTAAGCAATAGAAATAATTTCAAAGAGTAAACTCAAACCTTTAGCTCATAGTATAAATTGAAGTAAATATCAGTTCAGAGGTAAAACTTTAATACTGGAGGCACTTGTCTTATAAGAACACATGTTATTGGCCACTAGAGGAAATGTTTGAACTATTTGTGATTACTTTTACTACCAGCTCCCAGCAGAATGACTGAAATCCACCCTAACACATGATAATGAACAAAGCCATGATCACAGCTGGAACCACAATCAACCTTCCCCATAATTTATTTTTACATGGTATAGAATACCTCCCAGTAACATAATTTGCCCTCCAAATCCATTTATACATAAAGAAAAATCATTCATGAAAGTCCAAATCCTTCTCATTATTCTTGCATCAATTTATGTGACTTTCTCAGACCATATAATGATAAAATACAGTAATTGCATTGCTTCTTTCACATAGTATATTAAAAAAATCTGATACACAGAAGATATTTATTACATACTTGCAGAGCATATACATTTCACAATTCATAAATAGGCCTTGGAATAATGCAGGTCATGTTAGTAACTAATAATTTATCAAATATTCATAAGTTTCAGTTTCAAGTAAGCACATTAGTCAGGAATGGAGAAAATATACAAATTGTTCTGAGTCCGGTAGGATCATGTTGTTGTTGAGCACCAAAGATTCTCCTTTTCGATGGTGTCATTTTTTTTAAAATATTTTTTAGTTGTAGTTGGACACAATATCTATTTATTTATTTTTATGTGGTGCTGAGGATCGAACTCAGTGCCTCAGGCATGCGAGGCAAGCGCTCTACCACTGAGCTACAATCCCAGCCCCTATGGTGTCATTTTTAAAGGAATATGTTCGGCAGAAAAAAAGAAGAAATTTCAGTCTTACTCTCTGTTTCTTCTGAGATTCACAAAAATTATTGCTTTCCTCATTATATCTTCTGGTTGACCTCAAGATTGCATGGTGATGGTAAGTGGAGAGTGGACAATCTAAGAAGTAGCTAAAGTCCTACAGAAAGCACAGGAAATCAAGCATTTTCTCAGATCACAGTTCTTTCCATATGTAATGACAATGTCATGGATAAAACAAGGAACACAATATGGATTTATAATGACAAGATTCACACCCTGACTCAGCAGAAGCTCCAGACTGGTGTTGTACAGAAGATAACATAGCTTGTTTTAAACACTTTTTTAAATCTATCAGTCAAATTTTCTCCTTTAATTATTTGTTAACTCCTTCACTCTCCTAGACCTAACTAAATATTTGTTTAAAAAATTATTTTGCAGCCAGGCGCAGTGGCTCAAGCCTGTAATCCCAGCACTTAGGGAGGCTGAGACAGGAGAATCGCGAGTTCAAAGCCAGCCTCAGCAACGGCGAGGCGCTAAGCAACTCAGTGAGACTAAGCAACTCAGTGAGACCTTGTCTATACATAAAACACAAATAGGGCTGGGGATGTGGCTCAGTGGTCAAGTGCCCCTGATTTCAATCTCTAGTACTAAAAAGAAAAAAGAAAAAATTATTTTGCAAGTGCTTTTCTCTATTACTTTATTATTATCATAGAATGTGGGTAAAGTGGCTAGTATAAGGGTAATACATCTTCAAAAGACCTTTCGCAATCTTTCTTGGGAAATCTCTTTTTAGAGGTTAAATTATTGTATATCTTTCCTCAGGTCTGCCTATTTTTCCTTCTCTTCTTTCATTTGCTCTCTTCTTTCTTGCTCTCTCCTGACCTCTCCTTACCATCTCTGGACATGGAGTTATTTCTTTGAGGTTAGAACCTTAGGTATGTTTACAGTCATTCTATTAGTGCTTTTTCATCCATTTGTACTTAACTTCTATCCTCTGATTCCATGAGTTGACAATACCTAACATTCCATGTTTATGATTCTATTAGTATACATTTTACCCTGTTGTAGTTATTCTTGTTCGGGAAACTAATTAATGATTCTTTTCCCTGATTGAGCTACAAGATTAAGTTCCATCATTTTTGAAAATATTTTGATCACTTTAAGTGAGTCTGGCAATTATAAATCCATAGTGCCTCATCTATTCTGTTCCTCGACATCACCATTTAGAAGAACATATATCTGCTTCTCCTGCTGCCTTGTATGAGATTTTGGTTACAGATTAGATCACCCTTCCTGTGCTTTATTTTGAAAATTTGGTTCAAGTTGTCAACAACCCCAATTTCTTCAGTCTCTCTAAAGGATGACCATGACTACACAGGTCTAAACCCACAATCTTTTGACCATAGTAAAACATTTGTTATATGTTTGGATATGAGGTGTCTCCCAAAAGATCATATGTGAGACAATACAAGAAGGTTCAAAGGAGAAATGATAGGGTTGTGAGAGTCTTAATCCAATCAGTGAATTAATCCTCGGATAGAGATTAACTGAGTGGTAACTGAAGCGATAGGGCATGCTGAGGGAGGTGGGCATTGGGGGCATGGCTTTGAGGTTTATATTTGTATCTGGCAAATGGAGACCTCTCTCTCTGCTTTCTGACCATTATGTGAGCTGCTTCCCTCACCATACTCTTCCACTCTAATACTTTGCCTCACTTCCACCCCTGAGGGACAGAGGTCTTCTAAAGACTAAGACTTCTAAAACCATGAGCCCTCAAATCAACTTTTCCTCCTCTAAATTTGTTCTGGTAAGATCTTTTCTTCACAACAGCAACAAAGCTGTTTTCTTTACAATATTTTTTTCTTTTACAATTTTCTCTTATTCTTTTTTTTTCCTTTGGTTGTTTTACAAGGACAAGTAAGATCTACTTTCTTAGCAAAGTTCAAGTACACAATACTGTTAACTGCAATAACCATGGTGTACAGTGAATCTCCAGAACTTATTTATCCTGCTTTACTGAAACTGTACAATTTGACCCACATCACTTCGTTTTCCCCTCTCCTCAGCCTTTGAGAATAAATGTAACACTCTGCTTCTGTGAATCTGACCATTTAATATTTACATGTCAATGAGATAATAGAGCATTTGTGTTTATGCATCTGACTTATTTCACGAAGTATAATGTCCTCCAGGTTCATCCATGTTGTCACAAATGACAAGATCACTTTCATTTTCAAGGCTAAGTAGTAGTCCACTGAGCGTACATATATCACTTTTTATTTATCCATTTATTCATCAACAGACATTTAGGTTATTTCCATGTTTGCTGTTGTAAGAAATGCTGAAATGAACATGGGAATATGGATGTGTATTTTAAGATTCTAATCTCAACCCCTTTCAATATATACACACAAATGGAATTTCTGGGTTGTATGGTAGACCTATTTTCATTTTTTTTGGGGGGGGAGTACTGGAGATTGAACTCAGGGGCACTTGACCACTGAGCAACACTCCCAGCCCTATTGTGTGTTTTACATAGAGACAGGGTCTCACCGAGTTGCTTAGAGCCTCGCCGTTGCTGAGGCTGGCTTTGAACTCACGATTCTCTTGTCTCAGCCTCCCTAAGTGCTGGGATTACAGGCTTGTGCCACCGCATCCAGCTCCTATTTTCATTTTTCAGGAATCCCTATACTTATTTAATGGTAGCTGTATCCTTTTACCCACCTATCTAGAATATGCAAAGGTTTTCTTTTCTCCATATCATCACCAACAAGTATTATCTTTTGTCTTTTTCATAATAGCTAGGCATTAGTTGATATCTCATTTCTCTGATGATTTGTAAAGATGAGAATTTTTATAGAACTTTGGGTAATTTGTCTTCTTTTTCCAGAAATATCTATTTCAGTTTGTTCTATTTCTAATAAGGTAGTTTAATATGGATTCATAATCACTGCTAATGTATTTTGGAAATTAAACTTATATGATTTACAATCCTCTAAATTACATAGGTTGTCTTTTTATTTTTTATATGAATGGTTCTTTGGTTGATTGTCATTCCATTTTTTTATTATTATTGTTGTTTCCAGTGTTTTTATATCATAACCAAAATTTATCACCATGACTAATATCAAGAAACTTTCTCCATATGTTTTATTCTAGTACTTTTGCAGTTTTCAGGGTTGGATATGTCTTTAATTCATTTTGAGTTGCTTTTGTACATGGTATCATATAGGTGCAATTTCATTGTTTTTCATGTGAAACATCAAGTTTACCTAGAATCAATTATTGACAAGGTTATCCTTTATACATTTGAATTCTCAGCACCCTTGTTCAAGATGAATTGACGATAAGCACGTGAATTTATTTCTGGGCTCTATTCTGGTGTTTTCATCTAAGTTTTCGAATCTGTGAATTCAGAATGTCTTTCTATTTATCTGTATTTTCCTTAATTTCTTTCATCAACGTTTTATAATTTTCAGTATATGTCTTTCCTTCTTTGCTTCAGCTTATTTCTAAGTATTATATTCTTTTTGATACTATAATAAATGCTACTGATTTCTTAATTTTTTCAGATAGTTTATTGTTAGTGTATACAAATACAACTGGTTTTTCTATATCAATCTTGTATTCTGCAAACTTACTGAATTTATTTATTAGTTCTACTAGTGGTTTTATGAACTCTTCAGGGTTTTCCATATGTAAGACCATTTCATCTGCAAACAATTTTATTTCTTACTTTTGGATGAATTTATTTCTTGTCTTCCTTAATTGCTTTCATTAATATTTATAGTAATATATTGAGTTAATGTGGTGAGAGTAGACATTTTTAATGTACTATATATTAGACAAAATGCTTTCAGTTTTTCAGCATTCAGTACAGTATCTATTGTGAGTTTGTTATATATGTTCTTCATTGTGTACAGATTAGTTCTTCCTAAATCTATTTTGTTGAGAATTTTAATAATGTATTGGTGTTGAATTGTGTCTAATACTTTTTATGCATTTAATGAGATGATCATGTAGATATACCATTTTATTCTTTTAATATAGAGTTTCACATTGAAACATTTGCAAAATCTTGCATCCCAGAAATAAATCCAACTTTTCTTGAATGGTATGATTCTTTTAAAGTATTATTGAATTCAATTTGCTAACATTTTATTGTAGGTATTTGTACCATCATAATAATCAGGGATATTGGATTGTAGTTTTTTAAATTATTATTTCCTATGATTCCATTGTCTAAATTTTGTCCTTCATGAGACTGGCTTCATTGAATGAAGTTTACTGATTTTCTCTTCTATTTTTTGGTACAGTTTAAGAAGGATTGATTTTTTTTCTTTGACTGTTTGGTGGAATTTAACCTATGAAACCATTTGGTCCTGTTCTTAAAGTAGGAATTGTTGATTGAATCTCCTTATTTGTTATTGTTCTTGCACAATATTATTTCATCTTCATTCGGTTTTGGTAGGCTATATGTTTCTAGCAAATTATCTATTTCTTTTAGGTTATTCAATTTGGGGTGGGTATATCTGGTCATGATTATCTCATGATTAAAAAATACTCTTAGAAATCTGTTGAATGACTCTTCCTTCATATCTGATTTTATTTATTTGAGTCCTTAGTATTTTCATAGATAGTTAAGTGTTTAGTGATGTTTTAATTATTAAAAAATTCTTGGTTTGATTTTATTTGTCTATTATTTTATTCTCTGCTTTGATTTTCATTTTTCCCTGCCCTGATTATTCTTTCTTTCCTTCTCCTAACTCTGAAATTTGTTCTTATTCTTCTAATTACACAATGTATAAATTATGCTGCCTATTTACATTCTTTCTTTTTAAATGTAGGCATTTTATTGCTATAAAATGTCATTTTAATACTCATTTTTTTGCATCTCAGATTTTAGTACATTTTGCTCTTGTTTTCTTTCTGTAGGTAATTTTTAATTTCATTTGTGTTGTTCTTGTTCAGTGGTTACTCACTTGTGTGTTTTTTTGTTTCTATGTATTTGTGAACTTTTCTTGTTTTCTTACGGTTATTCTGTTCTCATTCTATTCCATTGTAATCAGAAAATAAATTAACTTTATTTCATTTTTTAAAACAGGTCAATGTGTTGTGAGCTGGACATACAATTTCTCCTGGAAGATGCTTCATGTGTGCTAGAGAATAATATATGTACTTCTACTCTAGGATGGTCTCTTAGGCTGCTTTGCACTGTTGTAACAGAAAAACATTGACTAAGTAATTTATAAACAATGGAAATGTATTTGGCTCATGGTTCTAAAGGCTTTGAAGTCCAAGATCTACTAAGGGTGCATCTACTGAGGATCTTTCTCTGTATCATTCTATGACAGAAGTGATAACCTTGCAGCACAATATGCAAAAGAAAGATAAGAGACAAGCTTGCATTTATTACAGATACGCTTTCATGATGAGAATCCTACCCTTGTGATAGCAACAGGAATCCATTCATGAAGGTAGAACCCTCATGACTTAACAGTCTCTTAAAGTCCTCCCAACATTTTGCATTGGAATTTAAGTTTCTGACACAGGTAGTTTGGGGAAAACATTCAAGGTATAGTAGATGGAAAGTTTTATAAATGACTATTAGTTCAGCTTGATTTTAATTGTCATTCCAATTAGCTAATTTCTGTCTAGAATTCCCATTCAATATTGAAAATGGTGCATTGGATTCTTTTACTACTATAGTTCTGTTATTAATATTTCCCTTCAGAACCACCCATATTTACTCAATCGCTGAGCAGGTTGGCACAGGTGGGTCTTTAATCCCAGAGGTTCAGAAGTCCGAGGCAGAAGGATCACAAGTTCAAAGCCAGCCTCAGCAATTTAGCAAGACCCTGTCTTAAAAGAAAAAAGAAAAAAAATCTTAAAAAATTGAAGATGTAGCTTAGTAGTTAAGCACCCCTTGGTTCAATTCCTGGTACCAGAAAAAGAAAACAGAACTGTACATATATATCTATTATATAGGTGTTATGATGTATATATGTATGTATAAATATGTGACATATATAAATTATATATGTATAGAATTATGTATAACATTATATATGTATAGATACATCTATAATTTATATATAACTTACAGATATATATAATTCATATTTTCCAGTTGAATTGATCCTCTATTTATTTTACATTTTTAAAATTTATTCTACTTAGGTTTACATGACAGCAGAATGCATTTTGATTCATTGTACACAAATGGAATACAACTTTTCACTTCTCTGGTTGTATACACTATAGAGTTACACCATATGTGCAGTCATACATTAACCTAGGGCATTGTTGTCCATTGCATTCCTCTGTCTTTCCTGCCCCCATGTCCCATCTCCTCTCTTTCCTCCCCTTTGACCAAAATTTCTCCATTCTTCCCACAACCCCTCCCACATTATGGATAAGTATCCACTTATCAGAGAGAACATTTGGCCTTTGGTTTTTTGGGATTGGCTTACTTCACTTACCATGATGTTCTCCAACTCCATTCATTTACCTGCAAATACAAGAATTTTATTATCTTTTAATGCTGAGTAATATTCTTTTGTGTATATATATATACCACAGTTTCTTTATCCATTCATATATTGAAGGGCATCCAGGGTGGTTCCACAATTTAGCTATTGTGAATTGTGCTGCTATAAACGTTGAAGTGGCTACATTACTGTAGTATGATGTTCATAAGTATTTTGGGTATAGACGGAGGAGTGGGATAGCTGGGTCAAATGGTGGTTCCATTCCAAGTTTTCTAAGGAATCCCCATACTGCTTTCCAGATTGGCTGCACCAATTTGCAGTCCCACCAGCAATATATGAGTGTGAAGAAACAATCAATGTGGTTAACAGAGAGCCTATATTCTGGGAGCAAATTTTTGCCACACGCACATCAGATAGAGCACTGATCTCCAGGATATATAAAGAGCTCAAAAAACTTAACACCAAAAAACAATCAATAAATGGGCTAAAGAGCTAAACAGAAGCTTCACAGAAGATATACAATCAATAAATATATGAAAAAATGTTTAACACCTCTAGCCATTAAAGAAATGCAGATCAAAACTATTCTAAGATTTCATGTCATGCCAGTCAGAATGGCAGTTATCAAGAATATAAACAAGTGTTGGCGAGGATGTGGAGGGAAAGGTACACTGATGCTCTATTATTATAGAATGATTGTCTTCTTCTAACTTGGCAGTCTTTGACTTAGAGCCTATTTTTTCTAATATGAGTATGGGCCATCATTTTTCAACCTTTTTTACCATTTCCATGGAATATTTTTTTCCATTCCTGCACTTTTAACTTATACAAGTCCTTAAATCTAAATCTAAAGGATTTGACACAAGTAGACAGCACATTGCTGGGTCTTATTTTCCATTCATTTATCCACCTTATGATTTTTATTTTTATTTATTTTTTGGTATTGTGAGATTGAACCCAGGGTTGTTTTCACCACTGAGACACATCCCCAGCACTTTTGGTGGGGGGTAACAGGGATTGAACTCAGGGGCACTCAACCACTGAACCACATCCCCAGCCCTATTTTGATTTCTATATAGAGACAGGGTCTCACTGAATTGCTTAGAATCTCGCTTTGGCTGAGGCTGGCTTTGAACTTGTGATCCTCCTGCCTCAGCCTCCTGAGCTGCTGGGATTACGGAGTGTGCCACTGTGCTGACCCCAGCACTTTTATGTTGTTGAGTCAGTGTCTCACTAAGTTCCTGAGGGCCTTGCTAGATTGCTGAGAGCGGCTTTGAACCTGTGATCCTCCTGCCTCAGCCTCACTTTAAGGTTTTAAATTGAGGATTTAAACTCATTTACATTTAAAATAATTGTTGAAATGAGGACATACTTCCATTATTTGATTTGATTTTGTTTTGCAATTATTGTTTTTCCCCCTTCTCTCTTGCTGTTTTTCTTTGTTATTATTTCTGTATTCATTCATTTTTCTTTGATTATTTATTTTTTTATCTTTCATGTGTCTACTGTAGATTTTTCTTTTCTTTTCTTTTTTTTTTTTTTGATTACTGGGAAACATGCTTAATATATGTTGTAGTTCTATCCATTTAATGTTTTAAAAAAACAAACAAAACCAATTTCAATCACACACCAAAACTATGCCTCCTCCTCTTATTCTACATATTGTGTTTTTTTGTTGTTGTTGTTGTTGTTATCTGGAATTGAACTTATAACCAAGGAGTTGCTTAACCACTTAACCACTGAGCCATATCCCTAACGTTTTTTTTTTTTTCTTTTGAGACAGAGTCTCTCTAAGTTGCTGAGGCTGACTTTGAACTTGGTGTCATCTTGCCTCAGCCTCCCTAGCAACTGGGACTACAGGCATGTGCCATCATACCCAACACATTGAGAGCTTTCTATTTTTAATATCCATGCATATATTTTATAATTATTGATTTTTATTTTATTTATTTTTTTTCCTAGAAAGGCTGGAAATTCAATCCAGGGTCTAATGCATGTTAGAAGATTGCTCAACAAGCCCTAAATGAATTTTTTTTCTTTGTTGTTTGTTTGTTATATTTTTAATATTTTGTCTTTAACTTTTATTTTAGAGTTAAAAGTAATTTATGCACCATGATTAGTGTCAATTTATTCTGTATTATTCTGAATACTTACCTTAATCAGTGAGATATATGCCCTGAGATATATTTATGTTTGGTATTTAGCATGTTTTCAATTAAGTTTGCAGAATTCAATTAAGGTAATTCAAGTGGCTACAAACTGCCTCAGTTTTGTTTTCTTTTCATTTGTGTTTGTCTGTTAAAGATTACTTCCTTTTATTTTTAAAGGATAGTCTTACCTGATATAGTATTATTGGCAATATTTTCTTTCTTTCCTTTAAGTGCACTATAGCACTCTGCAATATACTTATTAAAGTCAAGCAATTTAACTTGCAAACATATACACCACTCTAGAAAAGTTGGTTCCATCACCATGAATAGTCTACTCAATACCAAAGTGTATACTGAAGCTATAGTCACAGAGAGCTGCCCTCATGGATGGTTGTATATTCATTAGCACACAAAAGGCAAAAAATTTCATCTAATATTTTTTTTCTCATGATTCCATTTTACATCTCATGCTGCTGCTCACATTGGAAGGTTGAGGCCAATATACCATTTAGGAAATTTTTATACAGCAATTCAAAACAAAAAATAAAGAACTTAAATGGAATAGAGAAAGTGATTTGATGAAAGGTGTAATAATATACCAGGAAAAACAGATAACTTCAGAGCACCAAAATTACTCACATAATCAGCTTTGGTCATATGAAAACAAATTGAAATTGGTTATATAGTTCAAAACAATAGGCTGTTTAAAAAGAGAGAGTTCTGTTATGCTTTATTTCTGTGTCTTGCTCTGTTTTTTTTTTGCAAGAGAATAAAGCACTGAGGTTTCCATTTCAGTAAAGTTATTTTGATTCCAAAGCAGTACGATGTGTTTCTTAGAAAAGAGATCATTCTTTACATCTAGGACTTCTAGCAGATACTAAAATTCCTGGATGTTCATATCCTTTATAGAAAATTACATAGTTGTCATAGATTGAATATGATTTGTACCCACCCAAACTCCTGTTGAAGCTCCATGTCCATTGTGAGTGGTAGAAACTTAATTTGATGGTCATGTGAAGGTGAGAAATTAGAAGGTGATTAGGACTAGATAAGTCATCTAGGTTGATCCCTCATGACTGAGCACTGATGGCTTTATGAGGGGAGAGACAAACTAGAAGTCACATGCATGCTCCTTGTCTCTCATCATCCCTGTACAGCTTCTGGACTCTATCCATAAGAAGGTCATTGTAAGGGATGGTTCCTAGCCACCACACCAGAGCCTTCAACCCAAAAAAATTTGTTTTCTTTAAAATTTTCTCAGTCTATGGTATTGTGTTATTAGCAAAAAATGATGGCTAATATGATAGAAATTGTATATAAACTGCACACATTTCCATATATATATTAATCTTCATAGTACTCATACACAATATAAATGTCATATAAATAGCTGTTATAGGTTTTTAAAACTTTTTGAGAAGAAAAACAACTGTTTTTGTTCAACAGAGACATAACCATCATAGTCCTAACTACATAGTACACATTAGCAACAATACAACTTTTTACCTAATATTTTAATCCATTATTGGTTGAATTATGGATTCAGAATTTTGAGATATGCAGGGCCAAATGTGTATGATTCTTGAAACTGAGCATGATGCCTGATTCCTCATTATAATCCCCTATTATATTCCACAAAGACTACCTCAGTACCTTCCAAGCACAGGTGGTCATAAACACTTGAGAAAACATACACCTCTTCCAAATCTTGTCTTACCTAAAGATCACTTGGATTCACTTTGCCTTTTGAAGAAAATTGAAATATGTTATGAGAAAGAAGGTGTTCTGAATAATATTCTTAATCATCATTAGTTTGTGCTTCCTGACTCATTTTTTATGTGGTAGGACTCATTGCAAGAATCTTCAGCTTTTAATAGAATTATTTTGAATAAATCATCAAATGAATTGTAACTTATGAAAACATAATTTCTTAAGTTGGTTCAATGCCACTCTTAGGTAATGGGTATAGAGTTTTTATTAAATAAAGTGAAAATAGACAATATAGTAAAGTTTTTGTGAAGTTTTAAACTGTTGTTTTCGCTTTTGTCTTTCCCTCAGATATTGGCAAAAAACACAACTTACAAGTTGACACAATTTCCTAATTGCTGAGGTTCTACCTTGTAATTTTCTAAAATATAATAAGTTGAATATTAGTTGACTATTTACTGTACTTGCATGAAATTCACATATAAAATAAAATAATAAGTGTCACCTAAACATTTTCTATAATTAGATTCTGCTTTACCATGTCATGTTTTGCAATGAATTTAATAAAGATTTGCAGATATTAGCATTTGCTCCATTTTTCTAGTAGGTCAAACAGCTTCTATGCTATTTCCAGTTTCTCTATATTGTGGACAAAAGATTGTCAAGTATAGTTCTATATTTTACATGTAGATACTAAAGCCACAGGAGTGTTATTATTTATTTATGTATTCTTAACCAGGATATCTTATATATGATATTTATTGTGTCAGATATTGTAGGAGTACTCCCCATACCTTCAACACCTCCCCTCCTTCTTTCCCCTTTCTATGCTAATGGACTGTGCGCCTGACAGAGCAGTACCTCATTGTTTGTAACTTCGGTGCCATGATTGGTCCAGGGACCATTCTTAAGCTGCTGTACTTTCTGGAATAAATGGGCTCTGCATCTTGCTCTGGTGGCGCAGTCTTACCAGCCCCCGGAGGAGTCACTCCACCCAGACTATTCACCTCAAACCCTCCTCCTGTGGGACTCCATCTCATCCTTCCTGAGGACCCCTCGGTACCCCTCTTTCCCCAAGATCCCAACTCATTGAGCAGACCCACAAGGCACGATATAAAACTATAAGTTATGACTTATAAAACCGTTATTTAAAGGAAACCAAAGACATTTTCTCATGACTTTTCTTTTGTTGAGAATTTTAAAAATATATTTATTGAGATAGGTTCTGTGTAATACCCATCATATACCAGAATCCTTTGCTTATGAAAATAGCAAAGAATCACTCTAGGAAATCATCAGTAAGAAGCATCTTATTGAGATCTATTACGCTTAGTTAACCTGAGAAATACGTAACATTGTTTTTATTAGCTTTGCACATCTGGAATACCTCACAGACATCATGGAGTTTTTTCACTCCCCTTACAATGGTTCTTACATCCTTTATTGTCAATAAATGTCAACAGAAATTTATATTACCCATTAGGGAGTATATTATTTCTTAAGAATCTATGATTTAAGGAGTTTTAATTGTTTTTAACAATTCTGAACTACCAGATTAATAAACTAAATTAAAGAATTTAATTTAGAATGTAGTTGACACTATGAATTCAACAAATATCCACTATAATGGTGAATACGAATATCCCTGAACTTAAGAGTTGTTGAGTCAATTTTTACAGTATTCTGAATTAAAAATATGATTTTATTAAAGTCTAGTCACTCCAATTTTATTTAGGCTTCCAGTACATTCTAATTTATTTTTAGAAAATACCATACACTGAATTTCACTTTTTCTATTGTATATACATGGAAAGTCTGAATTAGTGAGAGATGTCAGGTCTGAAATCCACTATGTTCTGTAATTTGCATGTGTCCTAGCATGAATGGATTTTGTCTTAGTAATATTGTCTCAAAGTATGCAAATACTGCTGTATTTGTAAAGTGGATTAAAGCACAGTATTACTCTTTGAAAGTCAAATATCAATATGTGTAAACAACAAAAGCTATTTGTCAAATTTTAAATGAAATCAATCCACCAAAACTGTTCTTCAAACTTTCTAGGCAACGAATTTGATATCACTACCTCTGGGTAATAAATTCAGTGTGTACAGAATGCACTGCTGAAGAAAGTAAAGTGGGCTCTGAGTCATTTTTGCCTCAGGCAGACCTAATAGTGCTCCTGGCATTTTCGTTGTTGTTGTTGTTTGTTTTCTGAAAATACTTCACTGGATCTTATTTTGAAAATGCATGAAAGAATGTAGAAAAAGGCCAGGCTTGTAAATCTATATAAATTAAGTATTATCTTTTTGTACATTTTTCTTTAGTGTATCCAGTTAACATAGTTGGGAAGAATTTGGCTAAATTAAAAATTTATGCAATGCATTTATTGGTTCAAGATAAAATAAAAAGGTTGAGAGAGAATGTAACAATACATCCTTCATAAGTTTATATTTTTAAATGTTTGAAATCTACATTAAAAACAAACTCTACATAAACCTTGACAAGAAATTAAACAAAAATTAAAATTAAGAATTATTTGTAGATGGTAAGTAGAAGTAACTGTCCCATTTCCCCTTACTATAAAGAGCAATTATGCTAAATTGTCAGATATATATTATTTTTTGGAATATGTGCAAGTCCTACATATCTATGGAAAATATATTCCAAGACTCACAGTGGACCTCTAAATCCACAGATAGCATCAAACCCTAAAATCACCAATTGTTATTCAAATATTTCTTTCCTTTTTTTATGCTTTTAGCAGAAATCATTAATTTACTTCTAATGTTGATAGTCACTTCTCTTTATCTATACACATAAATATATTTTTTATCGTTATGTCTAATTAATTTTTTTTTGTAATTTTCAATAAGATCACTTAAATTTATATGCACTAAATTTTTATGTACTATATTGCCTTTTTTAAACAAGTTATACTTTTCATGTACATAGTTATTTTGATCTGTGAGTTTATTTTCTCTAAGAGATTATCAAGCAGCTGAATCATCAGAAAGCAAGGACATCTTTAGAAAAAATAAAGTATGCAATCTTGTTAGCTTAATGCAATGAAGTTTTTTGTCTATCATTCAGTCAAACTTATTACTCATGGAGAAAGTTTTTTCTACTTGTATCTACAGTATGTGGAAGATTGACTTCTGCAGTCATTGAGACACAGTGTTAGGAAGAGAAAAATGAAGGATAATCTTCAGGGCCAACTATAGAAGTGACAATTAAATTATCTGTTTGAATCCAATTAGCTGGAAACTTCCTCCACTGAACTACAGAAAGGTAATGCCATTTCTGGACCCATACATTTATCTCTCTGCTCTGGATGTTCTACCTAGTAATATGCATCAGTGAAAGACTTAGGTCAGTCACCTCTCCATGGAAAAACTGGATTTTTTTTTTTTGTACCAGGTTTCTAACTCAGGGGTGCTTAACCACTGAGACACATCTTCACTCTTTTTTTGTATTTTTATTTAGACAGTGTCTCACTAAGTTACTTATGACCTCACTAATTTGCTGAGGCTGGCTTTGAAATTGCTATCCTCCTACCTTAGCCTCCCAAGCTGCTGGGATTACAGGTGTGTGCCACTGCAACTGGCAGGACTGGAAAATTTAATGAGAAGGAAACTCATGAGTTTAAGGATTCAGAATCACTAATTCACAATCACTATTTATAAGATCCATTTTATATTATTTTATAAGGCAAATTCTACAGATTGAAGCACCAATTAAGAGAAATAGTTTTCATAATTTATCATCCTTTAACCATAAGTGTTTGTGGAAAAAAGTAGGGAGGAGATTGATTTCTCCAGAGCTTTCATCAATTTTTTACCTCTCAGGGATGTTGTACAACCCTAATGCCCTTTTTTCATTTGGGCTAATCTCTGCAGTGAAGTGTCATTTAAAAACTATACCAAAGGTAGAAATAGTACTTAAAATGCATCCTTCCAAGACAGCCGTAAATGTTCTCAGAAAAATCTGATTTTTTGTTTTTTGTTTTTATTAAAATCTAAACGTGTTTATTTCTCACTTGTGAAGTGTCTTAAGACTTGAATTTGAAGGAAGAAACTGGAAGCTCAAATTAGTGTTCAATTTTGTTAGGAGCCATAATTTCAAAAACTATGTCTTTATACTAGTTGCCAATTTCACTTTGCTGACATATCCTAACACAAATAATATAACCAATGCTCGTTATCAAAGCCTTCAAGAAAGATAAAATACATATGTCACAACGTTTTTTATTTTTTAGCAAATTTTATATTGTGTATATTGGTCAACTATCTAGCTTATAAAATTGTATTTACTTTCAAAGACAAATATTAGCAAATATTTTCACATTAATGGAGTTTAAAAAGAAATATACTACTCCATTTAACATTTCTCTGTTTTTTATTTTTTATTTTTCATGTATTGTTGAAAAGAGATAAAATGTTTAGGTAGATTGTGAATGTGTGAATGAAAAATAATTAATAGATGTAGGTTCAAATTAATGTATACTATTAAAAATGAGTTAGCCCATGATGAACATCTGTTTGGTAATATGCTGTATCCAGATATAGTAAATTAATAACATACATAAAATTATAGGGAAATGATACCTTCAGTTTTATTATGAGTAGAACTTTTAAAATGCTATTTGTCACAATCTGTCATCTAGTCATTATAAATGATGTAGCATTTACAAGATGTATACCCTTCATTTTGAAGTTCTTTAGAAATCTGAAAGCTCTTTTTGATTTCTGGTCTGCATTACTTTATTGCCAATATGAACAAATCATAAGCTTTGACTGAAGCAGATAATAATTTCTGCTTATTTGGAATAATGATGTTTTCTCTCAATTTCTCAGCCTTAGCAGGTGGTTTAATTTTAGTACATTTCAAAGTTATAATTTTACACTTATTAAAAACATTGATTATGATTACTGATGATATTCCATATAGCTGAACAAAACTTTGATTTATTAAATTTTTACCAAAATATATGAGATTTTTAAAATTTCTTTCCTTTGAGGAATTACTGCAGGGTCTTCAGAAACAAACTAGAAATTTGGGGATCTAGTTTTTGATTAATTATGACTATATAGCCTTTAAATAAATCTAATAATAATTAAGAAAATTAATTTTGCCAAAAAAATTTTGCAAAATGATTAATAAAAATTATTTATTCTTTCAACATTAATTTATGAAGTAATTTATTGAACATCTACATTTCGATAGGTTCTATGTTAGATTACATTGGTCAAGAAACACCTGGCTTTGTGGAGCTTTTAACAGAGGATAGAGCAATCAAGTAAGGAAATACATGTTCAAATACAAAATATACATGTTCAAACATATTTTGAAAATGCAGGAAAAAAAAAATATATATATCCAGGTAAGAATAATCAGGATTGCTGGGCAGAGGTAGGGAGGTGATCTTCAAATTGGAAGCTTAATGTATTCATCCTGTTGGTATGATTTGGACGGAGATGTGGAAGTGAGAGGACAAGACCTGCACCATTTTGTGACTCTGAGCCTTTGTCCTCAACCCCCGCCCAGATCCTAAAAAATTGCAACACACTTAATGGCACACTACTCTGGCACCAGTGAGTTGTTTCGCAATCTGGGCCAACCAATCAGGAAATTAAGTGTTGGGCCCACCATAGCCAAACCTATCAGCCTAAAGGCCAACTGGCCTCATACTGACCACACTCACCCTTACCCAATCCTGTAGCGACAAGACCACTATCCCCTTGCGTGCACTTTCCCTTACCCAATCCTGTGACGCCAAGGCATGTACTCCCCTGCTTGCGATTGTAATCCATAAAAATCCCTGCTCCCCTAGACTCGGGGCCGCACTTCCCTACCCGCTGCGTCAGCAAAGGTGTATGGACCCTGCTGGAGCTTGAATTAAAGACCTTTTTGTGATTACATCGGAATCAGACTCCTGGTGGTCTCTGGTGGTCTCATGAGTCTGGGCATTACAGAAGGTTAGGGAGTTGGTTGAAAGAAACTCTAGCCAGGAGAAATAAATTAAAGGGGTATAAATAGGAAAAGAAGAACACAAACTATCATTATTTACCAATAACATGATTCTATATTTAGAATATCCAAAATATTTCACCAGAAAACTTCAAGAAATAATAAATGAATTCAGCAAAGTAGCAGGATATAAAATCAATACCCATGAATCAAATGTGTTCTTATACATCAGTGATGAATCCACTGAAAGAGAAATTAGGAAAACTACCCCATTCACAATAGCCTCGAAAATAATAAAATACCTGAAAATCAATCCAACAAAAGAGGTGAATGACTTCTACAATGAAAACTACAGAACACTAAAAATGCAAATTAAACACTAGAAATGCAAATCAAAACTACTCTAAGATTTTATCTCACATCAGTCAGAATGGCAATTATCAAGAACACAAACAATAATAACTGTTGGTGAAGTTGTGGGGGAAAAGGCATGTTCATGAATTGCAAATTGCTACAACCAATATGGAAAGCAGTATGGAGATTCCTTAGAAAACTTGGAATGGAACCACCATTTAACCCAGCTGTCCTACCCCTTGGTCTATACTAAAAGACTTAAAAACAGCATACTGCAGTGATGCAGCCACTTCAAGGTTTATAGCAGCTCAATTCACAATAGCTAATCTGTGGAACCAACCTAGATGCCCTTCAATAGATGAATCTTCCAGCATTCATTTAAACACTGGGGCTCTTAGAAGACATTTTATATCCAAACCTTAACATAGACTATTTGATAGAATTTCACAGTGAAGCTTCTCAGCCTGTACTTTTTTGTGTGGAATTGATTGTAATTTGAAATGCACTTTTTTGTTTTAGGTCATTGTGGATTGTCTGTTTCTTCTTGAGTGAGCACCAATAGTTGTGTCTTTCAAAAAATATGCCACTTTTCCCATTCCTGACATTCAACTAGAACTTAATTTTTTCAATTTCAGAGAAGGTCACTGATAAATATATTCCTCTTCGTGTTCTATAATATTTACCATTTCCAGTGAGTTGATAACATTGTTCAAGTATTTCATATATTACTTTACATTTTTTTCTAAATAGTTTTGAAGGCATTATTGAAATTTAACATATATACCCATTCATTTATTGATTTTTTCCTCCAAGGCAAAAATTTTATCACTTGTATCTTAAAATTTGTTATTAAGATAATAAGTTCCAATAATTGTTATACTCTTAAAGAGTTGACTTTTTTATAATTTTGAAAAGTTTTTCTTTGTGGCTGGTAATATATTTTGTTCTAAAATGTACTTCACATCATATTAATATAAACACTGGACCTTTCTTCTGGTTAGCATTATTATGTATTTTTCTATTTTTAAAATACATCCATAACTTACTCCTCATAAACAGAAAGCATTTTTTTTCTTACTTTAGAAATAACTTCCTAAATTATTCTGAAAATGTTCAACTGTGTAGAAATTCCTATTATGCTAGGTCACTGTCAAAAATGTGATTTTTCTCAACTTATTTATCTCTTTCTTATTTCTTATTGTCAATATGCTCTCTTTTCCCTCCAAACATTACCATTCTGTTTTTTATATACATTATTTCATGGGGGAAAAATGTGTGCTTTTCTATTAGGACTTTATTAAAAATTCATACCATCTCTTTGTAAAAACCAGTTTTGACTGAAGATATTGATTTACTTTAGTTTTCTCAAAAGGATGAACAATCATATTTCTAAATAATGATCTCCTCAGATTCAAGAGTATGTCCTCATATTTATTTTTGTGAATTTTTTTTCAATTTATGAACCTCTTTTTGAAACCATGTTTACTATTATACAAATTATTTATCTATATTGAATTTGGTTACTTCAGTTGTACATATCTGGCTATATGAGTTCCTTCACTGAAATATGTAATATTGAATTTATAGTATTTCTTTTTACTCCATGTCCTGCCATGGGTAGCTTCATTCACATAAACAGAAAGTCCAGCTTAATTTTTTGATAATATCAATTTCAAGTGTATTATGATCTCTTGCCTCTGGGACTTTGCACTTGCTATTCCCAATCACTGCCTTGCTAAATCCTAGTAATCATTGTATTATTTTACAAGAAAGGAGGTTGATGCCCAAACTTCTTTCTACCAAAAAAGGGTAATTCCACACTTCTGTTTATGAAAATAAAATAATTTTGGATATTTGGATACATTCTGCTTCATATATATCCCATTTTATTCATCTAAAAATTATATTCCTTCCTTAAAATATATATGGATAAACCATACTTCTCATTACTTTTTTCACCACAAGCTAGAAAAAAACACCATTGTATTTTACAGAGTTTATTGACCTGATTGCCAGGATTCTTGACTTGATTGGTTTTCCTACTTTCAAAATTGGTCCACTCCTCCTGACTCCCAAGTCTGATTTTGACAGAGCAATTTAACTTAAAGTGGAGTACTTTAATTCTATTGTTTAAAGTTCCTTAAAAATTCAAAGCATTTCTACATACTAGATGTTGATATACCATTCTTCTTTTCCTTTTGGCCTTGGTATAATCTCCACACTCTTTCTTAAATGCAATAAACAAGTTTCTTTCTCTGGATCTTGTCCCCTCCCTCTTTCAGGAATATAAGTTTTCTTCATGTTTATATGTCACCCTCTTACTTCCTCTGACTTTCTGCTCATACAACATGTCAAGTGTGAGGCATAGCCTCTCAATATAAAATAAAATAGCCTCCACCCTGGAAATCCCTTGATTTTTATCTTGCTTTATTTTTCTTTGCAATATAATATATTTACTGTGTTAGTATCTGTTTTATGTCAGCCATATATTTACTCTGCTATTATATATTTGATTCACTATTGCACTCCTATAGAATGTAAGTTCATTGATGGCAGACATTTCAAAAGTCTTGTTCATTTCTGTATTCACAGAATGATAACTAGCAAACTGTAAGGGTTAAGTAAATATTTTCTAAATTCATGATTTTGATAGTGGTTGTTGAATTCTTTGCACCCTCTACTTCTTACTATAGAAATTGACCCTTTAGCTGTAAGCAAGTAAGAAGAATCCCATTTCAAGTTCCAAAGAATAAAAACATGTTAAGTGGAAAATTTGGAAAGCTAAGTGAATGACTTGACTTAGTTTTTTCTTGCTTAGGCAGAATCCCACTGCTGGAGAAATTTATAAACTATCAGAGTTTGTTTGGATCACATTTCTGGAAGCTAGGAAATCAAAGAAACTAGCACAAGCATCTGGCAAGGATCTTCATCCTATGTCATATCATGGTGGAAGGGGAAGTGAGTAGTTGGAAGTCAGAGGAAATTGGGCTGAAGTCTTTCTTTTATAAAAAGTCACACGCTGTGATAACATTAATCCATTCATGAGAACAAAGCCCTCACAGCCTAGTCACTTGAGGATCACCTCTCAGATGGTCACAATGGGAATTAAATTTCAGTATGAATTTTGAAAGGAACATTCCAACCATGGCATGGCCTAATACTAATGTATGAAGAAAAAGAAAGATGGTTTTTGCAGTTTAGTAGTCAAATACTTTTAAAGAATTTCTTTAGAAGCCGGCAGTAATGTACTATAATGGGCACTTGTATGTTGCAATTATACAAACATTTTGGTAATTTATGTCCTCTTTGTGATTCATGACTGGATCATTTAATTCCTTAGGTGCATTATAGCATTTCAAGTTTTCATGCTCAATAAATCTATTGGGTTTGCTATCTTTTCTATTCAAACAGAAAAATTATCTTGGTTTTTGATCTAAAGATTTTTTTCCTAGGAATAAGCTACATTATGTTAGTTTTAAACTTTTGTTAAATTTGTCTGCCTCTGGTAAAAGTCTTTTCAAAGAAAAATAATTTTATGC
The DNA here is from genome assembly GCA_028644305.1 of Xerus rutilus. Lineage (NCBI taxonomy): Eukaryota > Metazoa > Chordata > Mammalia > Rodentia > Sciuridae > Xerus > Xerus rutilus. The sequence continues at coordinate 97,321,709 of CM053408.1, read as the reverse complement.
AAAGCACTGGAGTTATATAACAATCAAATGTTATATATTACCTCTGGTTCTATATTGCATTGAGATAGCATCTTAATTGTGCTTTATATATATTATTGCTGGTTGACTTCCTAACACTAATTCTATGTTATAGAATCCAAAATGACTAATCTTCTTTGGTTTTGATGATTTACAAATCAGTTTATTAAAAATTGAATTAAAGGTTTTTGAGAGTTATTCATAATTTTAAACTACACATTATGTTTAACTATTAAATATTACTTTATCTTTTTAATGTATATTTTTAATTATTTAACCAAAACCTACAAAACAAGTAAGGAGTTATGGAAAATGCTTTTCACAAAATAATAATCAAATATTAATACATAGAGTTTGAAGTATTTGATGTATTGAACCTAAAATAGTTTATTTTGTATTCTGCTCAACATAAACAATTAAATTAATACTAATAATATCAAAAGGTAAAAACTGACTACTATAAGTTTAAAATTAAATATATTAATGCTGCTTCATAAGTAGCTGCTTGATAGTTCATATGCACCAAGATTTCAAATGAAGACTGCCATCTGGTCACATGGTTAGTTTCTATTGCCCTCTCTATTTAAAATTCTCTGGTAGGTAAAAATAATTTCATTAAGATGCTACCACTTCCTTAAATAAGACTGCCTGGGAATAGGATGGGATCCTAATTGCTCTCATCGTCTAAGAAACAATTTTAGTGTTCCTATCAAAACATTTTCCTCCTTGTTGTGGCCCAGGCTTTATAGAAAATAGTGCCCAAGGATGAAGCATGTACGCTTTTTTGAGAAGGGCGGGCTAGACCAGAGAACCTGGCAGTGGTCTTGGTGAGCAGCGTGATCTCTCTCTGGTCACCTGTGGCTGGGTAGAGACCCTGAAAAGTTTTTCTGCAGCAAAAGACAATCACAAAGTCCTGGGAAGAGGAGACACCTTGGGATCTCAGAGTGGGTCTAATACATACTGGAAACATCCCCCAGGACAGATGCTCATTGAACTGTCTACCTGTTTCAATGTGAAAAAATGAAAAATTAGGACAAATATTAGCTATGGAAAATAGACCAACAGACCTCAATATAATATGCTATGTGTCCAATAGAAGGACCAACACATAGAAGGCATTATATAGATATTAATTACTCTTGTTACTGCATTTATGATACCTTTTATTTTTAAAAATAAAGAATCGTGTTGGGATAACACAGTAAAAAATGACCATTTTATTTTTAAATGATAAGAATCTCAATAATAGAATACTTTTTATATCCCCAGAAATATACTAGAAAACAAAATGTAAAACAATAAAAGAAAAAAATGACTGAACAAGTTCAACCAAGATAATTGAACTATTTTTTTTAATACACTGGCAAAATACACTGCAATGCGGCAATGTATATCTAACAGAGGGCAACTTGCAGTGTCTGGGATTTTAAAAATGTATAAGAAGTAAACATAGTAGTTACCAATGCTTCAGTAAAGCTGTGTACCATATATTATTTTTAAATCCTCAGATAACACTTACCTTCTCTAAATACCTGCTAAGACACTGACATAGCCTTTTGGAGGCAATCTCATAGCTATGAAAATGTAATTGGAAATATTTAAAATCTTGACCACAGTGCTGCTGCAGCTCACAAAGCAGTCACAAAAGTCTGTGTAGTTTCCACAGGTGAACAAAAACCATGGCTCTCCTTAAGGCTTCGAATCATGGCGGGAGTTTCACCTGCTGTATCTAGCGAATCCAGGAATGATTCTGCTCTATTAAGCAACCCTGCTTCTCCAGTATCACATTCTTTATTCCATATTGTATTCATGAGACTTACTAGGGAAACAAAGCTAAGAAATAAGCTTTTGTCTTCAATGGAAAAGAGAATATAAACCTGATTAGCCAAAAATGATCCTGAAACATTTCTTTTAGATAACCATTTTTGCTAGGAAGTCATATCTATTTTGCCTTGTGTCAAAATAAGAGATTGAGGTTTTACATACTTTAAAAATGCCTAGTTTTATTTATTTATCTCACCTGCTCATGAGGTAGAGCATCACCACCACTGGTGCAACTCTCCAGGTCTGCATACTGTGGTCAATCCCCTGCCTCCCACCAGAGGTAACGCCCCACACCCACATTTTGTGTTTGTCATTACTTTGCTCTTAGTATATTTATTCACAACAGTATCCTATTTTAATAAAGTGCATTTGAATTTTACAAAAATGCATCATATTTTATGCTTATTTTCTTACTTTACTTTTCCTCACTACGAGGTTGTAGGATTTATTCATTGTATGATTATGGTATCTTTGTTTTCATTGCTCTGCATGCACACATTTGTGTACATCTCCAATTTTAGCAATGCGTCAATTATTGTATACCTTTTCTTGTTAAATCGTCTGATACCCATTACTTCTGAACTTACAATATGTAATTGAGAAGCACAACTCAGTCAAAATATAGTAGCATTTAACTAAATAAAATGTCTCAACCAAATCCTGCAGTGCCATCTCTTATTTGTATTAAATGATCAGAGTCTTGCTCTAGTTTGTGATATTTTTCACATATGGAAAAAATATTTTAAGGTGATATTCCATAAATAGAGAAACTTCTACTTGTTATTGCTCAAATAAGTCATATTTTTGACTAATTTTTACTTACTTTATTTTAACTACTTATTTCTCTGTTTGGTATGTAGTGCTATCCACATAGCAGGTATTAACATACTTCTTGAGTTAATTGCCTACATCTCAAACAGTATATCAATAAGAATAAAATGTAGGATTCTTCTGGAATAGCTAACTGTACAATATGCCCATTAATTCTACCAGTTTAAGTGCCAGTAATATTGAATTTCAAACCACTTCATATTCATTGATTATATAAAGCATTAGAAATGAGCAAGAAAAAATACCTTCAATGCATTCCAGAAATAGAGATTGATCCAATTATTCATTCTCTCTAAAAGGAATTACAAGAATTTTATAACAATGTCCAAATATCCATTATATAAACATGTTAAAAATTAAATGTAAAAATGTATTTAGTATTATGGGGGGCATAAACCAACCAGAGAAAGGACCATATATGTAAAATTAATAATAACTACCAACTACAGAGGATCTTGTTTGCTAAATGTTTTACAATGTTTGTATAAATATTATATAAGAATACACAGATAGTTAAAATGTGTTCTTTGGTTATTTACTACTCATTTTATTGAGAAGAATCAACCATCTCATATTATATTCTTTCTGTATTGAAACTGGACAAATTCATATTGTGTATAGAATAATATCAGAAAGAAAAGAGATCTAATCACTTATCCCAAATACAAGGCAAATGACTGTGGATATGCGAAAGCAGAAAGAGAAAAGGATATGCTGGTGGAGAAAAATGGTTTATTTTGATTGAAACTTTAGAATCACATTAAAGACAAATGAACTGGTATTATTTTTAGAGAGCCATTCCTGGGCTGTATGTGGACTATTAGCATCACAGCCAGTGAGGGGATAGTTCTGGCATTGGGAAATCCCATGGCACGCCACAGGGTTAGACCGCCTGATGTAACTGAACTTCCCTCTCAGCTCTGCCAAAGATCCCACAAAGCACCTGAGAAGGGGTGACTTACTGTAGCTGCACAGCCCCTTGGAAATGGGTGACACCTGCCAAGATGCCAATCAACCTGCTGACTGCAGGACATCACGAAGCAAAACTCCACCCTTGAAACCTTATCCCTGCCTTTGATATACCCCTTTACATAAACCATGGGATCCATTTTCTCTTGTCTTGCCCAGCTCTGTGTGGGCTAGGATCCATCAGGGGCTCCATCTTTTTGAAACTATAATTCTGTATTTGTCTTTTGTTCTTTACTAATTATTCTAGACTTTAATTTCTCAGGTGGTTTACATACTCCCTGGCAGGAAGAATTCCCCAAAGGAGACTCTTGGATGTCTCCTCTTAATTATTAGTAGTTTTTAATAAGGTGCAAAAGATACATCCAGCCATTGAAAATTGCCTAGGAAAACAGAAGAAAACAAACTGATATGAATATATTAGTGATTCATAAACAATCTGTGTCAATAGTTCCAATATGATTTTTTTCTAAAACTTAATTTAAATTAAAAAGATCTATATTCACTTTTCACTTTAAAGAAAAGCAATTTGGTTTTGAAATACATCAATAACATAAACTAATATATTTGCAGAGAAAAGACTAATTTTATTTTTTTAATTGTCAGCAATAGTTCATATTTTTGATATAGCACAGGATATTTAAATACATGTTTATATTGTATAATATTCAAATCAGGAAAATATATTTAGATCCTCATTTATCATGTTTTTGTGGTGAAAAAATTTAAAACTCTTCTAGTTTTTAAAAATTTGCACTATATTGTCACTACAGTGTTCACCCTACAGTGCCATAGATACTGAGCACTTATTTCTCTCTTGCAACTACTTCTTAGTGCCCATTGATCAACACTTTCCCAACCCTCCCAACCCCCTACCCTTCTTGGCTGCTGGTAACCACAGTTCTAGTCTCCTCTTCTGAGTTCAATTATTATTATTATTATTATTATTATTATTATTATTATTTTATTATTATTATTATTATTATTTAAATTCCACGAATAAGTGAGATTATGGGCTACTTATCTTTCTGTCCTTTCCTTGTTTCATTTAACATAATGACTTCTACCTCTACACACACACACTAATTTTAAAATAACAGTGTTCAATCTGTCCAGCAAGTATTATTTCACTTTGCTAGCAGCCAGCTAGTTGCTATATTCTGCCAGGTGTCCAAGACATTGGATAGTACTGAGACCATGATGCAAAGCTAATGCTCATTGACACCCACCTTTGCAGCTGATTGGTGATGCTAGACTGTTTGGACATTCAGAGATTATCTTAAAGGAAGCCTTTTGTTTTATGAGTGTTATTTGGTGTATGTTTGTATTTTTAACTTAAATATACACAGAAACTAACATGGAAGATTGTCCTTATGAAACTAAAAATTG
>CM053408.1:97301430-97316181 GCA_028644305.1 Xerus rutilus | reverse complement strand
AGAAATAAGATCAGTATTTTGAAGAGGGTTTGTACACCCAAGTTTATTGCAACTTATTAAAAATAGCCAAGAACTGGAAACAATCTAAGTGTCTATAACCTGATAAATTGACAGAAAATATGATACATATACACAATGAAATGCTATCCAATCTCTTCTTCTATAAAAAAGAATGATATCCTGTTATTTTTCTGCAACAAGGATGGAGCTGGAAATAATTTCACTTTAGTGAAATAAGCATTAAAACAAAAGTAGAAAGTATAGGTCACTAAAACTTATCTGTTAGAGCTTTGTATGTCCCCAAATGACAAAAACGCAAATATTAATCACTTGATGAACAGATTAACAAGTGGCAGTATTCCCAATGAAACAGTAGTACAAAATTACAACAGAACAATTTTTATGAAATTCAGAATAATTATTTTAGATAAACAAGCCAGATAGATATTAAATTCCAGAAAATACCCAGTAAATAGTAATGCAAGAAAGTGGATGTGAACAGAGGCAAGAAGCATAGTGAAGCTGTTGCATGTTGTGAATACATTCATTATTTGGATTGTTTTGTTGATTTCACAAGTATTCATATTAGTCAAAACTTCCTAACTTGTAGTTTTTTCATATGCATATTTTTGCATATCTATTTTGTTACAGTTTTAAAATTAAAATAAAACATACATTGCATGTACTATATTTGGTGTGTGAGTATAAAAAAATATATTTTGGGAGGACTTTCCCTTCTTCAAGTGAAATTTCTTATATACCTTTCACTCAGATCTAGACATGCTCAGACCTAGACAGCTTTAACCAACAGAGCGTGACATAACATTTTGTGGCTACCATAAATAGGTCATAAAAAGCCATACAGTTTCAAGCTGTTTCTCTTCAAATATATTTTTATTCTTGAGATTCACATACTAGGAAGCCAGTTGCAATTCTGTGAAAAGTTGAATAGTTTGAGACATGGAGTGGCTGCACAAAAACCTTAAGTTCCAGTTGTGCTGGTGTGATGTGACTGAAGGAACAGACAAGTGATTCCAGTCACATCCATTAGAGCCACTAGCAGCCATTCAAGGCTTCATAGACCTAGGCCTATATACTTTGCTATCATTTGGAGACTTTAGTGAGACTTTGAAAATAATAGTGGCTACCAATCTATTCTCCTTGCATTACCAAACCACAGATAAAAGATTTAGGAGCTGAGTATGCATCTTGCAGGGAAACACACTTTAATAGTAGTATTATGTGCAGTCAATTTAATATTATTAATTGGAAAATAAAAAGAAAATATTATAACTCATACTTTTGCTTATTTGCTTTTTCCTTTTATTTTTGTGTATATTTTGATGTACACAATACAGTAATGTGATAGTACATGTAGATAATTATATCTGCAGACATACACAAATTAAAAAATCTTAAAAACTGTCTTAAAAAATAAATTAAAATTCTCTGACCAATCATTTTCATCCAATGATTTGAATATTAGATTGCAAGGATATTTAATAAAAAATTAGAGATTGTAAATATTTGTAAACTAATCTAGCTTTGTTTATTCAAAATCAAATGTACTTAACCCTTCAGGAGTGTAATGATTTCAGCTTTGACATGTGACAAATTAAACATTTAAAAAAAATTTTGCTCTTAAGCCTACCTGAGAAGATAATGTCTTGGTATGTCATTTCAACAGAACAACATAATAATTTAAATTTATTCTTAGGCATTTAGTTTACATGGCATTTTTTAATACTCATAAACACAATAACCTAACCTATGCATGACATTGATAATATAGCACAAGTTTTCTGGAACTGAAATTGACTTGAGTGATTACCATTCACCCATAATTTGGTTTCACTCAAACTTTCTGGATTGTTTTCCAGACACTGTTATGCTACATATTATGATGTGTCTTGATTATTCTTAGTGTTCCATTTATTTATTTACAATTCCAATTTTTTAATTTTAGACTCCATTTATAAGTTTATAACATTTTATATTTCAAAAATGTATTCACACAAGTACAAATTGTTTTATTAATTTTTAATAAAAATCAACTAAGTTCTATTAATTTTTAAGCCATAGCATTGTAACAAGCTCTGATAACCCTGAATTTTATCTAAATTCTAAGTTTTATCTGCACAAATTCCAAAAAACTATCAATTACTTATTATTTTGAAGACGAGAACATTCCATTTCAGAATAACTAAGAAGTTTGATTGCAAGTATGCACTATTCAGTATTAGGCTAACTTACATCAATGGATCAACTAAATTAATATATTTCATTGTGATACAAACTTACAAGTTCTTTATTAATAATTATCATTATATATATTAAATTATATATATAAAATTTGCAATATGAAAATATGTATAAATAAAAGTATGTATCTATTATGATTTGGATCTAGAATGTCCCCGGTACTCATACTCTGAAGGCTTGGCCAACAATGCAGCAATGTTCTGAAGTGGGGATTTGGGAGTGTGATTGGATCACCAGGGCTCCGATGTCTCTGGTGAACTAATTCACTGAGGTATTCATAACTGGATGGCATTATTGGGAACTGGTGGAGACTGTAGGAGGTGAGGCCTACTTGGAGGAAATGCATCACTGAGGGTGTGCCCCTGAAGGGTGTATCTTGTACCTTGCCCCTTTCTCTTTGCTTCCCAGCTGTCATGAAATTAGCAGCTTTCCTCTGCCATGATGCTCTGCCATGCCTCAAGTCCAAAGCAATGGACCAGCCAATTAAGGACTGAATTCCTCTGAAATGGTGAGCTAAAATAAATCTTTCCTCTTTTAAGATGTATTTCTATCTGGGCACAGTGGCACACGCCTGTAATCCCAGCACTTCGGGAGGGTGAAACAAGAGGAACAAGAGTTCAAAGCCAGCCTCAGCAAAGACCAAGCCGCTAAGCAACTCAGTGAGATCCTGTCTCTAAATAAAACGCAAAATAGGGATGAGAATGTGTCTTAGTGGTAGAGTACCCCTGAGTTCAATTCTCGATACCAAAAACAAAACAAAACAAAATGATGTATTTCTTAGATATTTCCTCACAGCAATGACTAACTGACAAACATAATATACTTTCTTCTGAACCTGAATCTTGGGGCAGGACTAATATAATCATTATTCAATATAATCATACATTAATAGGTTAATGAATTGAATTTGTTTTCATAAAGAATTGGTAATGAAATACTAAATATATGTTTGTAAACTAATATCTATTTATACAATTTACATAATCATATATTTCAATTTCTCTTTAAAAATGCATTGTGAATTCCAATAAAGAACTCCAAACTTCATGAACATCTTGTCTTTCTTATCTGCTAGTGTAAACTCAGCAGTGAAAAATTGTCTTTTCTGTGCTACTTTCCAGTGGTAAAGAGTTATTTTTTGTTTTTAATAGCATCTTATAACAACCTTATATTTATTCTATATAACACATACTCTACTTTTAATATTTTTAATTTGCATAATTGCCATGAGTGTTTATCCATTTTGTTATTATATCCTTGGTGCTTATTATAATATCTGTAGCATAGATATTATTACACTCTCAGAATTTGTTAATAGACTGAGTTTACTATTCTCTTTTCTCTTTTAATTTTTCCATATTCCTTTCCTTTCTTCTCCCCAATTGGGAAAGAAATTATTTGTCTCTTACATTTTCAAGGAATACATATGTATGTATATGTTTATCAGAGTATGTATGTGATCATATCCTTTTAAATTTTGAAATGGGAATAAGTAATTCTAAAGATGTGAACTCATGCAATATTGCATTTTTAGTAAGTTACAGAGTCAATAACATAGGTCATCTCTTTTAGTCAGCTTTTTCACTGCTATGACTAAAAGACTTGACTAGAACAATCATAGAGGAGGAAAAGTTTATTTCAAGGCTCGTGGTTTCAGAGATCTCAGTCCGTAGAAGGCCAGCTCCATTCCTTAGGGCTCCAGGTAAGGCAGAACATCAGGGCAGAACAGTGTAGCAGAAGAAAGCAGCTCACATGATGATCAGATAGCAAAGAAAGACTTGCCTGATACAAAATATATACCCCAAAGCCATACCCTCAATTTGCCTTCAGTCATCACTCAGTTAATCCCATTAGGCGATTAATTCATTGAGTTAAGGCTCTCAGAGTCCAATCATATCTTCTCTAAACCTTCTTGCACTGTCTCACACAAGAGCTTCTGGAGGACAACTCACATCGAAAATAACACTGCCTAACATTTTTGATTACATTAGGTCATGGATGTCCTGTGCCTCACTACTTTTTATTCATTTACATTTAGTTCATGATAAAACCAGCAATGCAGAGAATGGGCCCCATTCTCAACCTATGACTTGATATATACACACATATACACAAATGTATATACTATGAATAAATTAATTATTTCAATTTGTGTATCATCTAAGAAATTAGTGTGTAATCCTCAAAATATTATTTCCAGTTTTTGAATGCAAAAATAAAATTAAGATAGATACAAAATCCTCCCTGGGGCTTATATTTTACAAATATTCTTGGCAACAAATAAATTTAAAATATTATAGAATAAAAAAACTAAAGACAATTAGCAATCAATTAAATATAAATTGAACATAAAATGTTATTTTACCACTTTCCTATTCTTTGTAACCACCCATTGTTTTGTATTTGTCATTTTTATTTTTCACAAATAAGTGGGATCATGCAGTGTTGATCTTTCAGTGTTTGGTTCAATTCCTAAACATGTTTTCCCAGTTCACCCATGTTGTCACAAATTTATAAAGCTGAATGATATTTTACTACATATGTTTGTAGTATGTGCATATGCATAACATTTTTATCCATGCATCCACTGATAGACATTTATATTGTTTCCATACTGTGTGAATATTGTGAATAATGCTGAAACTAACATGTAAATTCAGACATGTTTTAGCAATGCAGATTTCACTTCCTTTGTATATATACCCAGAAGTTAGAATGGTGCTTAATATTTTGAGAGAAAACTCCAAATACCTTCCATAATGATTCTATCAACTTATATCCTGCAACATTACACAAGAGTTATTTTTCTTTACATCATAAACATTACTTACATTTTTTGTCTTTTTGATAATAAACATCTTAATAGTCATGGGACAATATCTCATTATGGTTTTGACTTTAATTTCGCTGATGATTAGTGATGTTGAGCATTTTCCTTAAACTATTTTCCATCCGTACATCTTCTTTTAAAAAACATTTACTCAATTCTTTTGTTCAGTTTTAGATTTGGTTACTTCTTCTTGGTATTGTTGGATCTTGTTTATTTTTGTTTTTGCTAATGAGTTGCATGTGCTCTTACATATTTTGCATATTAATGCCCTATCACACACATGGCTTGTAAATATTTTCTCTGATTTAGTATGTTGCCTTTCCACTCTGTTGTTTCTTTTCCTCTGTACAACCATTTTAGTTTGGTGTAATGTTACATATTTTTGTTTTTGTTGCCTGTGCTTCTGGTTATATATCCAAAAAATTCATGTCACAGATATTGTTCCTTGTGTTTTCTCCTACTAGCTTTATGGTGTCAGGTCTGTATTTTAAGTCTTTAAACATTACCTTAGTGATTTCACTCATGTAATTTTATCAGTATTGATATTCTAAGAAGGGAATAAAATACACAAAACTATTTTCACTGCATTGTTTTTACAATTTTTGGGAAAACATCAATGTCCATCACCAGAATAAAATTTAAATTGTGCTTTTTTTTAATAAAAATGTAACTTAATATGATATGCTTCTCTAAAAATTCTAAAGGAATCATTTATATTAGATAATTAAATAATATAGTTCCCATGATAATATATATAAGGAGGAAAATTATAATATTCACATTTATAGATGATCCAAAATGTGTCAACAAAATACAGTTTTTTCTTGATTCATCTACGTCTGGGCTGGGGTTATAGCTCAGTGGTAGAGTGCTCGCGTAGCACGCGTGAGGCACTGGGTTCGATCCTCAGCACCACATAAAAATAAAACAAACATGTTCTGTCCACCTACAACTAAAAAAATAAATATTAAAAAAACTACATCTGGATAGCCATTTGAATAAAAATTAAAAGAATGTACAATTCATAACATACACCAGAATTATTCCAAATAACTCATGAAATCTAAATATTGAAACCAAAGAGCAATAATAATATGTATGAAGAAAAGATGAGTAGATTCTTAAATATCAAGAGCCAATGATGCCTTTAGAATTTTAACTTACAATGATAAAATGATTTCAACAATAATTACAATGATTATGATTTCAACAATAAATGAAAATAAAGTTTCACATTTAAAAATAATGTAAAAGCTCCATGAAAAAAGACTACAAAATAAATTAAAATGTGAGTTTAATATTTTTAATATGTGGCAACAAAAAGGAATAACTTTAAAACATTAAAACTTTTCAAGTTAATGGGAAAAAAATTTAGAAAAGCAAGTGCATGAACATTATAATTAAATATCTTATAGAAAAATGCAGATGTAATCAGATAAAATATTCAAACTTACTCATAATAAAAAGAATATATTTTAAATTACCTGAGAAACAACTATCAAATTGATTAATATAAAACATATGCTTATCTTTAAAATGTGTAAACATTGTAATATTAAAAAATCAAATAAAGCTAACTAAAATCAAGCCTTGATACTAAAATAAATTGAAAGAAGCAAAACTAATTATATATTAAAATTAGTAGAATAAATTACATCAAATTTATGCAGACATTAAAAAATTAATTCAACTTTATTAAAAATAACTTTTCTGTAACAAAAGGGTCACTAAATAAATTGCAAACCCATAGTTCAAAAATGCTAAACACATATGGCCAATAACCTGTGTAAAAATGATGAGAAAGACAACATAGAAATATTACGCTTGATAGATATTATGTAAATATATGGAGAAAAATCTAGCTAGTCATGAAAAACAAAAATTTTAAAAGGGAATAATTACACAATCATTAGACATTCAAAAACTTAAAGTTCTAATATATGAGTCATTGCCAATAATAGACCTTATAAGACTTGGACATGGTGGCATACATTTGTAATCTCAGTCACTCAGGAGGATGAGGCATGAAGATTACAAGTTCCAGTCCAGCCTCAGTAATTTTTTGAGGCCTAAGCAACTTAGTGAGACTCTGTCTCAAAATAAAAATGGAAAAGTTCCATGGATGTTACTCAGGGGTTAAGTACCCCTGGGTTCAATCCCTAGTACAAAACACTCCCCTCAAAACAAAATAAAACAAAACAAACAAACAAAAAACACAGAAATAAACAAAAACTAAAGAAACCTTATGAAAAGATGATGAGTATGGAAAATAGTGAAGGTAATTTGGAAAAAATAGAAAATTGTTAGTGAATATAGAATCATGCTACGAGTTACTCTTGATCATGTAAGATTATATATACTTAGTCATACATCATGAAACAATTTAATAAGAACATAAGAGTAGCAAAACCTTAGCCTTATGAATAAGAAAATGTATATATAAATTTCAGATACTCACGTTATAATATCATCCATCATATATCAGAAGAAACTAAACACCAGTGCATTGTGGCACACTTCTATAATCCCAGTATCTCAGGAGGCTGAAGTAGGAGGATAACAAGTTCAAAGTCAGCCCCAGCAGTTTAGCAAGATCCTGTCTCAAAATAAAAATAAATAAATAAATAAAAAGGGCTGGGGATGTGGCTCAGAGATTGAGAGCCCCCGTTTCAATCCCTTGTGGAGAAGGAGAAGGGGAGGGGGAAGGGAAAGGGAAAGTGGGGAGAGAAGAAACTATACTGATTAATATGTATGAACATAGAATAATCTTTAAATATAGTATTGAATGATGGAAGGAATATATTTCATATTTGTACTAATTTTAAAGTATACATACCACAGCTAGTAGAGATATAGAAATATAAATATTTTCTAAAGCCATGGAGAGCAAAAATTATCATTAACATCAAGTGAAAGAAAAGGAAAAAAAATAGATAATAGTTGCTGGGTTATGAAGATGCTGAATCTCTATCTTTATTATTTAATTTATTTAAGAAGATCTTAAGGAAGTATGACAACATAATAACATTTTAATATCCACTTTGTGTGCACATGAGTTTAATATATTGCTTTAAGCTGCTTTAAAAATTGTACTAAAAATAAAAATAACTCTGAAAGTATCATCTGCATTTCTGGGAAGATAAATAGAATTTCAAAGTGCTTTGTGGAGATGTCTTTATAAAGTGCCCACTAAACCTAAAAGGTGAATTTCTAATTAATTATTAAAAGCAAAAAGAGCTGACAAATGAAATGAATTTTAAATATTTTATGGTACCATGCAATTTTGTTACCTTGTGGTTTCAAGTTCTTCTATGAGTTGTGAAAGCTGTTTCTTGTACTAGCATCAAATATTTAGTTGTTTTAAAATGATAATATTCTGGGTCTGTGCAATTTCTCATCTTTTAAAAATATTTTAGGCTTAAAATACTTTGTGAAAAATAGTATAAAATTGCATTATAAACCTTTATAAGAACTACCTAAAAATAATTACCTTATTTGACATTTTGTTCATTCTTTCTTTCTAATATGCCTGCATTCAATAATCCTTATTTGATTATTTTTATTTAATTTATTTATATTTTAAAACTTTAAGGTGTATAACATGATATTATAATACATAGTTAAATTGTTACTATTGTCACACAAATTGACATATCCATCTAGTGAAAAGAAAAGGAAAAAAGTTAAAAAATAGTCAACTTTTTAATGGTACAAGCAAATAAAATCTACACTCATAACAAATTCCGGTATATAATAATATCAACTGTATTAACTGTACATATAGTCCTAGTGCTGTACATTAGATATATAGGAATTATTTATTCTGCAAAACTGAAACTTTATACTCTTTGACTTGTGTATTCCAATTTCTTATCTCCAAATTGTGCCTCCATCCATGGTAGTCACCTTCTATTTGATTTTTATATATTCAACTTTTTATTTAGATTTCTCATATAGATAAGAACATGAAACTTTCCTCATAGTGTGTCTGACTTATTTCATTTAGCATAATGTTTTCCAAATTCTCTCCTGTTGTCAGAAATGGCAGGAACTCCTTTTCAAAGGCAAAATAATATTCCAGTGTGGGTGTATGTATGTACACACACATCACATTTTCACATTTTCACCAGTCACAAATAAGTGCTTAGGTTGTTTCAATATGCTGTTATCTTGGCTTTTTTGAGGATAAATTTATCTATATAAGGTGATTATTTCATTTCCCCTTAGCATGTATCCAGGAGAGGGGTTTCTGTTTGTTTTAATCAGATTTTTTGCTGCTATGACCAAAAGAAATGACAAGAACAGTTAGAGGAAAAAAAGTTTCTTTTGGGCTTTCAGTGTCAGAGGTCTCAGTCCACAAAAGTCTGACTCCATTCCTTGGGGCTGGAGGTGAGGCAGACCATCAGGGTCAAAGTGGAATAGTGTGGCAGAGAGAAAGACAATGCCCCTTACTACAGACAAAATATATACCTCACAGGACATCCACCTCCCCATGACTCATCTCTTCCAGCCACATCTTATGTACCTGCCTGCAATTACCACTCAGTTAATCCCTGTCAGGGGATTAATTCACTGATTAGATTAAGAAGCTCATAACAATCTCCAAGATTTCTTGCATTGTCTCACAAATGGTATTTCGGGGGACATCTCACATCTAAACTTTAACACTATGTCACATGGTAGTTCAATTTTCAATATTTTGTGAAACTCCATACTGTTTTCCACGGTGCTGATACTATTTCACTTTCCTATCAGTGGTTTACAAGGGTTCCCTTTCCAACTCACCCTCACCACCACTTATATATTTTCCTATTACTAATATTCATCCTAATAGGTTTATGATGATATGTCATGGTCATTTGTGGTTTTTATTTGTATTCTCTTTAATATTTAGGGATGTTGAGCATTTTTAAATATATTTACTGTCCATCCATATATCTTCTCTCAATAAATGTCTCTTCACGATATTTGCCCATTTTTGTTGTTGTTGTTTTGTTATTGACTTTCATGAGTTCTAGACATATTTTGGATATAAACCAAAATTTATAGCTGTGGGTTGCAACTATTTTCTCTCAGGTTTTAGATGCATTCACATTCTGTTGTTTTCTTTGCTTTTCAAAAGCTTTATAGTTTGGTATAATATGACTTGTCTATTTTTGCTTTCATTGCCTGAGCTATTGGAGTCATATGCAAACAATATCATTAATAAAGTCAACGTCAATGAATTTTTAGGAGCTACTGAGATTTCAGGTCTTATGCTTATGTCTTCAGTCTATATTGAGTTTTATGTATAACCTAAGTGTTTGATTTCCTTCTATTATATATCAATATTAAAATTTTCCTGTGTACTATTGAAGATATTATCTTTTCTCCATTTTGACGTCTTATTGTATTTGTAAAATTTCTTATGTATATATGCTTGGATTTATTTATGGGCTTTCTATTGTGTTACATTTGTCTATATGTCTACTTTTGTGCCAGTACTTTAGTTTTGTTTATTATAGATTTGAAATACAATTTGAAATTAGGAAATGTGATGCCTCCAAATTTGATTTTTTTTAGTTTTGGCCATTTGGAATTACTTGTGGTACAATATAAATTTAACATCTTTTTCTATCTCAGTAAAGAATGACATTGGAATTTTGATAGAGACTGCACAGAATTTGTATATTCATTTGGGTAATAAGGGATTTTAAGATTAATCTTCCAATTCATGACCATGTGATATCTTTTAATTTATTTGTGTCTCTTTCCATTTATTTCATTAATATTTTACATTTATTGTACATTTTATCCTTTCTTGGATAAGTTTGTTCATAAGTATTTTATTTTTTCTGATACTGTTGTAAAGGAATTATTTTCTTGATTTCTTCTTAGGGTATTACAATAATGCAATGTTTTTCATCATTAGTATAAAATACAACTGAACTTTGTATTTTGATTTTATATTATTGTAATTTTATTAAATCTGCTTATTGATTCTATAAGTTGAATTTTTTGTAGATTCTTTATGATTTTCTACATACAGAATTATGTCATCTGAAAATGGGGATAACTATATTTTTTCCTTTCCAATTTGAATGGCTTTATTGTTCTTGCTAATATGTCCAGTATTGTGCTGAATAGAAGTGGCAAGATGTGTTGTCCATTCTTTTCACTTTATCTTAGAGGAAAAGCTATCAATTTTTCCTCATTGATTATGGTTTTAGCTGTAGAATTTTGATAATTCTCTATTATTTTGAAGAAATCTAACTGAATACTCAACATGCTGAACATACTTTTGCAAGAAAGCATGCTGAACATTAGCAAATGCTTTTTATACATCTGTTGCAATGATCATTTTTTTTTTGCTTTTCATTCTGCTAATATGATGTATTTTGCCTTGCTTATATTAGCACAACCTTGAATCATAGATATAAATGCCACTTGGTCATTATGTGCAATCTTCTTGTGCTATTGAATCAGTCTGCTATAATTTAGTTGAGGATATTTCCACCTATGTTCATCAGATTTGGGGCTGTGGTTTTCTTGTGAGAACTTTGGCTTTGGTATCAGGGTGATACTGGCCTCATAAAAGACTTCAAAAGTGTATTCTCTTCCAATTTTCTGGAATAGTTCAAGAAGGGTCAGGTTTATCCATCTCTGAATGTGTAATATATAGACATCTGGTCATGTTGATTTTCTTGTTGTTGTTATTGTGTTTTTGTTTTTAGCACCAGGTATTTAATTCAGAGTTTCTTTGCACTAAGCGATACCCCAAACATTTTCTGTTTTTGATTTTGAGACAGGGTCTCATAGTTGCTTAGGGTTCCATCAGTTGCTGAGTCTGGCTTTGAGCTTGAGACTTTCCTGCCTCAGCCTCCTGAGTGACTGGGATTACAGGTATGCACCAACACACTCAGCCTGGGAGTTTTTTTTAACATCTATGTCAATGTCCTTGCTAATTGGCTTTTCAAGCTATTTCTACCTTATTTAATCTTAGTAATTTGTGTTTCTGGAAATTTTTCCATTTCATCTTGATCTTTCAATTTATTATTTCCTCACAGTTCACAATAGTCCCTCATTTTCCACAGTATATCTGTGACTTCTTTAATTTCTTTATTTCATTTATAAGTTTTCTCTTTCTTTCTAATTTTGTCCAGCTAAGGTTTTGTTAATTTTGTGTATTTTTTAAAAATAGACTCTTGTGGAGGGCGGGGCAAGATGGCGGCTTAGATGGACACAGCAGTCAGTCTCGCCTAAACCAAAGATCGAAAATTGCAGTAATACCATCTCCCAGCCAGCTTTTGGGCACCACCCTACAGCAACTCCCACAGGAAATTTCACTTGCGCGTGTAAGCAGGGCCACGAGACAGCAGACACCACAACGTGATTCCAGCGGCGGTGGCGGAGAGCGACCGAGGGCGGCTCGGAGCCCCAGCCCAGGGCTCATCCCAGGCGGGGACAGCTTCTACACAAGATACCTAGATCCAGCGCCCACCCAACCACACAGGGCCCACAGCAGTGGCTCTCGTGGACCCATGGCCCCAGCTGCCAGCCACTGGGGAGCGCAAATTCAGGGTAGGAGACGCTCCACAGACGCCAGCAGAGACAGCTCAGCCCAAAGGAGGCCTGGGTTCACCCCAGTTCCACCCCAGAGTTCCTGAGGACTGACAGAAGCAGCAGAGGGCCCAGATTCTTTGCTCAAAAGAACTTCCATGGGGGTCCAGACAACAGGAGCTCAGGGATTGCTACCCCAGCCTCTGTAGAGCCCAGTCTAAGGGGGGCATTAGACAGCAATTCGGTACAAATTTTGGCGCATGTCTTCGCCAGCGGCCCAGAGTTTCACCCCGTTGTGAAACCCACACCCAAGACACCAGCAGAGAGAGTCCAGCAAGCAACGAACAACGACACCTTCTGGAGGTAAAAGGAACCATATCTGTTTATTCATATTGAGATTTTTTTTTTCTAATTATTTTTTTTCTTTTACTTTCTTCTATTCTTACTTTTTATTTTATCCTTTGTCTTTTTCTCCTAATATTTCTATTGTTTAATCTTTTTATTTCTCTGCTCTTTCCTTTCTTTCTCTTTCCTTCCCTCTTTTCTCTCTCACTCTTTTCCTACCCTCTAATCTCCAACAGCTATGAAACCAAATATTTGTTTTACAGTGGGATATAGTAGATTGGGATTTCTGAACCGAATACTGGAGTGGTACTAGATCGTCCTGTATCTCATACTTACATATGTTTTATTTTTCTTGCTATCATTTTTCCTCGCTGTACCCTTCTTTTCTTCCTCCCTACTGGTCTTCCCCAACTCTCTGTCACTCTTTCTAGTAATAGCCAACTTCTCTTGGATTCCTCTTTCATGCTTTCTAAGATCTAACAACCATATCCTCATTTCATACTACCACAATACTCTATCCTACACCCCACCCTCCACTGTCCCTAGCCCACCAGTAGAAACTATAGACCCTTGTGAAAACTTATTGGCTACACAGTAGATTGTAAAAGAACTCATAATTGGTATATATCATGACTAATCTGTAAATGTATTTGGGATCTGTTAGGAATTATTTGGTTTGAAACTATATATTGCTTGTATTGTGATCAACCAATATTGGTCCCCCCTTTAAAAGAGTGGTATTGAAACCCTGCAGGGAAACTATACATATATAGGAGTAAAAACTGTAACAACTTGAATCAACAGAGCTAGAAGGAAAGACACATAAACATCATGAAAAAACAAGGGAAGAAAATGACTCAAACAAACCAAGAATCTTCAATGTTAGAATCCATGGTCAGTACAGCAGAAGAAATGACAGAACATGAATTCAGGATGTACATAATTAAAATGTTCTGTGACTAGGGGCTGGGGCTGTAGCTCAGTGGTAGAGCGTTTGCCTAGAATGTGTGAGGCACTGGGTTCAATCCTCAGCATCACATATAAATAATAAGTGAATAAAATAAAGATCCATCAAGAACTAAAAAAAAGCATTTAAAAAATATTTTAATAAAAAATGTTCTGTGACTTAAAGAATGATATAAGAGAGCAAGCCCAGTCAGCAAATGATCATTTTGATAAAGAGATACACAGGCAAATACAGGAAGTAAAAGATCACTTCAATAAAGAGATGCATAGGCAAATACAGGAAGTAAAAGGTCACTTTAATAAGAAGATAGAGATTCTAAAAAGGAACCAAACAAACACTTGAAGTGAAAGAAACAATAAACCTAATCAAAAACTCAATGGAGAGCATCACCAACAGATTAGACCATTTGGAAGACAGAACCTCAGACAATGAAGATAAAATATTTAACCTTGAGAATAGAATTGACCACACAGTGAAGATGGTAAGAAACCATGAATAAAATATCCAAGATCTATGGGATCATATCAAAAGACCAAACTTAAGAATTTTGGGGATAGAGGAAGGCATAGAAATCTAAAACAAAGGAATGAACAACCTATTCAATGAAATAATATCAGAAAACTTTCCAAATATGAAGAATAAATTGGATAATCAAATTCAAGAGGCATACAGGGCACCAAATGTTCAAAATCACAACAGACCTACACAAAGGCACATCATAATGAAAATGCCTAACATTCAGATCAAGGAGAGAATCTTAAAAGCCACAAGAGAAAGGAATCAGATTACATACAGGGGGAAGCCAATT
>CM053408.1:97282157-97301330 GCA_028644305.1 Xerus rutilus | reverse complement strand
ACCCAGACCCTGAGAGCAAGAAGATCATGGCAAAGCATATACCAAGCGCTAAAAGACAGTGGATGCCAACCAAGAATCTTCTATCCAGCAAAATTAAGTTTTAGATTTGATGATGAAATAAAAACCTTCCAAGATAAACAAAAGTTAAAAGAATTCATAGCAAGAAAGCTGGCACTACAGAACATTCTTGGTAAAATATTCCATGAGGAGGAAATGATAAACAACAATGGAAACCTGCAGAGGGAGGAGCTACACTAAAGGCCAATCAAAAGAGAAACCAAGTCAAGTTAAAAACTAAGAATAAACCAAAATGTCCGGAAATACAAATCATGTCTCCATAGTAACATTGAATGTCAATGGCCTAAACTCAGCAATTAAGAGACACAGACTGGCAGATTGGTTTAGAAAAAAAGACCCAACAATATGCTGCCTCTGAGAGACTCATCTCATGGAAAGAAATTCTCACAGATTGAAGGTGAAAGGATGGAAAAAATGTATCACTCACATGGACTGTGTAAACAAGCAGGAGTTTCCATCCTCTTCTCAGACAAAGTAGACTTCAAACCAAAATTAGTGAAAAAAGATAAAGAAGGTCATTTCATACCGCTTAAGGGAATCACACATCAACAAGCCATGACAATCTTAAATATCTATGCCCCAAATAATGGGGCAGCCATGTTCGTTAAACAAACCCTTCTCAAATTCAAGAACCAAATAGATCCCAACACAATAGTATTGGGTGACTTTAACACAACTCTCTCACCACTGGACAGATGTTCCAAACAAAAACTAAACAAGGAATCTACAAGACTTAATAGAACAACCAATGATCTAGCCTTAACAGATATATATAGAATATTCCATCCTTCAACAAGCAAATACACATTTTTCTCAGCAGCACATGGTTCCTTCTCCAAAATAGATCATATGCTATGCCACAAAGCAAGTCTTAGTAAATACGAAAAAATAGAGATACTACCCTGCATTCTATCTGACCATAATGGACTGAAACTAGAAATTAATGATAGCTTTAAAAAAAGAAGCCACTGTAATACCTGGAGACTCAATAATTTGCTATTGAACAAAGCATGGATAACTGAAGACATCAGGGAAGAGATTAAAAAATTCTTGGAGGTAAATGAGAACTCTGATACAATATACCAAAATCTCTGGGACACTATGAAGGCAGTGCTAAGAGGAAAGTTCATTGCATTGAGCTCATATATTCAAAGAGCTAAAAATCAGCAAATCAATGAGTTGTCACTACAACTCAAAGCCCTAGAAAAAGAAGAACAAAATAACACCCAAAGAAGTAGAATACAGGAAATGATTAGAATTAGAGCTGAAATCAATGAAATTGAAACTCAAGAAACAATCCAAAAAATTGATAAAACAAAAAGCTGGTTCTTTGAAAAAATAAACAAAATAGACAAAACCTTAGCCACCCTGACAAAAAGAAGGAGAGAGAAAACCCAAATTACCAAAATTTCTGATGAAAAAGGAAACATCATGACAGACCCTACTGAAATACAGAGGATAATCAGAAACTATTTTGAAAACTTATATTCCAGTAAAATAGAAGACCCTGAAGGCACCGACAAATTCCTAGAGACATATGACCTACCCAAGCTGAACCAGGAGGTCATTCGTGACTTAAACAGATCAACTACAGGCAAGGAAATAGAAGAGGCCATCAAGAGCCTTCCAACCAAGAAAAGCCCTGGACCAGATGGATTCTCAGCAGAGTTCTACAAGACCTACAAAGAAGAACTAACTCCAATACTGCTCAAATTATTCCACGAAATAGAAAGAGAAGGAACCCTTCCAAACTCATTTTATGAGGCTAGTATCACCTGGGTTCCAAAACCAAACAGAGACACGTCAAAAAATGAAAATTTCAGACCAATATCCCTGATGAATATAGATGCAAAATTCTCAATAAAATTTTGGCAAATCGCATACAAAAGCACATTAAAAAAATAGTACACCATGATCAAGTGGGGTTCATTCCAGGGATGCAATTTTGGTTCAACATACGGAAATCAATACATGTAACCCATCACATCAATAGACTTTAAGATAAGATGGAATATTGACCACTTTCAGACTTTGCAGACTGGCTTCAATGGAGTAAGTCTCACTTGTGGATAGATGTGATGGTGCAGGTGTTTGAGATTTGTGTACTGACTTTGAGTCTGGGGAAAGTTACAACAATTTAATATCTGTGAAGCTACATCAGCTCAGACTGTGGATCTTGGTGGCTAAGATTAAAATTACTTGCAGCACTAATACTGGCAGTGTGAGCTGTTGGTTCCTTAGAAGCAAAACCTACTATTCTCCTCTACATCTTTTCTCCACAGCAAGAAGTCCTAGAAAGAGCCGGGCATGGTGGCTCATGCTTGTAATCCCAGCACTTTGGGAGGCTGAGACAGGAGAATTGCGAGTTAAAAGCCAGCCTCAGCAACAGCAAGGTGCTAAGCAACTCAGTGAGACCCTGTCTCTACATAAAACACAAAATAGGGCTGGGGATGTGGCTCAGTGGTCGAGTGCCTCTGAGTTCAATCCCCAGTACCAAAAAAAAAAAAAAGTCCTAGAAAGGAGATAAGATGGCCTTCATGCCAACACAAAGGTACCAGGTTCCAGGAAATAAGCACTCAAAAGCACTCAAATCCATTGTAAAGCCTGAGTTCTAGTATCAGGGACTCAGAACCACTGTAGCACTTGTGACTTTCAGCATAACAGCACTCACTGAGGAAGTAGCATGATACTGTAGTCATTCAGGCATGAGCAGGCAGACATCCTTACGATGTCTGGGTGATCTGCAACTCCATTTTGAGTTATAGAAGGCAGCACAGCGAAAACTTGGATTAATGGATAACAACAGCATTATGTACTTCAAATTCTTGAAGGTGGGGTACACAGTGGCAAAGCCTACGGGTCATTAGGACATGGTAGCAACTCGGGCCCCAGGGTTGGTGTGGCTCCACAACCCAGTTGTGGTGAAGGGGTATGGCATTGATGTGTGTCCAAGTGAGTAGACACAATATAGGTGTGATTCTAATCTCTGGAATATTGACCACTACAGGAGCTCAGGCTTTGGGGAAAAAGTAAAGTGGGAAAGTAAAATTAAGGCCCTAGCTATGGTAAGGCACAATTATAGCTTGATCTGAGGAATGTGGCCTTGGGGTTGATAGTGCTTTGCTTTAATTTAGTTCCTGAAGGAGGGACATAGATTTAACTCAGATTTGGGGAGTTGGTGTACAGCATAGCAGCAACTCTTATCTCTGAGTGGGTGGAATGCCACAGCAGCTCAGGTCCCATGTGGCAGTGATGTCACAGGCTCTTTATAATACTGGTGTCAGAACAGCTCAGGATTCAAAAGGCAAGAGGTACTGTAGTGGTAATAAGTCCCTGGGAGGTGAACTCCACAGCACCCCTGATCCCTTAGGATGGGGTGGCCAAACAATGGCATCTCCAGTTCTAGAAACAGCAGGCTTGACAGAAACTCAGACTCTAGTAATGGGGGACAAGCTGTGTCTTATGACCAAAGGGGCATGGTGGAGCAGATGCTTGACCTAGTTGATAGAAAAATCTGTGTGTCAGATATTGGGAAAAACTGTAACATGGGTTGGGAATTATGGGACCCTATGTTTCCCAGGATTGGTGAAGAATGAGATGTATTGGCACCAAAGCTCTGAAGATGAAGGGGCATAGTGACCATTCAGGACTAGGAGGAGACACAATGTAGCTTCTCTGGTTTGAAGATGGCCAGCACACAGCAGCTTAGTTTACAGGACTCATGGCATAGTTATTGATTTTGTCTCTTTAGGGAGGAATAGTGGCATGGATTCCATACTGCTCTCTCAGATGCACTTAGCACCAGTGAAGACTTCAGGGGGCCTCAGTGGTGACAGTTACAGGTATCCATATTGGTGATGAGGGATGCAAGTATCCTCTGGATCGCCTTTCCCTGTCAGGGGTAAAACACTCCTAGATATGTCTTATCTTGTGTGTGGAATGCAGGGTTAGAGAAAAGGTGTTTCTTTTTCTACACAGTCATTTTTAGTTTCTGTACACATTGTATAGCATTTCTGCAAATCCTTTGCTGTACTTTGAACCAAACTTCCCTTGGTTCTGTCCACCATGATGTAGTTGTTTATTCATTGTTTTTGATGTTTTTATGAAGGAGACAAACATTGGGATCTTCTAGTCTGCCATCTTGTTGACATAACTAGTTTCTTGATGAGAGGTTTTTTTTTAGATAATTCTAAATGATAGACTAAAATTTTCAGGTAGCTCAAGCAACATAAACATAAATGTTAATAAGACATTAAATATTAAAAATAAGCGAGTTTAATATTCTAATCTGAGATTATAGGTCTATTTTTCTTTTATTTGTAATATTGAGTATTTTCCTTTTGTACCTTAATATCAGTTGTATACAAAATATCATTTATGTCATAAGGATATAGTGATGGTCTTTATTATGTAGAAATTTTTAGCAAAACATTGTGCAAAAATAGTATGAAATTATCATTCAAATAACAATTGTTCAAATAACAGATTATTAGGTAGATATTTTGAAAACTGCATTCATTGCCTAGTAATCAGGAGTAACAATTTGAGGGACTACATGCTAATGCTATAACTTATTTATATGAAAGATTTATTGTATTTCAGTCAAATTTTAGAAAATTGACTAGATGTTTTGGTTGTTATGTAACACATTCTTTTCTTCCTATTTAAGATAACAAAGACCTTCCAATTGCTTTTTATTTTGCATAGAACATCTGATTTTCGAGATAAGATTTGAGGTGCCTGTTTACTTATTTAGGGTCAGTTTTTAGAGTCCATCATCACTGCATTTCATTTGGATTCATTTCATAAATTATGACTGATTTTGTAGGCATTCTTTGTAGCATAATTTTTTTAGGGGGAGGAGGATGTTATGGGACAAAGTGCTAGATGTTATCCTTTGAAGTCCATTTTTTTTTAATGCAGTTAGAATATATGTCTTTGCCTATATTGCTTTTTGCTGCTGAGTTCTAGTCCACTGGCTATAGACAGAACACTGACATTATTTTCATAAAAACTTTTTATACCACTTCTTTTTGTTTTTTCCTCATCTTGGTGGCAGAAAGTACTCACAGAGTAAACCTCAGTATAAACCTAAGAGCTTTGTATAGAAGAAAGTGTGGCTAATGCATGAGCTTTGTCATTTTAATTTGAAGGCTTTTGGTGGGATTTGTTTCCATGTACCATGAAAACTGTCCTTCAGAAACAGTTGGAATACAACATAAACAATCATTGAGATATTTGAAAGTCTGCACACCTGTTATCTAATTAAGCCATATCATTATTAGAGTGTGTACATATATATATATATATACATATACATATGTGTGTGTGTGTATATATATATATATATATATATATATATATATATATATATTTCCTCCCCATACACACAAGCACACATAAAGAATCATCTAAGCAGGTAGTTGCACAGCTTCATATGTATGTGATGTGTGATGATCCTGGTTTCATGGCTTTAATTAACATAGACTTCCTGTACTCTTATTATCCAGAAAATAATTTTGTATATTAAAATAATTAATATCAATTTTAAATGGTTCTTTCCTCTGACATTGCTATGGTTTTGTCATGGAAGTATAAGATAGTAACATCATATTTAGATCAGAAACAGAACATGTATCTAGTGTAATTAAGCACTATCATTTCTTACCTTTTTAAGTATTAAATATCATAATTAAAACTGAGTGAAACCTGAAAGCACTACAGAATAAATTCAATTGTATTAAAATGAATTATGTGAGGTCTTTCTTTGTATAATATTTTTTCACTCATTAAATCAATGCAACACAGCATAGGTTTTCTGTTACAAATACCATATTGGTTGGTAAAAGTACAAACTTTTCAAGTGCTTGAAAAGTACAATCAGGACATTGTTTTTATAATGACTTAAGAATGGAAAGGTTGCTATCAGATCTGTTTTATATGTATCCAGTTATAATGATAAGAAATGTAAAGTTTTGTTATGCAGAATCGAAATAAGTAGTTCATGGTATGGTAATAGTAATTTTAATTTTTGATGTTTAATCAGATGTTTACAGAAATGTAGTCATTTAATAGTTTTATTGTTTATCCAGATATGTAATTTCTTCTCATTTTTACTCATTCTCTGATGTGCAGTTAAGCATATTTAATAGTTACTGCTGTAATTCCTTCCTATTGTATGGATTACATTATATGCTTTAGGCACAAAGCAAGAGAAAATAATGGAGCTTTCAAATAGTTATGCTTCTTGTCTCCAATGAATGTAAGATAATTGCATTAAAAGAGACAGGCAAAATGTTGTGCTTTTATCAACAGGAAATGGTTACCATTGTCCAACAAAGAATATAATACACTATGTAGATAAAGACTCTGCCTTGATCCTACATAAATCATGCACAACTAACTCATTTATCCTAAATGTCTTTGAAAATGGATAGTGGATTCTTTGTTTGAATGGCAAAGAGCTAGAAACAGGTTAAGCTGTATTTCTGCATTATATAAGCACAGTAGCAATAAGAATCTTTTGTAAAGAACACAAATCACTCTTATTTGAAATAACAAAAATAAGTTATGACCACAAAATGCATCTAAAGCAAATAATCAAAAATGGATAAAAACATGCATGAATTAGGTGGTAACACACATATACACACATACATTTATTTATATGTATACATAAAAGGGCTTATTGAAGAAAAGCTGATGTATTGACACAAATATTTACCATATGCATATTTCCTTTCAGGGATTGGATTTTTTCATTTGTTTGTATTATTTTTAACATTTGATTATTTAATTTGATTTCAATAATTAATATTTTATATTTATTTCATATATTCTAATTTTAATCATAAATTTATTTCTTATTCCCTTACTTTTACAAATGTGGAACTAGTGATTTAGAAAGTGTTAGTAGTTGATATCAACTGACCATCTAATATATGGCAGAAAAAGGAATCAGTTGAAGTTTGCCTGACCATTCAACAAATGTTTACGAATCATTTTATGTAATGTCAAAGTCAGAATATAGTCTTGAGAACACAGGAAAGATTACATATGTACTTAGTATATTAAGAAAGATCCTCTCTGGGCCTGGTGGCACATGCCTGTAATCCTAGTAGCTTGGGAAACAGAGGCAGGAGGATCTAGCGTTCAAAGCCAGCCTCAGCAAAAGTGAGGCACTCAGCAATTCAGTGAGACCTTGTCTCTAAATAAAATACAAAATAGAGCTGTGGATGTTGTTCAGTGGTGGAGTGCCTCTGAGTTCAATCCCTAGCATGTCTTCTACCCGCAAAAAAGAAAGGTCCTCAATATTTGGCATAGTATATTAATGTAAATCAAATTTATGAAAGTTTTAAATTTATATTAGTAATTGTTAAACATTAAACTTTATTTAAACCTAACTTTTAATTAGAATTATATATTTTCTTCACTTGGTTTAATGAAGTAACATAATAATTTAACATTTGTGCCAGGCATCGTGGTGCACGCCTATAATCTCAGCACTTAGGGAGGCTGAGACTGGAGAATCGCGAATTCAAAGCCAGCCTCAGCAATGACAAGGTGCTAAGCAACTCAGTGAGATCTTGTCTCTAAATAAAACACAAAATAGGACTGGGGAATGTATCTCAGTGGTTGGGTACCCCTGAGTTCAATCCCTGTTACCTGCCCTCCAAAAATAAGAATTTAACATTTGTTCTGGATTTATATTTGCATGTGCTTATTTATGCATTTTGGGGTAATATTTTGCCATCTTATTTGTGTTCTCTTTGCATTGTATTTTCATTTCAACCTCCTCCACTCAAGAAGTAGCTATTTTTATAGCATGTTGCTTCAGGCACCATAATAGGTCTAAAAGTTTAAATTTCCTACAAAATATTCTGGGTTTTTTTCCCTGACATCTGAGGCTCAGGAAAAGTCATTGACATTACAGTGGGCATAGAAAGCAATGACAAATTCATTGGAAGAAGACGCAGAATAGCATCAAAACAGGTGATGGGTATTTTCCTCCAATATAATAAAGAGATTTGCCAGAATGGGAGACAGGCAAAGAGCTGTGAGAGCTCCAAATTGTTATTTTGCACTGTTTGAAGGATGTGTCAAACTCTAGAGAGGAATATCTGCTTGGTGTATCTAGACAAATGTAACTCCCAACTTTTAAATAAAAATTCTCCCATGACAGCATGGCACTAGAGCAACAGTGACAACGAGATCTATGGAGGATGCAGATGTACTCTAGATCACATACAAGACACATACACCAGTGGCGCAAGCCTGTAATCCCAGCACTTAGGGAGGCTGAGATAGGAGAATTGCGAGTTCAAAGCCAGCCTCAGCAATGGCAAGGTGCTAAGCAACTCAGTGAGACCCTGGCTCTACATAAAACACAGAATAGGCCTCAGGATATAGCTCAATGGTCGAGTGCCCGTGAGTTCAATCTCCAGTACCAAAAAAAAAAAAAAAAAAGAAGACCCATACAACCACAAAGCAGAATTAAATTGATTTATAATGAATGAACAAAACAACATGGAAAACCCCAACATAATGCCATATTATCTCAAGCCAGTCAGAATGGCTATAATAAAAATATCAAATGCAGGTGAAGATGAAGAGAAAGGAGAGAATATTAATTGGTATAACCATTATTGAGAAAAATACGAAGGGTCTTGAAAACACTAAAATTAGATCCATATGTAATCCACTACTGGGTATGCATTCTAAGGAAATCAAATCAGTATATCAAAGGGATAGCTGTACTACAATGTTTATGGGTGCTCTTTTTATGATGTAGAATCAATCAAAGTTTCAATCAACAGGTGAATAGATTTTTTAAAAAAATCATTTAAAAATCTTGTAATATGTACCCATATGGGTGACCCTGGAGCACATTATATTAAGTGAAATGTGCCATTCTAAGAAAAATGAATACTAAATGTTCTCACTGGTGTGTAGAAGCTACATAGTAGCTTTCATAGAAGTAGAGTGGAATTGTGGTGTTGAGGGACGAGCAAGAAGGGTAGGAAACTGATGGTTTAGAAGGAGACTCGATAATGGATACAGAAATGCAGTGAGAAGGAATAAGTTCTCATCTTCATAGCAGGGAGTTTTATCCAGCTTTTCCACTTTTGTGACCAAAGAACCTGACAAGAACAATTTAAGGAGGAAAATTTATTTAGAGGTGTCAGTTTATAGCTGGCAGACCCCATTCCTCAGAACAGTGTGGCAGAAGAAATCACCTGAAAACATGGCCTCAGGAAGCAAAGAGAGAGCTCTGCTCAACAAAGACAAGGTATAAACCCCAAAGGGCACCCCCAGGGACCCATCTCCTTCAGCCACACCCTACTTGTCTACTGTTACTACCAAGTTAATCTCTATCAGAGGATTAATGCACTGATTAGTTTAAACCTTTTATAACCCAATTATTTAATCTCTAATCTTTCTTGCGTTGTCTCACATAAGAGTCTTTAGAGGACATCTAACATCTAAATCATAACAAAGGGTGACTAGATTTTACAATTTATCATAATTTTACACAGAATTAGAAGAGTTTGAATGTTCCTAAGACATAGATGTTAATGGAAATGGAAACGCCAATTACCCTGGTTTTGTGCGTATATATTGTTTAGATGTATCAAATTATCATAGTGTACTCCATACATGTGTTCAATTATTATTTAAATTAAAATAACAAAATAACAAAAATATTTATGGAAGAACATCTTTATATAGATGAAATAGATACAAAATTCACTTCACAAATAAAATTGACTATCTTGCATTTGTTCAGTTTGTTAAAAAATTTATGTGCATTTTACATATACATATTTCATACTATATGTATATATTGTGTCATATTTTGTTTACATATGTATATATGTGTGTGCGTGTATGTTTGTGTATGAGATAATTTTGTATTTAATGGTAGCAGATACTGGAAATTCCTTCAAGATTACAGAGAAACAACAAATTTTTTGTCTTTCTTATTGTGTAGATTGTGTACTGAAAGTGACATCCTCATGTTACACCAATTCTGTCCAAATCATAGTACCATGAATTATTTCAGCTTCTAGTATTCAAAGACTCATGTAGAAAACATAATTCATGATTTATAGAAATTTAAGAATCTTATTGTAAATCGACCATTAAATAAGAGAATTTGTGTTTTGTGACTATATTACACCCAGTTCCGAGAATACCATCTCGCAAATTACATCTAGTGTAAAGATTTTAAAATTTTTTAGGGGATTTCTTACAGCATAGATTTTTAAGTCAAATCCTTTTCCTCATTAAAATGTGCCAGTAAACTCCCGAACTATCTAAGGAAATGAAGGGTTTTTTTTTCTCTTCTACTTATTGTGGCTTTATAGACATTATTTTTTTTTTTGAATGGGTCAACAAGTGAAACTCTTATAACCGTTTCAAAATTCAATCTAAAATTTTGTAGGTTGGTTCCAATGCTTTAGGTGAAACTCATTGGGTTGTAGTACTGTAAGATCATCTGAGAAAGTGTAAAGATTTGCATAAGCCTCACTGGCAATGTTGCTAGCATCTAAAGAAATTCAGCCTTCTATTACCAAGGTTATGATGTACTGTCATTATATTAGATAGAATTACAAAGAAAGATTGATTCAATCAAATTAGATATTTCACAAGATGCTTATTTTGTTCAATTGTTAAAGGTAATAATGCTCATATTTATTCAATAACTATGATATGTATTTTGTGAGCATTTACTTGGCAGACATTAGTGCACTTAGCCAAGTATTTTCCCCTAAAATAAAAAGTTTCTGATGAGCAGGTGTTTATAGATTGTGTGTTCTGCATGTTTTGAATAGATTAACATGACTTTTTAAACTTGAGAAATAATATACAGTTAAATATTTGTCTTCATTTGCCACAATTTTACCCAAATGATGACCAAAGTAAAAATAATTTTATATTTATCAAGTACTATCTAAAAGTCAATCTTTGATCTAGAAGGTAAGATCACTTAGTGAACACAAAGAAACCTCCTTAAATCTGTAGAGCTTATATTCTAATGGAAGAGACAGATAATCAATGTATATAATTAATACATGATTGATATGTGTTCTAGTTATTAGACAAGGAAGGGAAAGATGAAAAAAGATAGTAGTTTAGTGAATGAAGGAACATGATTCATGTGGGGTTGTTATCCAGGAAGCAATAAGCAATTTAGTAATGAATGGCAAGCCTATGACTCATGTCTCAGTGAGGCATTGGTGCAAATACTGGAAGGAGATAAAGTCATGGTAAAGGTAGTTAGCCATGTAAATTCTAAGAGAACATTGATCTAGGGAAGGAAAACACCAGTGCAAAGGTCATTAGGCTCAAGTACATCTCATATTTTCAAGAAATAGAAAACAGACCTAAAAGTCTGGGTAGGATGTGTGTAGCAGGTGGGGTAAGCAGTAGAGGAGCTGATCAGGAATCCACATCACACCAGCACTATCAAAGCATAGTGGATCCCAAAGTTTTGAAAAGTATCATGATCTCATTTATATTTTAAATGATAACTCTGATTGTTGTGAATTTCCATAGCACTAAGTATCAAATAGATTATACATATTCTTTCACAATTTTAGGAATAATCTTAATCATTAAACTCATAAAGTTAATTTCCAAGATATGAAGGGCTGAATCTCATGCTTTTTTCTTAAATTCCAGAGTTCATGGTGATATTGACATACATGTATGTCAATAAAATTGAGGAAATATTCAATGATTAAGGATCAAATAATTCACAGATATTTTCTAATTTCCCATAAATGCCTGGTAGAGTTGCGAAAATTAACAAAGAACACAAAAATTGTTGAATTCAATATAGATTATATTCATGGTGATCTATATACCCAGTGAACACATTTAGTCTTTACTTAAAAATTAAATGATAAAGACAACTGTTTTTGACTAAACTACCTTCCTACTATATTATTTTTCATTGCTTTATTTTTAAGTATATGTGACAATAATTCATATAACTTTCTGATTAAAGTGTATATGAAACAACTATGCAAACAAATAGGAACCAAGAGGACAGCAGGTCAATGAGACTGCTCACATTACACAATTCAGTATCAGCAATAATAGCTCATTACAACCACTATTCACCTTACAGTCTTTTCAGTGTTCATTGGGCTATTCAGTGCACAGTAAGTTATTTGGTCCTGGCTGAAGTACTCTTGTGGGGTCTTTGAGTAGATTCCTGTACTGTGTCCTTTACGATAGGGTTTTGCCTGAATCTTTCATTATTTTGTTCTAGCAATCTAAAATAAAGCAGCTCTGTAAAATATGATCATCTATCTGAAAACTTTATCACATAATTTTGAGATTAAAATTAAAGTGCTATGGGTAATAAACTGTTCACGTGTACTAGGAAAACAGTTTTTCCACTTTAGTCTCATCTGTAAAAGCAACACAGTAATAAACTACTTCACTAAATTATTGTCAGAAATTTTAAAGATAAAATTGTGGCAATGCTTGGATAATCCTGAATTTCCATTTTATTATTAATTAAAGTAACTGTAGACATTATTTTAACACCAATTACAATTTAAATTCTGATACGGTTGAATATTCTATATTTCTCAAAGTAAGCTACCTCTGTGAAGTAAGCTGAATTTAACAACTTAATGTTTGCTATGTTCAGAATAAATTGTAAAGAAAAATGGTTTTCAATTCAGTTCTTAGAATTTGGTTCTACTTCAATTTTCAATGTATAGTTCAAAAGCTTTTGAAATCATCAAAATAAGACTCATCAGTTCACATAATCCATATCTTATATAAATATATGTAATTCACTCTTAAATTAAATATTTTCTACAAATGACCATTTGGTGTATTAAAAACAAGTAGTTAATATAACATAGTTACATGACAATTATGTAACAAAATGTTTCTATTTTCTAAAATTCAAGATGAAGAAATAGGTAGAATTCACTATAAACCACTTAAGGATCCATCAGTATAAAGCATATCTAAAAGCAAAAAAAAGACGTATTTAAGTGAAAACTTAAAGTGGTTCCAAAAAAGAGGTTCTAAAAAAGACAAAATTTTATAAATAATTAACTTATTCTTTCTAAAAGGGCCTCATTTGGCAGGTTCAAAAAGCAGATGGCTCATCGAAACTGACAGAAGCTTATTAAGATCTGAGAAAAGAGATTCTCTCTATTGGTTTTGTGGTGCCAGTACAGTTTAATTCATAATAGAAGGGTATTTTGTTGTAAAAGATTTATAAAATAGTACTGATATGCAATTAACTGTTTTATTCTTTTTTGAAAATATTATAAAATTATTTACAATGTTTAATATAAAAATAAATATAATTGGCGCAAAGACAAATTTCCTGCTCCCACAAGAATTCTGCAAACACTATGAAACCTCACTTTCAATGAATGATATGTTACTTATCTTGGGCTCTTCCAAAATTGAGTAAGAAGTTCAATATTTGTTGAATTTTTTTTGATCTCTTTGAAATCATATTCAAAATCTGTGGATATTTATTGGTCCAGAATTACCAAATAATTGGTAACAGAGTTCAGGCAATACTTTATCTGAATTCACAGCAATGTAATAAACACTACCATTTAGATTTTATTGGGTATAAAATAATTTCATCATTTTTCTTCCACTGAGGAATGAAAAAAAAATACTTGGTAATACAATTCCTACTATAGAACTTCATAAGGAAGCTCTTATTAAATGGGGGTCATACATTCAGGAACATGGCAAACATAGTAGAAAGGAACACATTTATGGAATGCTTGAAACTGATGGATGAAGAATTTCAAGGTCATGTCCTGTCTTCTTCTGATATTTTGGTCCTGAAATAGTGCAAGGGACCTAATCAACAGAGAATTTATTTTAGAGAAACTAAAACAGCTGAAAACAATAATTTCAGGAAGCTATATCATAAGTTACCAACAGAAAGACAATTATCTGGCTATTTTGGCCATGGATATGTCAGAAAAATTATTTGAAAGAGAAAGCACTGACCCACCAGCAATAACTATATGGTTATGTAGATAATAAAATTGAGGTACTGTAATATGGCAGAGTTTGTGGGAACTGCTGTGTTTCTAGCACAGTTTATACATATTTTTGGATCATGTGGATGCTTAAAAATGTCTTCACAAAGTCAGAGTAGAATACAGAGAATTTTTAAACTAAACTGTACAGAAGACATCAGATGCACAACATAGTTGGGTATGGGAAGACAGATATTATTTAGGGAGAGACCTTTGGTAGATGACTGCTTTAACAGCAAAGCCTATGCTGACACTTTGAGTCCAAGGCTCAACTCCTCCATAGATTAAGAATACCTACCAGTGAAATTTCTAAAGAACAGCATCTTAAATTGTTGTATTAAGTGAGCTGCTTTGCATTTATGCCCATGGAACCAAAGAAGTTTAAGAAAATATAATTAAATAATAAATTTAAAAATAAATTAAAAATTAGAAAACAAACTATTCTTGTGTGCTTTTGTTGTTCCTGTAAATGAAAACATGATAAAAGGGCAAGAGTGGACATTTTGTTTATGTTTATTTGTTCTTTATCAATTTGTACCTCATTTTTATATCTCTAATCAGCTAATACCTACACAGATGCTTTACTGTATTGAGGCTAAAATTATGATACGACAAAATATTTCTTTCTGTATGTCCCTTTAGATTACTGGAGAAGTAGAATGAGTAAAAATTGTACTGGGCAGATAAAGCAATTAGTACATAATCTGAGTAGAAATAAGATAGCACATTAAGGGTTGACTCAAATTAGAAAAACGTGTGAGAAAAGCCTTCATGACTGTTGAACTGAAACTTTCAACTATATAAAATTACATAAAGTGATTTTGCCTATCCAGGAACATGGGAGGTCTTTCCATCTTCTAAGATCTTCTTCAATTTCTTTCTTTAGTGTCTTGTAATTTTTGTTGTAGAGGTCTTTCACCACTCTTGTTAGATTGATTCCCAAGTATTTTATTTTTTTGGAGGTTATTGCAAATGGAGTAGTTTTCCTGATTTCTCTTTCAGAGGACTCATTGCTGATGTATAGAAATGCATTTGATTTATGGATATTGATTATATATCCTGCAACTCTGCTAAATTCATTTATCAGTTCTAGAAGTTTTCTGGTGGAACTTTTTGGATCCTCTAAGTATAGAATCATGTCGTCTCCAAATAATGATAGTTTGAGTTCTTCTTTCCCTATTCATATCCCTTTAATTTCCTTCGTCTGTCTGATTGCTCTGGCTAGAGTTTCAAGGACTATATTGAATAGGAGTGGTGAGAGAGGGCATCCCTGTCTTGTTCCCGTTTTTAGAGGGAATGCTTCCAATTTTTCTCCATTTAGGATGATGTTGGCCTTGGGCTTAGCATATATTATTTAACCATGTTGAGGTATGTTTCTACTATCCCTAGTTTCTCTAGTGTTTTGAACATGAAAGGGTGATGTATATTGTCGAATGTTTTCTCTGTGTCAATTGATAGAATCATGTGATTCTTATCTTCAAGTCTATTGATGTGATGGATTACATGTATTGATTTCCGTATGTTGAACCAACCTTGCATCCCTGGAATAAACCCCACTTGATCATGGTGTACTATTTTTTTAATGTGCTTTTGCATGCGATTTGCCAAAATTTTATTGAGAATTTTTGCATCTATATTCATCAGGGATATGGTTAGATGATGTCATGGAAATATCTTGCCTATGATATGAAATGTTCTTAAAAAAACTTACCAAATCACCTCCCTCTTAACAGCCATCCCACTTTGTTTTCTTAATATGGGGTGAATTGTTATTTATGGAAAACAAGGAGAAAAATATGGAAGAAATTTAACAATTAAGTACAATCAAAAAAGTTTAGTAAACAAAGTAATTATCCAGTGAATATGACTGTACTGAACATATGATAGTCTAATGCATGACTATTATGAAGGGACAGTTTTTAGAAGAGACAACTAGTGTAGGAGGTCTAGATGATGACCATCATACAATTATGTAAGACCCCGTGTTTTTGTTTAGTAGCCTAGCCTCTAAGAGTAGCTTTAAAAATTAATCTGTATTTTTCTATTGCTGAACAGTTAAGCATGAAAAAGCATGGCTGAAATAACTCTATTTTTTTCCTTTAATATGCACTTTCTTCATAATGGCCTAAACGTTTGTGGTTGTCATGGAAAAAAAATAAATTTAAGAATTTCCATGTGATGTGTGTAGGGGAAGAATATCTACTATGCCTTAAAAAAAAGAAAGAAAAAAAAAGCCTCTGGGCACCTTTCCATGGTTGGCGGCTGCCCTTCTCTCACTGTTCAATGCATTTTCATTAACACCCACTGCACACTCCAAAGGCAACCATCTGTGTCCCTATCTTTAAGAAGTTTTATCCTACAAGTCTTTCCTCATGACACTGCTGTCTATTACATAAATCACAGAGACATTCAAGCCCTTGGAATGAAATCAGAAACCCACAAAGCTGGCTGCTGTCAGGACTCATAAGGGGTGTAATTAATAAATTTATTATTTAGGAGTGGAGCTCTTTTCATTCCAAAAGCTCAGGCAAAATTGGAGTGTTATATAGAGTACATATCAAAGCAACTAAGCTAAAAGTGATTTTATATCTTCAGGGTCATCCATTTGACAGTCATTATGTTTTCTGCTCATCTCTGCTTCTGTCAACTCAGCTAGTGACAGGCACATCATTCAATCATTCAATCAACTACAATAGGTGAGTGCCAGATTTTTGTGTCACAATGAAGACACTCTTTACCACCATGGAGATTATGTTCTAGATTTTAAAATCCATTTTGTAGTTGAACTTAAAAATGTAATATCATTTAAAAATATTTCAAATGAAATACATAATTATGATGTTGAAGAGAAGGCTAGAGATGTGGCTCAGTTGTTCAGTTGTGGAGTGTTTGCCTACCATGTGTGAGGCCCTGAAGTCACTACTTAATACATGCAAAACAAGAAAGAAAGAAAGAAGAAAAGGGGAATATAACATTAAAATAAAATAAAATCTTGAAAATA
Organism: Xerus rutilus; assembly: GCA_028644305.1. NCBI lineage: Eukaryota > Metazoa > Chordata > Mammalia > Rodentia > Sciuridae > Xerus > Xerus rutilus. The sequence goes on along the minus strand of CM053408.1, from coordinate 97,284,206 downwards.
AAAACAGTTAAAGTGGCAGTCACTATCAGCAAAAATAAAATTTATACATTTCAATATCAGCTAAATATAAATTTAATGAAATATTTTATAGAATTAATATGTCCATTTTTCTGATAAAGAAAGGAAGATATAAAAATTGCAACTAATCATGACATATGTACAAAATATATTTTTATGTATATTGTGAATACAAGTATTATTTAAGTTGAAGCAATATAATTATTCATGAAATGATGAACTATAAGCAATGCTGAAATAAGTTGATTTTAAGGTCTAAATTAAACATCATTTTAAAAATGCTAAATTTATCATTTGGTCTTTTAAAGATGAATGTAAACTGCATGAGTTTATTGCACACAAATGTATAATCTAATTCCATAAGAAAGTGCCATGCAAATTTGGAACAAGATAGGCTTATTTAAACATTTTTATGTTCCATAGTAGAGGATACTGAAATGAAAACATATGAAAGAAAAATCAGTTAGGATATATATTATACCCATTATCATTTATGATAAGGTTTGCATCAAATTATGGGATTTATATTCTTAAAGATAATAAGCTAGAATAAAACATTTTTATAAATGCATGATGACTAGGAATAGTAAGCATTTTTCTATAATATGGACAATATTATCACTTTGAAGAATTAAATCACTATTATTTGAATAATTAGTTGTCATTATAATGGTTGCTATCATTTTAACACCAAATATGAAACTTTTATGTTCCATGGTCCACTAAATTCACATGGCTCCGCATGGTATTATCACCACCATTTAATGGGTAACAAAACTGAAGTTAATAGGTTTTGAAACTAGACAGACTGAACACTCAAAACTAAGCTTTGGAGTTTCAGCACGGTGCTTTTTACATTACACATTCTATTATTTTGTAAATGCTTGGTTTATTTTCATTAAATCAATTAATTGTATAATGTAGTTGGGGCATAAAATGTTTTATATAGTAAAGTAAAAAAATACTCAGTTGATCTCCACAGGAATTAAAGGACATGTTTGTTTAATATAGATACTGATAAAATTATTTATTGTGTATAACTATGCTCCATGCAAATGAGATAAAAACCAGTTTTAAAAAAGATTTTGGAAGTATCTAGACAAAGATGAAACTCAGGAAACAAAGACTTGAACACTGAGGTGTAACATGATTTAAATAAATCTGTATGATCCTTATATACTTATATTTCATATATATCATGTATGAAATATATGTGTGCATGTGTGGGGATATTTCCAAAATAGTTTGAAAACCCACATAAGTGACATGTCTTGAGAAATTCAACACAGCCAGCATCATAAAAAACTTCTTTTTGATAACCTAAAACCTCCTGGTTTGTTGATGTTCATTGATGTATAAGATATCATTGTATAACTGTATTGTACTTTATTGAACTCTTATGAGTCAAACTATTATAATCATTTTCGTGGATATACTGGTGCAAAACTGCATTCCCACTTCATGATCTACTTCCAGGAGTTGGTGAGGTCATATACTACTTGAGATGTACGAAATTTCCAAATGTATACATAATAGTCATACCACTATGCACTGTCACCAGCAAAATGAGAACTGCCATAGTATCACCAGCCATTTTTCTAATAGCCCATACTGTGGGTGTGTAGTAATAGGTCATGGTAGGTGTCAATTTGTATGTACACATTCATAGCAAAGATAAAGTCTTCACAAATGAAGAAGTTTTTGGAATAATCATTCTGTGAAACACATGTTCAAATCATTAGACATTTTTGTATTGTGTTATCTTTATATTTTTCGTGTGTGTGTGTGTGTGTGTGTGTGTGTGTATGTTTGTGTTGCTGGGTACTGAACCCAGGAACTTGAAAATGCCAGTCAAATGTTCTACCACTGAGCTACATTTCCAGACTCTATATGTTTTATAAATTGTAGGAAATATTTGTATTTTCCAAATGAACTTTTGATTTTATAGGACTTCTCCATTTTATTTATATATTTTTTTATTCGAACTTTCTGCAATTATTTTTATGATGTGCTTTGGTTTATATTCAGCTA
>CM053408.1:97220892-97281657 GCA_028644305.1 Xerus rutilus | reverse complement strand
AGGTTCAATATTGTAAAAGTTTCTAAAATTGGTACTGCTCAGAAATTGAACATTGACTGAATTTTTATTATTTAAAAATACTATCAGAGTTCAATTTAAATGGAAATATTGGATAGTAAAGTGATAGAAAATTATAAAAATAAATTATTTCTCAAAGGGAGAATTATATAGGGATATCTGCTAGAAGCAAAATTTTGAAAGGTCAAACATCTAAAGGCTTGAAAGTAAGAGTGTGAGCAGGGCTTCAATGTTCTTTCCTTTATATTTGCAGATAAGTTCATTCACACCTTTCCAGTTCTTTCAATTCTTTTGACAAACTCTCTGAGAAACTACTGGTGATGATAACCATAAAAGCCTCAAGCAGAAATTTTATAAAGAAAAGAAGATACTATTTTCAAATTTATAGGAACATAGTGAGGCTAAAATAGATTCAAAGGAAACATGTACAAGCAAGTGGAAAATGTAATAATGACATTTTTCTAGTGGCTTTATACTTTTCATATAATCTGAACCATCACAAAACAAATAAACAAAAATTAACAATACTAAAACAAAAACAAGGGCAGAGAGGGGAATAATATAATCAAAAAGTAACTATTTTAGATTATATAATTAATATAGTTATTTTTAGATTATATAGTCACATACTACAGATATCCTACGTATAACTAGACGCTTCAAGTGATAGAACAATGGTAAATATCCAATCTCCCTGAATTAATCTAATTCTAATGTTATGATACCAGTCAAATCATAGATGTGAACTTAAATGAATTATTGTCTGTGGGTCAATAGGCAATAGATGCAACAGATATTTTTCAAAACTCTTCTATCTAGTTTTTTTCTTTTTGTTTTCCTGTAATGTGTCATTAATTTCATTGTTTTATCTGCACAGACATTTAATCCTAAAATTTATCTGTGGCAGTACCCACTGCCTGTTATAGTTTTCACTGTCAAATAATACTGATGACTTTAATCACCTATCCCTTGCTCTGGAACTGTCACTGCATTAAAATGTGGAGTTTGGAACCTTATAGAAAGATGATGATGATGAAATAACAAATGCATATTGCTTTTTTATTTCTAGGAAAGTTTGCGTCCTACTGTATTCATATTTGAAGGAGTGATAATAGCACATTCTGACATTTAGAGGGACCTGGAGGATGTGGATATTGAATAATCCACTGAAATTTGGCTCCCACCTAGACTTTCCATTTTCTCTGGAGTTTTTGTAATGTTTTCCTCATTTTCCCCTCTAATGAGTCTACGATCAATGTTAGTGGTATAATGAGAAGATGAATTGAAGTACACACACCCTCTTACATTCAAAGTTGTCACTGAACTCAGATTTCTTAAATCTCATCCCTTTACTTATTTAGTATCTTCTCTACGAAACTCAGAGACATGGAGTGTCAAAAGTTCACATTTCTTTTCTTAATGCTGGAAATCATCTGCTTTTCTGACCATCATGCCTCCCATAAGGATTTTTAAGTTCTCATGCCCATAAACTCAAGTCTGTCTTGTCTCCTTAACTTGGTTCACTTGTGATGTCAAAATGCAATAGAGTTTCAGTAATGCCATATTTAGTAATCTATTCTATAATTCTAAGTACTTGAAACTACAGTGAGATAAAAACATTATCTTCAATACTCTACACATTGATTATTATCATGAATGACCTCAAGTAAGATCATTCAAAATTATGCATGTATTTACATTCTGTGAGGATAAAGCCTATGTTAATGGGCTTCTTTTTGCTCTGAACGGCCAAATTTCTGCTGGAAAACCTACCCAGATCCATTACTTTTTATAAGCTCATTCTCCTGACCTCTAGAGAGTTGGAATATCACCTTTACACATATTAGGAAGAATGTATTTGGGAAAGGATGAAGAGTAATAATCTCTTGAGGCCTTACAGATACACTAGACTTAGTCTTTTGCACTCATCACCTTATTCAACTCCCACAACATTCTCCTCATTTAGAAACTATCATTGTTCCTATTATACTGGTGAGGATTTTGAAGCTTAACAAGGTTAAGTAACTTGTGTTATATAAGAGCTCATAAGAGCTTGAACAAAGACATTGACATCGTAGACTAAATGCCTAAACGATAACTTGAAATTCCTTCCCCAGATCTTTAAATGTATTATATATCTAAATTTACACTTGATCTTAGCCAAAAGGCTGAGAAATAATTGTACATCTAAATGTAAATGTTATTTTGATAAAGTGAGAGGAAAACCAAATATTCCTATCATTATATCTTCCTAAGATAGGAATTTTTGCTCATGTTTTCTGAATATATCCATGTAGTACAATAATATTTTTGCTAGCAAACCTGCCAAACATAATGTTTTTAGCTGAATTTATTTAAACATTTGAAAAAACACAGAAGCCAAAATATAAGTGAACACTCCAGAATATGTAGCTAGCACATCAGTGGGGAGTATTCTATTGAAAGCACAAAAACTTAGACAACCAATCTTTTTTGGCAAACATAGCAAGACAAGTAGTAAATTTTTAAATATAGTAAACACATTCTAACCTACTTTAGGAACAGCAGTATCAAATTTTTATCAATGTCAAGAATCAAGATCCTAGTATTTTCTCTAGACTTTAGCACAGATTAAATATTTTTTCCATATAATACATACTGTCTCATAGTTCATAAAATAGGGTGAACGTAATATATTATTTGATGGTACATAGCCTACTTTTTACTTTTTAGTATTTTCTATATAGAAAAACCAAAATAGAACAGATATATATTTTTAAAAGGATCTGGAATTGTGACTAACTTTTCAAAAATATCTGAACAATAAAAAATAACAATTTTGGTAATCTCTCAATTATCTGTTTTGGATGGTCAGAGCATATTCTTTATAGTCATGACAGATATTGTAGGTGGGCCCACAAGAGAGAGAATTTTTAAGACTCATACCTTTCATCTATAGAGTATCGGTGATCATGGTCTTACAATATACAGTTTCTTAGTGAAACAAATTAATTGTCATAAACAATGAGTTAGAGGATTGTCTGGTTTGTGGAAAGCACCTAATTTAGTTATGCAGTTTTATCATTACTAGAAATTAAGCAAATATACTTGATGTTATGGTTTAGATGTGAGGTATCCCCCAAAAACTCATATGTGGGATAAAACAAGAAAGCTTAGAGGTGAAATAATTAAGTTATGACCGCCTTAACCTAATCTTTCCATTAATCCTCTGATTGAGATTAATATGGTGACAAGTATAGTCCTGTAGGGTGAGGCTGGAGGAAGTGGATCATTGGAGGCATGCTTTTGGGTTATATATTTGGTCTGTGTTGAGGGGAATCTCTCTCCCTTTGCTTCTTGATACCATATTCCCCTCAGTTTTCCTCTGCTATGATGTTCTTCCTTACAACACACCCAAAGAAATGGAGTTGGCCAGATATGGACTGAAACCTGTGAACTACGTCCCTCTATACAAACTTTTCCCCCTGTAATTGTTCCTGTCAGGTCTTTTGATCACAGGAACAAAATAGCTGACTAAAACACATGATATTAATATTTAGAAAGATAATCTCCATTACGGTAATATTTCTCAAGCTTTTATCACTTTCCCATTAGACATGCTCAAATGTGCTTTCTCTACCAATAGTCAGCTGTTATATCTTTTTTGTTGTTCTTATTAGTTATACATGATAGTATAATGTGTTTTGACATGTTATACATATATGGAGTATAACTTCTCATTCTTTGGTTGTACATGATGTAGAATTACATTGGTCATGTAATTATATATGCATATAGAATAGTATTTTTGTCAGAGTCTGCTTTTTGAGTCGCGACAATATTCGAGACAATAATAATAAATTGAGAAGGTATTAATAAAGTTGTCATACCTGGATAATAGAGTTCAAAAAGACACCAACTTTTGCATATTAATCAGGGAAACATTCACAGGAATAACAAGCCAGGTATCAGATTGTTCACAGACTCAAGGAAAGGGCTAAAGAAGTAGGCTTGAAAAATGGGCAGAGACTATGAGGGAAAAAATCAATACTCGGTCACAAGAAATTACCAGGAATTTCTTCAGCAGAAGTCTGGACATTGGGAGACTCTGAGGATTATATGATGCTACAAGTTTTTATTGCTTATTGATTTGATAGTCACAAAGTTATTCACAAACCCTGCAGAGATAGAGGATGTAATGTAGAAAATCAATTATATTGCTAATGATTCCTACTAATAACTGTGTAAGTGAATTTGTTTTCCCTAGAAGTAATATAAATTTTTGTAAGTAGATTCTCATGTGAATCAATTTAACATCTTACTGGTTTTCTCATTGTCTAATGAGAAGAATTAAAAAAAATCGATATTCCAGCACCTTGCATTTGATAAAATTCATGTGGTTAACCTTTTAGCAAACAAAAAAAATATATATATATATATATACACCACAATAGTCCCAAGTTTATTACAGATACAGCCTAGAAGGTATAGAGCTACTAATACATTGGGGAAAATAGAAGAACATTGGCTGTTGATTATTATATCTTTCCACTTGTCACACTACTTAAAAAGGGAAAATAAGTTCCAAATGGAGGGGAAAAGAGCAAAGAGGAGAAAAATTTTTAATGTTATACTTTACTCAAGTTTAATAACATTCGTTGATTATTAGAAATGTCAATATTATTTAAGTATGGATCTAATACATAAAGTTAGTCATCCTGGGACTACTAACCAAGGTATCCCTGTGATATATGGTTCATTGTTTAATCTAATTCTATTATGTATATTAAACTAAAGCATAGTCTGATAGACTAACAAAAATGATTCAAATTCATGCATGTTGATATTCCCATTTTTGTGAAAATTAAAATGTAATTGATAATATTGTTATTTCAATATGGGAAAAATGGTTTATGAGCTCTAAGAATATAAAACATTTTCAAATCATACTGGAGAGAATCCACAAAACAGACAGCTAATATATTCTCAATTCCTCAAAAAGCTCAAGTATCAAGTAGTGGCATATACTGAACCAAAAGCATGATAATGTAGCATTTTAGGTGTGTGGTTAATGGATATGTCCATGAGCATTTGCTATCTAGTCAACTAATACATAGTAACATTAGGTAAGGGAATTAACCACAATTGTATTTAATAGAATGAGAGACAATTGTCAAATGATAATAATAATAATAATAACAACAATAATCTTATAATAGACTGAATAACTGAGTGATAATTGCAAGTATTAATCTTGCTTTCTTGCTGCTTATGAACCTTCTATCTTTAATCGTAATGCAGGTGGCATATTATTCACAATAAGTTGTGAAAACCCAGCCATGACTTTGACAGTGAAGGCTGCTCATCAATTTTTTACATATTATAGTGATTGTGGTTAGCTCCATGCATCATTTGTGTGTATATGTGTGTGTGCTCCATAAAAAAAAGAACAAAAATACATTCTTGATTTTATTAGATGAAGCTAATAAAATCACATTGTCAACAAGGGGCAGTTGACAGAATTAGTGTTTGAAGATAATTAAATTTCAATACTTCAAATAACCTTGTTTTTTTTTAATTGAAAGAAACAATACTACACTTAGGGAGGCTGAGACAGGAGAATTGAGAGTTCAAAGCCAGCCTCAGCAATGACGAGGCACTAAGCAACTCAGTGAGACCCTGTCTCTACATAAAACACAAAATAGGGCTGGGGATGTGGCTCGTGGCTCAGTGGCCGAGGGTCCCTGAGTTCAATCTCCGGTACCAAAAAAAAAAAGAAACAGTACTACTGCTTCCATGATAGAGTCCTAATATTAAGTAGCTATTGTGAAAATATCTATTTAAAATATTTCTTTTGTGGAACATCTAATTAACTTATTATGTCCCATTGTCCTATGTATAGGACATCTTAAAAGAATTTAAATTAAGCAAAATGTATTCCATTTGTGATCTCTTAGAAATAAATATCATGCTTTCACAGTTCTATTTTTTAAAAAGTAGGTGAATGATTACAATAATTGAAAAAAATTTCTTATATATGTGAATATGCACATAAAGGTATGTGAACTGTAGATGATACCTTCCAACCTATTTTAATGCACCTGTGCCAATTTTATTAAATATGGAATTGAAAACTTGAGAACCAATAGGTTAATTCATATATTGATTTCATTTCAAAACCATTTTTTGGAAAGAGTAGGTACAGTGTATGATTAAAAATAACTAAAGGAGGGAAGAAAAATAGTTCACGTTACAACACATTTATGTCTGGCTAAAATATTTATTCATCACAAAACTGATTCTTAATGTATACAAAAAGATTGAAATTCACTTATCATTCTGTATAAGTCTACTTCACTATTTTGCAAATTATCTGTATATCTGTTTGTTTTAAAATGTGTTTGACAGTCTACTTGAGTTCATCTGTGTATTTTTATTATTATATTGATAGAACAACATATTATAAAATCATGACATTTTAGAATGTAACTATAAAGTATATATCTCAAAAGCATATATTTGCACTAAACAATTATATTTTAAAAAGTGGATACTGGAACCAGGCGCAAGCCCGTAATCCCAGCATTTAGGGAGGCTGAGACAGGAGAATCGTGAGTTCAAAGCCAGCTTCAGCAACAGCAAGGCACTAAGCAACTCAGTGAGACCCTGTCTCTACATAAAACACAAAATAAGGCTGAAGATGTGGCTCAGTGGGCCAGTGAGTTTAATCTCCAGTACCAAAAAAAAAAAAAAAGTGGATATTGGGAGTGTACTAGAGACAACAAATGGAGAGAAGCACTTAGAGATTTGAATGGAATCTATGAATATTGTACAAGACCAGGACAACATGCTTTTTTTTTTAATATGAATAACCTGTTTTTAAATTAGAACAAAAATCAATGAGTACAGAGTCCATCCAAAATGGCCAAATTAATTTTAACTGTCATCTTTCAATAAGTAAATGCAAAAAAATTTATTATATATCAGATTTTGACATCTGATTTCTAACTATTTTATATTAGTGAGAATCTTTTTAAAATTGGTTCCTTGAAGACATTGAGCTGTGACTCAAATTGTTTAGAGGTGTAGTGTTATATAACACATATAAGCCATATCAAATTTACATATTCATGCATGTACACATATGGACATAATTAGGGAAGTATTTATGAATTTATCATATAATATTTGAAATGTTATAGATCATTTATATGTTTTTACAGGTAAAAGAACACAGAATTTATTACATTCTGATTGCATGAGATTATTAGTCTCTTGGAATATTTAATATATATGTTATTACTGAATGATATGATGTTTAAAGATGACTTAACAATCTTTTACTTTGATGACAATTGTTATTAAATCTATATTTTAGGGGTTGTTACATGTACTTCAGTATTACCTCTATCTGGTGAAAAAATTTAGACAAAACATAATCATAGAAAAATATCCTGATTTCAATGAAAGATTGGACATTTTTGAAGATTCTATATTTAAGTGAAGACAGAATTTAGTGTTATTTGTTAAATTTGTAAGGATGTTTAAAATCAGATATTTTTATACCATAAGTATTGGGCAACATTACTCCTCTAGCACACACTTTTGATATCTATTCAGATTCTTTCACTCCTTCTCTAGCATACATACAGAAAAGGCATTCAGCTTTAACCCATGGTGTCCTGGCATCCTTAAAAAAACAATTATAGTAAATTGTTACTATAATTGCCACTTATAGTAAACTGTTGCTCAACTTAAGTTTTTATGGATGTCCTACATATAGGATTTTGAGATGTAAAGAGTTAAGAGTTCTTAGGAAAACGTAGAGTGGCATGATAAATTGTCACATGGGAACCAGCTGATCAGTAGTTGTGCTCTATACCCCACCATCCAGACTCTTCCTTTGCTGTAGGCTCCAGTCATTCACTTTCCAGTAGAAACTTTTCTTGCTCTAGGCTGAAATACAGACCAAACTTGTTTTCTACTTTGTGAAAATAAATAGAATTAGGTCAAATCAATCAGTTCATAAATACAAGTTAATTCATTAAATATTTAATAAATTACTCATTAAATATTTAATGAATTACTAAGAAACAAAACAAACAAATCCCACCATTACCAAGTTAAATTTATATTACTTAGGATCATGGTCTTTAAATAGGTAAACATACTTCTGGGAGATACCACAGATTTTTCTAAATGTATGTGAATATTTTTTCTTTCCAGAGCTCATGTTCAAACTGATTGTCATTTTAACAGTGTTAAGGGGTGGGGCCTTTAAGAAGTTCTTAGGACAGGAGGGCTGCAGCCTCTGCGGTTGCCATCTTTTGTACTATGACCTGCCACGTGCTGATCCAGCAAGAAAACCTTTGCTGAAAGTTGGCATTTCTTTTAAAGCTGTCCTTGTCATACTTGACATCCCAGTGTCTAGAACTGTAAACCAACACAGCCAGTTCATTATAAATTAACCAATCTATGATGTTCTGTTATAGCAGCAAAAAATAGACTAAGAAAAAGCCTGCTGCTAATGGTTATAAAGAAATCACCTTACTGATAGCCTATTTTTGTGTTTGCTATTATAACATCCTGTTTTACTTTCCTCTTGCCCATGCTCTGACTTTAAAAAAAAATCTGATATGAATTTTATTATGGAATGTTACTTCATGTAAAAGAACTTTAAACAAACCAAGCAAACGGCAAGAAGAAACACGATTTTCGAAGAGGATTATTTGTATCCTTAAGTGAGGTATAGCAAAACAGTTTAGATCTCACTATTTTCTCTGTCAGTGTCATGTAAGAAATAAGATATTTGATTTGTTGGTGTATCATTAAATTCAGTATTTTTCAGAAAATGAGCAATGAGCCACTTTAAATATTTCATTTTCTAAGTATATCCAAGTAATATCTGATCTTTAGAAAGAGTCGGAAGACAAACCGAAGAACACATTGATAAAGTAAAAAGTATTTTTCCCACAAATTTAAATATATTTATTAATTAAATCTGTACTTATTTTAGCTAGTTTTCTAAGGAACTGCTAAAGTGAAAATTACATAAAACAGCAAAAATAATTCAGGCAGATGACACTGATCTAATTAAGTCTAACAAAATGGTTTAAAAAACTAATATTTTTAGGATTATACTGGATATAACACAAGGTTAAAAATTTATACACTTTCTTTCATTAGTACTGTGTTTAATATTTATAAAGTTACTTGCACTCGGTTTTAGCTTTTCATTGCTGTGATCATAATTCCTGACATAAACAACTTAAAGGAGGAAATATTTATTTTGGAACACAGTTTCAGAAGTTTCAGTAAATGCTCAGTCAACTCCACTGTTTTGGGCAGAGATGAGGCAGAATACCATGGTGAAAGTAATGGCATAGGAAAGCTATTCATTTTATGATGATCTGAAAGCAGAGAGAAAATGTGCCAGAGACAAGATAAAATGCCCAAAGACATGCCCTCAAGGACTCATTACTTTCAATTAGGTGCCACCTCCTAAGGTTTCCATCACTTTCAGAAAGGCCATTCAAATTATTAATCCATTAAGTGGATTAATTCTCATGAACCACTCATGAGAATTAAAGCCAAAACTATGAACATTGCTGCAATGGGGATCAAGACTTAAACAGCTGAGTTTCTGTGGAGCACTTCTTATCCAAACCCTAACACAATCTATTTAACAAATCAAATCATGATGTATTTATTATAATTAAAATTTATTTTCATGATATCATTAATGTTAAGGTATCAGCCAGCCATACACAACATCTCATGCAGCCAGGAGATTTATTTATCTAAGTCAAAAAAAAACAGTAGGGCCTGCTACAAAAATATGGCAAGCTATGGATTGGTCACTTTAAAATCAGCGTGGCAGCGGTCTTCCTTGATGTGCTAACCTGAGCGGTTAGGCTTTGTTTTTCCAGTGGGAGAGGAACCACCTGGGGCAGGAGCTGCTTTAGGCTTTTAGGGAAGGGATGCTAAAAACTGAGTACAAAAAGGACTGTTTTTTTACCTTACAATTAATTATTAATATATTCTAAAATATTAAAACACCTAAATATCTATTAAAAATCTAAATTCTGTTGCAATTTGCTAAAGCTATTTATTTAAATAATATAAATCTTTTTTCATAACTAGCTGGAAATAATTTGACCATGTCTTATAAAATTAATGAAGTTTTCACTGAATATTTGTGCATGATCTTTAAATCAAGATACCAGATTGTGACATGCTCATGCCTATATACTTACTAAAGGAATAATAAATGGATTCCATACTAATTCTCATTTCATAAATATATTTTAATTTTGGCTCTGTATTTCCTTTGAAAATTAAGTAATTGAAAAAACATGGATTTATTTATTCCATAAGTCTTAAAATATTATTATATTTGACCTGGTAATGTTGTGATTTCTTGATGTTAATAATATTAGTTAAAAATATATGCTGTGATGTGTTTGTCCTGACCTGCTCATAAACAGCTTTATCTCCTTTAAAAATTCTCTCTTTCTTTGACATAAATAAGATTTGTCCAACTGGTACAAGACTAAACATTGATTTTGCAAATGAGGTAATACGCTAAATGTATTTATTCTACTTGTTGGATTAGGTAAATATGTGCATACAATATTTTGGCAAAACTGTATGTAAAATCCAAGGAAGATAGGCATATTTTTCCAAAACTATGTTGATATGGATACATTAAAATTAACTTTAAAAAATTCACAACTTTTTCTGATCAAATTGGTAAGGAAGTGCTAAGAATTGAAATATAAATGGCAAAAGGCATAATATTAGAATTGCAGTCATAAAATTAATAAAGTTCATAGTTCTACTGAGTGGGTACATGTTCTTTTGTAAGTCAAATAATTTTTAATTTTTAATTTTTAACAAAAAATGCTAAAATAATTTTTAATTGTATCATTTTGAAGATATAGCATCATTTTATGCCTGAAAAACAATTTGGTAGAAGTTTAAAGGATTTAGTGACATATTTAAAAATATAAATATGCCTTATAAAAATGACAATAAGTAATATAATTGATTATGAAATCTTTTCTCATTTTGTCAACATAGAATTGGTATAGAGATTTGAAAAATTACATTACTAAAATGAATAAGAAATTACACTTATTTTCTAGCAGTTATTAACATTTCAATTGATAGTATATTTGTATATTTTTTTCATTTACAATATTTATAATTCAACATAACTGAATTTTTCAATACTTAGTTTTATTATGATGATTATTGTAAATGTTATTTTATATATATATTTCATTGCAAAATTATAATTTTCATTAATAAAATCTCTTTTCACAAATGTATTAAACCAGAGAGGATTATGATACACTAGCAATATGAAAATACAAATGCAAAAAGAAAAATAAATGATATAGAATGGCTACTGTTGAAGAATCTACTGGCATATATTTTAAATGAATAATGTATGTCACATAGCTAAGGTAAAAGAATGATTTAACAGTTTTCTTTATAAATGTCAATATGGACAACACTCTGAAAATGACATTCTATGAAACAAAAATTGAGACTCAAGCCTTCATTGGGCACTGAAATGTGAGCAAATCATTGCAACCATCAAAACAAAACATCCACTCAGTAAGTTTATATTCTAGGAGGAGATAGGGTGAACCCTAGTAGGACTATAGATTAACTACAATAGATCTATACAAAAAGACATATGGCAGCCAAAGAGTGCATTCTGTCACTGGTAATTATAGCAATATTATTGCTATAGTGAATAATTCATCTAATTATTATGATTCATGGTGTTTTATGATGTGTAATATATATCATGTAATGATGACTGTGGTTAGATGGTATCAGGTAAATATGATATTTAAAAATTTAGTAACAGATATAGGTTTTGGAATTAGTTAATACTTTTGTACTTTAAGGGTTATTGATAAATTAAATTGAGGAAAGATATTTCAGAATAAATTGAAATATTTAATGTGATTGAAAATTTAAGAATTGTAGGAAAATGTTATATTCTGTTGAGTTATAGTGCTTCGTGTTACAAGGCTACTCATGAAGTGGTAAGAAATTCTGTATTATATTCTTCAAAGGAAACCGTCCTCCGCCTTTCACTCATGCCTTCTTTGGTGGTAAGAGAAAGAATATGACCTAGAAGGCAATGGGGCAAGTTATAAGTAATCTGAAAGAGAAATGACCTTAGAGTAAGACCTTATATCTTCTTTGAATACTTGGGTTCCTGGACACTTTCACAAAAGAATTTTGGATCTCTTTCTCACAATACCAGTCTGTGATAGATTCCAATCATTTTATTGATTAAAAAACGACAATAAATCCTACTATTGATTGAGACATGAGGAAAATAGTTTAATCAAGAATGACTAAAAAATGTTCAAATTAATCAATATGGGAGAACATCACATAAGAAAGACTCAGGTCTGCTGCACTGCAAAATTCAGCTTTGTGCCTCAAATGGATCATACATTGTTTCTATTTTTGAAAGTATTTTTCCGAAGCATGGTAGGAAAGGTGGATGGCATATTTATAAACGTTTTGGAAATGGAGTAGAAAACATTTCTCCAAAATAGATGAATTTTGTCATCAGTATTTTACTGAGAAATTCTATATCATCAAAGCCCTATCATTTCAGTGATATATGATACCAATAAAGAATCATGATGACCATGATGATGTATATGTGAGTCAATATATCATCACAATTGTATCTCTGAAATGATTTATCAGTGTACTACATCACTATGGTGGCATTGCATTGATGTTGAAGTACCCACAAGAATACATCCCTCAGACATAAAATCTTTATTTTAATAATAAATGTTTTATTTTTATGAATTTAATTTTATGAGAAATGAACTGTTATAGTATATCAGGTTGGAGGAAAAATAAGACAAGAAATTCAAATATCAAATTGTGTATTTTACTTCTGCAGAAAAGGTTCTATTATATAAAGATTTAAGTGCAGTGATCATATGAACTATTATTTCTCATAATTCAATTAACTGAAGAAAGTAAAATATTTTTCTCAGACATTTAATTTCACTTTGTCCTCCATCAGTAGACTAAACATATTCATTCTTCAAACATATTATATTCTTCAAAGGAAACCGTCCTCAGCCTTTCACTCATGCCTTCTTTGGTGGTAAGAGAAAGAATATGACCTAGAAGGCAAGGGGGCAAGTTATAAGTAATTTGAAAGAGAAATGACCTTAGAGTAAGACCTTAGAGTAAGTTTACATCATTTAAAAATGATGTAAACATAATAATTGATGTACAAATATGTCCTTGATCATCATCAAAAAAGTTATACCTGAAGAATATATGACTGAGTTGAAATTATTATCCCCAACTGATAGGTGGATATTTGTGTTCTCATAATTCTCTGAAAGCTGTATAAAAATGCACATTATTACTTAATTTAGAGCATATTAGTACCTAATTCAGTAGCAATACCTTTGCCAATGCTGAAATCAATGCTGTTCTCACAGTCTAGTGATGGGTGAAACTTTGCCCCTTCCTGGATTGTTAGAGCAGTGTATATATCAAGACTTCCTTCCATCTGTGGTAGACTGTGAAAGGGAGGTGCTACGTGATGCAGTATTTCTGGCTTTTAAGGGGTTTGGATGAAACAGTAACTAAGAATTGTGAGCTAGGCGCAGTGGGGCATGCCTGTAATCTCAGCACTTTGGGAGGTTGAGACCAGAGAATCGTAAATTTAAAGCCAGCCTCAGCAACGGTGAGGCGCTAAGCAATTCAGTAAGACCCTGTCTCTAAATAAAACCCCAAATAGGGCTGCAGATGTGGCTCAGTGGTCAAGAACCCCTGAGTTCAATCCTCAGTACCACCCCGCAAAAAAAACTTATGGATTAAGTGATTGCAGACAGTACCATGATTAACCAATAAGGAAATGTGGGAGGCTAGACATTAATCAGAGGTGGAAGGAACTGTTGTATTTAAATATATATTAATCACTTGACAGAAGATGGAAAATGACCAAGCTTGTTTTAAGGATGGATTGGATGCGTACATGAGTGGAAGCTGAAAATACACCATTTGCATTAGAGTGACACTGGGAGGTGGCCTGAGTAAAGACAATCTTCCTATGAGCAGAGCTTTTCACAGAACTTCTGGTCATTTTCTCCATTTGGAAAGTAAATCACTCTAGGTAGAGGTAGACTCAGACTTTTAGGCAGTGACAATATCGTGGCTTATTACACAGGAGAGGAAAACTGAGGGGACCTGAGGATGAGGCATGCCAGTGGGCATAATGCATTGGATATGAAGCATGAGAATCTTTTTATTGTGCCTTAAAGAGAGCAATCAGTAAACAGAAGCATTTTAGAATAAACAAATAAAAAAAATAACAAAAAACAAAAAGACAAAATGATTCAGTTAGAATATGTCAGCCAGTTCCTAACATCATAATTTGCATACTAGGCATATTGAAATCATAGGTGAAATGTCAGAAATTGAAGTCAAGCTTGGGTCTATCTATTTGGATTATAAGGGCATTTTAGTCACCCAAATTAATTCATCCAATTATGGACATAGTACAAAGCACATCCTGCCATCAATAATGACCAAAATTGATGCCCCAATATGCTGCCATACCTTGAAAAAAATCAACTAATAGATGTCAAGATCATTTTGTCAGACCCACTCTTTCTTAGAAAAGGCAAGACTTTATCCTGATGTGAATTGCCAAAATTCTCATACTTTTAAGAATTTGTTCTTTCTAATCATAGAGACTAATCCTACACCATTATCTGACAGTTTTCAAAGTATTTGAACTAGTGGCATTGAAGTTGAAATAATAGTCCCCAGACCAAGGCCATGGGCTTGTGACCACGACTACTACAGATTGCATCACATACTGCATCATCTAGAAGCTCCTTCATAATAAACATGATAGACCCCCAACAGTGTAGATAAGGTGCCAACTTTCAAATATGATTCTGAAATAATGGATTTCTGTTCTTTAGAATGCAGGATGCCTCAACCACCATGGTAAGATGCTCTTTCCTTTGTGTATACACACATGAATGTGATTGCAAAAGTCAAGGATTAAAAGTAGATGTGCCTTTGCTAACTAGTAGATGTGCCTTTGTGCCTTTGAGAGGATATGCATTTTTGCCTGCTGTACTTCAGGCTTTACAGGAATAAAGATACAGATCGCAGCACAGAGCTTTTAGCACCTACCTACTGTGTTATTCCTTGATAATTTCATGACCAGTTTTAGCCTGCCTCCTTCATTCCTCCCTTCCTTTCATTTTCTTTCCTTCCTTCCCCCTTCTCTGTTCCTCCCTTTACTCTCCTCCTTCTTTCTCCTTTTTCTTCTCCTCACTTATCTTCTACTCTCTCTGATTCTTCCTCTCATTGTTTTCCTCCTTCTCCAAATCTTTTTCTTGCTCTTCTTCCTTGTTCTCTTTCTCTCCCTCTTTCTTCATTTCCTTCTACATCTTGACAATGTCATGGAAGACAGCAGTTTACACCATTCAGGCATGAAGCTGTAAGTCCTGTATCAACCAAACCATATAGACTAGAAAAGCATAAGACAAATGGGAAGGGGCTCTTGAATTGGGTATGAGGGAGAAGAAAATGAATATCAGGCTCTCATAGCCAAATGTACTAGTGAATATATAAATGTTTTTGCTGATCTTTCTCTTATAAACTGTAACATACTAAAATTCAAACCAAAATTGTTGCGTACTAAAATTTGGTTTAAGCTCTGCCTGGTGCTTAATGTGCTTTGTAAGTGGAGCTTAGGGGTAGAATGTAGTGTGTGTCTGGTGTTCCACTCAGACTTTTTTCAATTCATTTCATCCATTTGTCTGTTTTCTGCTTATTCTTTTCTTTGTTGGAATAATATTCCTCCAGAGAAAAGGAGCCAAATTACTTTGGAGAATAATGTCTCCCTAAAGGTCAAGACTGTGACCTACTAAGCCTCATTGTGGGGCCAATTCCATGATGCTAATTATGGTTCATATGTCTTGTCAACCAAGATCACATTCGATTAGCTATCTTCCACTATTCTATCCTGGCTTTCCTCAATTTCCTCTGAAAGACAAGCAGCCTTGATATGTACTTTCTTAGGAAACAGCAATTGATTCTATGCTTGCAAGACTCTTGACATATCTATATTTTAAAAATATCAATTATTAGTTATCACACCCTTTTATCAAGTTCTTAATTTAGTTGTACATTCTTAAGACAATATTTGCTGGACACTTCTGTCTGCCAGCTACATTTTAAATATTAAGGATAAAATAGAAACCAAGTATTATGGTTTGGCCTTAGCTCTGGAATGTCCTGGAAAGGCTCATGGGATGAAGTCTTGGTGCCCAATGCAGCAATGTTCAGAGGTGGGATTTTTGGAGAATGATTGTATTATGAGGGTTCTGACCTCATCATTGAATTAATCCATTTTTAGATACATAATTGGTGGCATTATTGAGAGATGAACTGTGGAACACAAGGCCTACTTGGAGGTAATGAGTTATTGGGGGAGTGCTCTACAAGTTTACATCTTATGCCAAATCCATTCCCTTATTTCTCTTTCTCTCTCTTCTTCTCTGCTTTACGGCTGTAATTAGGCAAAGAGCTTTCATTTGCTATGCCCTTCTGCCATGATGTTCTGTCTCTCTTCAGCCCCAAATCATTGGAGCCAGTCATCCATGGACTGAAATCTCTGAAACTGTGAGCCAAAATAAAACTTTGCTCCCTTAAGTTAATTCTCTCAGGTATTTTGTCATACTGAAGAAAATTAAGTAACATACCAAGGAAGTGCAAAACAAAATCTCATAGAGTTTCTAACTCTTGGAAGAGACAGCAACAGATACACAAATCAGTTGTGGTAGGCCTTATGAAGTAAATGAAATAAAACAATATGAAGGGTCAAAAGATTTTCGATATTTTGACAGAAACCAAAGAAAGGGCAAGAGTCAGAGAGCTCTTTGGGGATGAATAATCCAGTTGACAGATTCAGTTGTTATTAAAGTGTTTAAATGACTGCATTCTTTTTATGTATTAGAAGTAATAAATTGACACCAATGATTGAGAGAAGAAGAAAACAGGAAAATTAGATGTATATAATAATTTTTTACATATGGTATGTAAATAATAGAGGATTATTAATTTTACTGATTACTAAACACAAAATGATGTTTTTTAATGAGAATTCTTTTAAAAATTACCATTATAAATAAACCTTATAAAATAAAAAATTAGTGTTTACTTTCTCTTTTTACTTAGGCAATGGATTAGCATAAGTGAACTTATATTTGTACACACTGCATAAATATGAGCCTTAGAATCAAGTCAATATTTCCAGAAGATTTACAGTTTGGACTTTGTCCTGATTAAAATCTCTAAAATAGATTATTGTCTTCCAAATAGCCCAACATTTATAAGACAATAGAAAGAAGCAAATTGCAAGAAGTGTGATGATATGTTTGCTTTTGGACACTTGAAGTACTTGCAAATTTTCTATTTGGAAATATATAGTAATTTTTTGAAATATGTGTATGTATGTCAAGATAGTTTCATATACCTATAATTATGGTCAAAATTCATTTTAGTAGTTCTATTCTCTATTAGCAATGTTAGTTTATCTATTTAGATAGAACATAGAAAAAGATGTTTGAGAGTGGAAATTATTTCATGAGAGCAACAGTAAAAGTTATAAAATCAAAGAAAATGCTCTACTCAGAAATTTGTCTTCAGAAGGGGTTCTATAGGTATAGGAATATCCTTGAACTTTGTGTAGTTTTTCATGTACTCAAATACATGTTTGAAAAGCTTGCTAGTATTTAGGCAACCTTAAGTAAAGCATTTAAAAGCATAGAAACTGAAAAAAAGATGTCTGTATTTTAATTCATATGCTGCATGAATCTGGGCAAACAATGGGCAACAAACAATGCCTTTCAATAGATACTAATGACAGCAACCCAGTATAGAAGGCCAAAACCTCATGTTGAATATGTTGCATGCATCACATTAAATAATTTTAAAATATTCATTCAATCGAGAGCCAATCATTTAACATCTGACTTGAGATTGAGATCTTGCCTTCAGGAAACTTTCAGATCTTAATGATAAGAAACACGTAAATTAAGAAATTAATAAGAAGAAAGTATTGGGATTGCTTTTGGTGTATTAAGATCAATTTTTAAAGAATATTAATTAAAAATAAATAATAGTAAATTAAATGAATTAAAATAAACAAGAGAACACATTTTGTTCCATGAGAAAATAAGGTGAGATTATTAATGAAATACTTTGGGAAGCTTTTTGTTAAAAATCATAAATGATAGAAACTGAATTAGCACATCTATAAAAATATGATTGACATTTAATTTTTCACATAACTGCACATGTAATGTGCCTTATCTTGCCTTCTATTTTGGGACCTTAGATATTTGTAGAAGAAAACAGTAAAAAATAATTATTAAATATTTAATTGCTTATGCTTTGAAAATACAATTTCATATTTCTAAAAATTTCATCTTATTTCATCTTTGAACATATTAGCCTTATGTAAACTTTTTATCTCAGAATAATTCATAAACACCTGACAGTTTATTGCTGTAAATTATCTTAAAAAATACTTGCCCAACATAATATTTTAATGATTTTGATTGCTGCAATATTGGCATCAAAATGGAAAGTGTATTATTTAATTTTTAAGACTACATTTTTACTGTTCTTGTATTAAAATATGCCAATGATAGTATAATAGTATACTCTCATGTGGCACAGAATTTATATAGAGAATAGGTGAGAACCTCAAGGTCAAAAATTAGATGTTAATAAGGACAGTGTTTTTCAAAGCTCTCTTAGCTGTATACTTTAATCCCTAGATGTCTCAGACTTGTAAAGGCAGAAAAAAAGGGCAAAAAGAGATTATTTCAGAGTTTATAAAAATTGACTATCATTTTATTGTTGGTGCTATTTATAGTTATATTTTATATAAATTAAAGGTGACATACAATTTATTTTTATATTATAAAAACTATTATATTTCTATATATAGACAACATAAATATAGAGAGAAATAGTCATCTATGGTTTCAGTTTTGTAAGTAGAGTTTTGAATTCTATGAATTATTCATTTAAAACTAAATAATGGAGGATTATAACTTATGTACAAGAATAAGAAGCCACATCCAGAAATGGCTGATGGGAAAATATAAAAATAGTATTTCAAGCTGAGCATAGTATCACATTTGAATATCAAACAAATAAATTGACATTGCTATACAAATTACAGTGAATCTAAATTGCTTTACTGAGTATAGATGACACTGTCACCTGGGTAACAAGCTTATAATTTATACATAAAGAATTCACATTAGATTTAAAACTCTTTATTTCTATAAATTCCTGGTTGCACTAAAGAAAATAATAAAGTTAATTATTTGATTTAAAACATACAACCACAGAATGTCTGTGTTTCTTTGTATTCATATGTGTACATTGATATTATTTTACAATTTCTGCAATTCCAATCCAAAAATAATATATACGACTATTTAGAAATGGTTTTAGAAATGCTCAACCTGTAAGTTTCTTTCTGGAAGGACAATCAGTGACTATTTTGCCAGATAATAGTTGAAATCTGATAACCTGTACCTTTGTAATGAAAACCATGTATCAGCTTCCTTTTAAGAAAAAAGAAACATGGAGTTTCATGACTTATACATTTTTTAAGAAATAGTTTTTCTATTGATACTGTAACCCTTATCACAATAGTAAAGATTATATTTTCATCTATAGAAACATAACATCGATAACTAATCATGTCCTAATCCATGTCATAAAATTGAAATGCCAAAATTATTTTATTTTGAAAATTATGAGTAGTGAGAGAATGCCAACCTCATGGTGCAAAGTTGTAACTTAAAGAGGAGGTAAGAAGACACAGAGAGTGAGGGAAAGTATAATAAAATAAAATTGAGGTTACTATACTTAAAATGATACTGTGTTTGTGGTAAATTTCCAATTACATATCAATGATTCTCCCTTGTGTAATAAAGAGAAATAACTTCATGAACAAAATTTCTCATATGGTTTTTATATGGAAAAGTAGTAAATAGGAGCTACATTGCAAATGACCTATAAAACAGACATTATTCCTGTATAATAAAGTAAGTAGCTAGCATGTGTTAAGCAGCTAGCATTTTCATTTTATTTCATAAGGAAAACCTATTAGTTTGGAAACTTTGGATGATATATGTAATATTTATTATTAGCACCTGAAATATCACCTTCATGAGAGGTCTCTCATGAAGTATAGGTGTGAGGTATGCTCTCTTTGGGATAAATTTTGCCTAAATTCAGGCCTGCTAATCCCTAAATGTGTCCTCCTTAGAAAAAGTGGTAGTAATACTTTCAAGAAGAATATTTTGAGAATTGTTAGACAGTTTTTTTTTCAAAAATTAGGTATTTGTTTACATGCTAACATTGAAAATCATTCTGTAATTTGCTTTGAAGTAAATATTAAAGTGATAAATGCCTTTGGGTCACAAAATGTACTTTTCATGTTGAATTTAAACTGTGATACTTTTTAAAGTTTTCTACTAAACTGTCACTCAATAACAACCTGTAATACTGGTGAAATCAAATTGAAAAATAAAATTGAAATCCCAGTTCATTAATTGATTCAAAATATATATTTGTTTTAAAAGATTTATTCTTCACAAAGCCAGCCAGTTTGGGAATTTAATTATAAATAATGACTGTGTAATTTAAAATTTCCTCTTAAACTTACTCTTTTTTTTTTTTTTTGGAAGTCCTAGGTGTACTATAGTTAAAATGTATTTAAATCATGGTTTGATTTAAAATGAATTATAATAGATTTTAGGAAATGTATTTTACCACTTTTGGCATATTGTTTCTGCTTTAATCCTTGGCCTTAATTTTTGTCCTTGAATTCTGCATCACAAAGTTGAGAGGATGTAGACAGTGATTAATATAATCTGGATTCTAATTCCTCCTGGATAGTACTGCTTCTGACTCATTATATTAACTCTTCTCAGAAACATGTAGATGATTATTTTCTTCCACGAATAAAGTCAAGGTCAGTGAAAACCTCATACATGCATGAATTTTATTTCTGAAATATTACACACTTTTACAGCATACAACCTTTATTGCACATAGAAAATACAATAGAGATTATTCATAGCCAGTCACAGGAATTTTAATTTTATATAAAGAGTAATCAGCCACAGTGGAACAGTTATAACTCCCTTTCTTTGAAAAAAATTCAGGGCAAAGTATGGCATTAAGTAGAATCATGAGCATCATTTCTTTCACCTTAAATGCTTATTCCTTGATATTCTATTTCAGAGCAGTTATGAAAGTAGGATATGTTACCATTAGAATATAAGTACTAGCAAGCAGTAAGACATCTATGGTAAAGAAATGTTTTTATGATGTGAAAACTTAATTTAACATCATAGCTTTAGAATTATTATACAAAATAAATCTAATAGATTTCAGTTTACAAGATAAGTTCACTCAGAACTCTTAAAATCCAGTTGCATATTAAAAGACTCTTTAAGGAAAAAGCTTCAATAAAGTTGATTTTCTTTCACAACTCAATGCTTATAATTAATAGAAGTTATCAAATGTAATTCATAGAATTTTTATTTGTTAATAGAAGCAAAGTATTAAGTAATCATGTATTAAATAGCATGCACTATTCTAAGTATTTTTATATATCTTGGATAATTAAATTTTCCAAGTATTCTTTAATTAGGAAATACTTTTCTGTTTTACATATGAAGAAATTCAAACAAAAGTAATTTGTTTAAATTCACACAGCTTCTATATGGTATTGTAGCCAAATCCACGTACTTCACTACTGCTCCCTGTACTTGATCATCCTGTTTATGTAAGTATGCCTGTGTTCTTGGTGCCCAAAATTGTGATATTTGACAAATATTTCAGAATCATTCTTAGTGTCAATCATCAGAATTTGAATCTCCTTATCTTCTTTTATCCAGTCAGGAATTAAGGTAAATGATTAGAGATATTTTTCTTTGAATGGTAATTTGATTTAATGTAGTATATCCTTTTATACATCATTAAAAAAAGTTTCAGCAATTATATTACTAGTCATTTTCTTACAGATATCAATTGTATAATGTATGGAAAATGATAAACTTGAATTATGCAAAAATGTATTTAATATAATTTAGTTTCATAATAACAATAATTGCTACCAGTATATCTGTATGTATAAATTTTTGTATTATTCTGCTGGTTTTTGTTACTAGTAATTCATATTCCCTTGATATTTAGGAGCTATTGTTCAATAGTTAAAATAACCAAACCCTTTGCATATTGGAAGGTTTAGAGAGTCATTTACACGTTTGATCTTCTTGAGGACAGATCTTTTTCATAGGTATTTACTCTCTGAATTTGTGTGCTCTGTCAACAACACAGAGCATAAGTGAATTGTTTGTTATTCCACGGAGAATTTTGCATATGGTAGAAGCATTCTTTCAAATATTGGGTTAGATTATTTTCCTCAGAATTTGGAGAAAGCATTTGTCCCATTTGTATTTGAATGAACACAAATGAAAAAGACTTTGCTTAAATAATTTTTTTGCTTAAAGATGTAGTAGAAAAATCAGAAAAATTTCACAGAAAGAAATAGAACTGGGAAAAGTTGTTTGAGAATATATTTTCTTTAAAATTTTGATGTGTCAGAAAGTTCAGGATATACAACAAATTAAGGTCAACAGAGGTGTTCATAAAATACACATGCAATTGATTACAGTATCATTTTTGTTAGTTTTCAGACTCACACTTTTATATATCTTCTCAAATTTCAAAACATCAGGAGGAAAAGTTTTTGTAACATTAATTGAAAATATATTTTATCTGGTCACAATTTTATTCAATATTAAGGAGCTTTGAATACTAGTTTTCCTGTCTCACTCAAAATTATAGTTGGACCCCAAATTCATCATTTTTAACAAATATTAAAAGCAATAAGATGAACAACAGATTTCTCAAGCAGAGATTCACGAATACCTGGAAATCCTAGGTCTGTGAAATCCAGAAATTGAGTATTTTTTTATATTTTCTAAAATTATGATGATAAACATATGTGCTTCTTGTATCATGGGTATTTGACTATCTCGTTGGCTATCATGGAATATGATACTGAGGTTTTTGTTGGTGTTTGTGTGTGTTTGTCATCACATTCTAGATATTTTGTGATTCTAATCACTTGACACGAAGTATTACTTTAATTATTATGAGGTAATAAGAAGGTTATTAACATTATAGAACAATGACATTGCTGCAACTGAAGGCCAAATATAATCTTTGAACACTGAGGTCATTAAGGTTTTTTTCATTGTATAAGTGGAGAAAGATGAACAGTAATTGAGCCAGCACATACAACATGGAAGTATAGGCATGATCAAGCTAAACAAATCTGTGATACAGCAGTCAGTACTATATCCATGATTTGAGTAGAATTTTATTTTGGCAAAACACATTAATAAATTCGTTTGAAATATATTTCACTGGTTTTATAGTAGTGTTCATTTTTAATTGGAAATTTTGAATTTGTTTTCTTGCTGAATAAATCATAAAAGCAAACATTTATTTCTGTTTCTAACTACATAATGTAATTAATATAAAAGCTTTCTACCTGAGTATCTAGGAAATATGCATTTTTAAAGTTAGAAATTCATATGTAAATATTAAAAATACATATCAAAAGGAAAAGTTGAATATTATAATATTTTAATGTAATGTAAGTATTTACTATGAGATACATGTTCATATATGTCCTATTAGGTATTATATTAGTTTAACAAATTTTGAAATTATAAAGTTCATTAATTTATTGTTGAATCAATGCTTTTCTACATATTAAAATACAAATTATTTATTTTATAAATTTTCCTTACTATTGTTCTTTAAAAAGTCACATGTAAACATTTATCAGCATATTAAGTATTTCTCTTTGAAGTTATTGGCAAGATTTCAGAATAAGAGTATGCAAAGGATACATCTTTAAAAAAAGAATTGGAAACATTTTTAAAGAAATGACCTTTGATTTAACTTTATGTTAAACTGATCAAAGATGATATTTAAATTAAAGTCCTCATGAATCCTTAACAATATGGTTGAGTTTAAAGTTCAATTTTTTCATATTCCTTCATATATTTAATTTCAGTTATCTATTACAAATCTGACTTAGAAAAGATAGAATATATTGAAATTCATCCAAAACTTTTCCTGACCTAAGGCAAATAGATTTTATTTTAATAAGATGAATTTAATTAAAATATAGTAGATATTACTGTTATAGGAAACGCTGCAGTATTAATATGGTTTCCAAGCCTGATAAATGACTTACAGAGGTAATAGTCCTGCTAAAATTCACACTACTTCTCTATTAAGTATTATTGGAAAGGGAAAAGTGAAAGGAGACTATTTTAAATTAATGTATATGATCTTGTGTTTCTCTGCATTTCAGAATCAATATATTAGTCAAGCACAGCAGAGAAGAGTGAAAAATAATTTAAATCTAAAAGTTAGAGAGGATGATAATAAAAGGAGCTGAAAATTTTCTATATAAATAATTTTAAATGCATGGACTACTTTGAAATCTGTTTTTCTTTTCCTTGATGAATAAGACAGCCGAAATAAACTACACTTTCAATTAAAAAAAAAAGTCACATTTACTTAATGATACTTGATATGTGCCTGCAATGTCCACATGATGCAGCTCTTTAATTCTGAGGACAAAAGCATGGAAACAAGGAAAAACTGGCAACTAAAATTTCAAAAATAAAACATGAACAAATTTTTGGTTGCTAAATGTCAAATAAATAGAATGTTCTAAGAAGTATAAAAGGGAAATGAAGTAGAGGAAAATGACTCAGGTCATGAAGGAAAAGTTAGGTATGTTGCTTTAATGAATTGAACATGCCCTGTCAAATACTGAAGAAAGTGATAATCATTTTTACTCTCATTTTCCAATGCCACAAATCTTACTTTTTCACATACTATGGATATATAACCACATCATATTTAGTAGCTTAAAATGGCAAATTTTTTTCATTATTTGTTCTACTTAGTTATACATGATAGAATGTATTTTGACGTATTATAAATATATGGAGTATAACTTATTCTTTAGGTTGTACATGATATAGAATTGCATTGGTCATGTAATCATATATGCACATAGGATAGTAATGTCCAATTCATTTCATCCTCTTATTTCCATTCCCTGTTTCATCTCTTCATTCTCCTTTATATTATCCAAATTGTTTATGCTCTTCCCTAGCCCACCCCATATTGTGAATTTGCATCCACATATCAGCAAAAACATTCGACTTTTGTTTTTAGGGGATTGGCTCTTAGATACACAACGGAATATTACTCAGCCATACAGAAGAACAGAATTATGGCATTTGCTGGTAAATAGAATTGGAGAATATCATGCTAAGTAAAATGATAAATATTTGATTGTGGTCAGGGACTCTATGGGTCAGGACAAGGCTCTCTGAAGCACCCTTCTCTGAGGGAGTGCATCACACAAAATTAATCTACTGAAAGCTTATCCTGCTTGTTTTATACTGTAGACAACTGAATTTAGTGATCTTGCATGGCGATGAGGTATGTTGAGATTGTATCCTTCACTACTTTTCAATATTTTACAAGTGGCTGTTTGCACATGTATCTGATTCTTTAGTTTGAGAGTTTCTAGAAATAAAGACTAGGTCTGATTTTTTTTTTTCTTTCAATTCTCAGGGTCAAAAGAAACTGAAATAAAATGCATACAAGGGCCAGGCTCAAAGCAAAAGTAATGACCCAAATTGTCCATGATAAATGATGAACAACATTGATCTTGACTGATCTTGGGAAATATGTAAGAGATATTTGCATTCACTTTTTTTTTTACCATCAATTAATGTTCCATGAGGATGAACATACTTGGTGTCAGCTTCTGTTTAACAACATCTGGATACAACAACCAGTGAAATATACAAATGTTTCAAACCATACCTGAAATATTTCCTTGGTCCTAGGCAAGAAGAATTACATAAATTATAACCAAAAAGTAAAATAACTTTAAATAAATACAAATATGATAGTGAAAACTTATTTGCTTACAAAAAGACACTTTGTGTTTATACTGCAGAATGCAGGAAAAAATACAGAGTTTTCTTATAGGATGATATTGGTTCTCAGAACTAGTAAATCCGTGACCCAAGCTGTCTGGTGATTCTACTATAGCTATAGCTATAGTCAATGAGATCTAAGAACAAAAGAACAAACAAGATGAGACCTAAGAACAAAGACCATTAAAGCCTGGAAAAGGGAGTTTGATATATGAACAGACATGCCTAAAAATGAGCATCTCTACATCCATATTCTATTAATAGTTTTAGAATTACTTTTAAAACAGTATATGCTAAGAAACAGTGGCAATACCAAGGCTAAAATTTCTATCTTCCCACAAAATACAACAGTATATAAGGAGTAATGAGGGTAATATAAGAAACTGAGGTAAACTTTAGTACAAGAGGGTCGAAGCTATTTAGAGGTTCTTGATATTAGCATTAGGGGAAAAAATCAGTTTGTTCAATTTTATCTTTGTTTTGATTGAATTCTTCATTCATAGTAAATACACTAATTTTGAAATATTCTCAAATATTGTTTTAAAGTGGTGTGTGTGTGAGAGAGAGAGAGAGAGAGAGACTTGAGACTGAGACACAGAGACAAAGCGACAAAGAGGGAGAGAATACTATCTCCTATAGTTATTGTTCATTAATCATGTGCTGTTTATGTGAATCATTTTATGTAGTGTGTTTTTATAATATTCTAAGTTAAAGTAAAAATAAAATACTAATTTGGAAATAATTCATCATCCCATTTGTTTCCCTAGAGTAATAATTTTTGAATACTGTTTATCCTTTGTTTTAAAATTGAAATTACAAAAAGAAATGATAAAACAGACATGAAAAGAAAAGGTCACAAAGCACCCTCTGATACGTGTAAAATGCTTTCACTGAGCTGTGAGAAAAGCAGTCTGTAGTGTTGCTACAAATGTCTTTTAAAAAGGTGCCTGACACTGTCAGGTGCAATAGTTGAAAAATCTTTGTAATCTTGTTTGATGTTGAATACAAGGACAAAGTACTGACTTCCTTGCCCTGAGCAGGCCTGTTATGTGAATAGGCGGCTTCTATTTCTAGGTTTATTCCTTAGGGAGTTTTTAAGAGAATACTAAAAAACGATAAAGAAAAAAAATCTACCTACATGAAGAAATTAAAATATTATACTCTTCATGTGGTTCTTGAGGTGGGAAATTAAAATTCATCAGAAGGAAATTTCTAAGTTATCACTTACAAAATTTAAGTAGAATTGAAGATGAAAAACTATTGTGGAAGTCTGGAATATAACACAAAAATAAGACCTTAAGAGATTGACATGTGCAGTTCTTATAAGGTTTATAAAAGCTTCTGAGGAAAACAAGTGATCAGAATTTGTCATTGATTAGCTAGGCATAAAAGTGATCTGGATCAAAATAATAAAGACAAATAAGCTTATGAAAATAAATTATTGGTACTTTTAGTTATATGAATCAGTATATTAATAGGATGTTTTATGAAATGCATTTTAACAAGCACAGAATTTTAAATTTTTGATGTAAATATATGACTTTCCTATATCAAGTTTTCAAAACACAAGGACACCTCCAGACATTAAACAAGGGTAAATATGCATTTCTACAAATCCTTAAGTTCCTACCATGAAACTCAAATTGTTTTCTTATCATTCTTCATTTTCCTGTCTATGAAGCAATATTTACATCTAAATATCTATAAAATTTAAAATGACATTCTAAAATAATATAAAGGCAAAGGCAAATGATCAATGTAGACAACCATAAAAAAGGGAGCAAGGTTATAAAGTGATTACAGTGTCAAAATACAGTCTGTTCAATAAATAATATAACAAATGTGAAATCCACAATGTCAACTACAGTTGGAGGCTAGGGATGCTACAGACTGACATTACTGTAATTAAGGATGGAAAAAAAATAGAAACATTTCAGGACATAACAAAGTACACCATCTGGGCTTGCCAACTATAAATATTAAATATGAAAAAAGAAAGGACAAACAAAGCTAATATAAGCATCAAGTCATTTTGCAAATTCATAAAAAATCAAAGGAAATCAAAGAATCATTATAGCCTCTAAATGCTTCTAAGGGTAATTTGTTGATAAAAGGAGTTGGCATCACTTCATAATTTACAAAGGAAGATAGAAGACAGATGTCAGAAGCAGATGTACACTTCCTAGAAAGGGTTAGAAGGAATGCTGAAACAAATCAGGATCATTTGCAAAATAGAGATCAAATCAACTGGAAAAACTGAAGACTGAAAAAGTATTAGTTTCTTGGAGTTGATGTAATCATCTTATCATATTGATATTAACCTCTGGGTCATATTATCTCAAATTTGGAAGCAGTATAAATTGAATAGACAAGTTATTCACATCCTACTACATGCATAACACTGTGCTTGATCTGGAAAGTGAATTGAAATTAGAGAAGACATGTAACACCAGAGACTGCAAAACAAAATCTACAAAGTGCACAGTGTTCATGCAAGTCACATGATGAATTCTTCATAAGATGGTGAAAAAAAAGTGATGCCTTTATCCATCTATCACCCATCAATTCAGTCCTGCATCTACCATCCATTCATCTAAAAATATTTGACAGCCTAATCTAATTATAGCCTCAGACACTATATAGTTGAGTGTTTTGTAGAGGTCAAACAGAGAGAGATGATGAAAAGATAATTAACTCAGGTAAGAGCTCTTTATCATATTTGAACAAATATCTAATGCATTCTTTATTTATGCACATGAATACAAGCTTTACTTGTCTATTTATCTCCTGAATATACCAAAGTAAAAGTACATGAGAGCAATAGCTATTATTTCACTCAACTAAGAAAAATTCTCATATATATGTGTGTATATGCCTAATACACCTATATACATATATATGAACATACACCTATATGTATAAAATATGTTGTATGTGCAAGTGTGTAATGTAACTTTAACTGAAAAATCTTTAGGCTTATATTGAGCAATAGAATTGACTATACAAACATGTAGATGAGAACTACTTTCAGGTGAAAAAGCAACCAAGACTCAGCAGTAGAATTTGGTGCAATTTAATCCTATTGATAAAATAATAGCAATCTCTATATTTATAGAATTATTTTGTTTCTGTCCCTATTATCTTCTATCACTTAAATTGTAAGATTGAGAAAGACTTCAACAACTGGCAGTATTGATCACACAAGCCCTCTCCTCTTCTTATTGGCCTCAATGGTCTTTATCTTTTAGAACCAGATGTTCAAGTCCAATCTATTCCACTTAGCTCTTTCTAGAAAGTTCAAACAGACTGTCTACTCTTTGAACATTCAAAGTATTTAATGTCAATTTAGTCCTCCATAAACTAGCACTGTGAAAAAGCAAAGCATTTAAAGAAGGCACTGTGTTCATTGCATTTAGTAATTTTGTTTTTAGATTGCTGCCTAGCTTTTATTTTCTTTTAACAGGCAGAGGTTATTTGATGCATCTTCCAAACTATACTGAATGGAAGCCCAAACCGCTCGGTATTATGAATCTACATAATCTATATATGTAAATTCTTTCAAAGACCTGGTTTTAATGAGCTATTACTACTTCAGGAGTATCAAATTAGTTTAACAACAAAGTTAATGAATAACAAACATGAATTCAGCTATGGCAGGTCATGTGTTATGCTTGTAGGGGCTTTCCACAGAATGATGCAATGCCAGATCCAGCAAGTGCATGATGTTGACCCTAAAAGCAGCAGCTGAAAATAGAAAGGCTTAGCGCAAATACTTGTTAATATGCATTATCTGTAATAGGTGTGTGTGTTCACATCATGTTTGGCCAAAGATAATACTGGTTTGTACCTATTCTCTTGGTATGATTCTTAATGGCACTTGATTTCATTTTCCATAATACCCCCAATTGGATGATAAATTATATGCCTCCAGACTCATAAAACTTAAAATTTATATTGTATTGAAGTATACATACAAAATAATTCAATATTACATCCTTTCCTTTTCTAATTCTATTTATCCTTCTCTTCGTCCCTTTTTATGTAGGGGGAGTGTTACCGGGGATTGAACTCAGGGCACTCGACCACAGAGCCACATCCACAGCCACAGCCATTATTTTGTATTTTTATTTAGAGACAGTTCTCACTGAGTTGCTTAGCACCTAGCTTTTGCGGGCTTTAAACTAAACAAATTTTAATCTCGAGCCCCTAGGATTACAGGTGTGCACCACCACGCCTGGATATCTGTCCCATTTTTACCTGCAGTATACACATGTGCACATATTTAGGTATATAAAATACACAAGCATACACATATATAACCATATGCACTTACACACTAACTGACTTATATTTACAACCAAATAGTTCATCAGTGTTGTTTTGGCTCAGGATTGGCATAGCTGGGAATTAGTTTTTTCTGTAATTGTAAATGCAAGATTAGCCAATATGTTAAAACATTTTTTCTGCCTGCAGCTAAAACATCTGATTTATAAAAAAGATACTTACATGCACAGAATGATGTTTAGAAGTAATAAATATGTATATGTTTCATGTATTCATGGAGATGGTTAATAGAAGCTTGTAGTTCTGCATTGAAAACATTTCTCGGGCTGCTAGGCAGAGCTGGAAATATACCTCTTTTACAGATATTGAAGGTAAGTTATTCATAAACATACTCTGTATAGCAACAAGTGGGATTTAATGTAAGCAAAAGCCTTCAAGAGGTGCTTTAAAGAAATGCTGTGAAGAATCAACCACATCACTTTTAAGAAAGTCATTTTTTCCAGACTCTTAAAATGTGTTGTCACTGGAAGCTACATCAGTGATCTGGGAGTGTAAACGGGCAATAAGAATGTAAGAAACATGTTGGGGTTCATTTTCTTTCCATTTGAAGCAGAGACAGTAATTTGAAAAACACATAAAGATCTAAGAAACTACTATGGGTAGAGTCGACAACAAGAAGTTTATTCTAAACCTTTACCAATCACCTCCCAAAATTCATCCTCAATAAATAACACAATGACACTATTTTTAAAATTTCTTTTTCCACAGCCATTATAAAAACTCAAACCTGTCTCCACTCCCCACATGGACCAACTTAGGATCTCTGCTTTTCCCGTCTTCCCCTACAAGTCTCATCGTTATTCCTCCAAACACTTTCTTCACCTCCTTTAGTAACTATTAATTCTGTCTGTAGAAGAAAGTCTAGAAAACAGGCTTTGCAACTCCCATTATCAAGCAAGGCTATGGAATAAAACAGAAAATTGCCCAGTCCCTTTCCCTAGACTGAGAATTTGGAGAGCAGGAAACATGGTACTGGTAAGGTTTGGGAATCAGAATTCAAACTCTTAGAAAAGTTATTGTCCATATTTGCCAACATGAGTTTTATGATTCTCTCTATAATAGGTCTCAATGTATTTGCTGGCAGAAATGGGAATCCAAACTTCACAGAAAGTTGGATTAGGGGACTATGAACTAAACAAATTGTAAGGAGCAGATAGATAGATAAAAACAATATTGGAGAGACAAGATTTGGTGATTGAACTAGTTCTTGAGATGCAGAAAATGATGCTTCTATACACATGTACATAGTGAAAGTCATTAAAGTTGAGCCAATTAATATATCTGTGTATGTGAGTGGGAATGTTTATTTTTGGTGACTGATATAATCAATTTGGAAATATTCCTCTCCATCCTACTCATACACATGCTATATCTCTGGAATGAAAGGGGAAAGTTACTCAAAGAGATGAACAGTATGTATCCATATTTTATGTATGAGCCTATATCTCCTCCTTAGTTCTAATCCTATGGCAATGTGTGTTCTGAACCCTAAACCATCAGCTGCCATGTACTTCACTTGACCTTTCCCTAAACTGCAAGACCTAATTACAGTTAATGCTTCAGTAGTGTAGTTCAGAAGAAACTTATGGATGACAAAATGATTGCTCATAGACACAATTCTTTGCTATGATTTAGTTGACATAAATACAGTGCCATGACAGGAATGACAAAATAATTGACAAGTTATTTTTTTAAATGTGAATTATGTTGAGTTGGATGCCCATTAAATTCAAAATCTTGGTACTTCAAGGGCATAAAAAGTCACTCCATTTCTGCATATATTTGTAAATAGAAGTATTTTATGTAAATTTTCATGTTTATTAGTGGAACATTTTGTATTTTTCATTTTCCATATGTTCAACAAATTTTACTTGTTTATTTCAGTGATGAATTAAAATTGACAGTAAATTTTAAATTTATTAAAAAACATTTGTGACTACCTGTACTTGGGTTTGTGAAATCACCTCTGGAATCTGAAGGAAGGGTTGACCTACGTAGGTGGTAGTTATAGGGAAGCAGCCCACATAGGAATGGGGTTCTGAAGACTAGAATATATAGAGAGATATCTGGCCAGCCACTGCGGAATAATGGTAACTGAAATCCACAGACAAGAAAATTTCTAAAACAGAAAGCTTATTCCAAAATGTGTATAAAAAGGATTGGTAAAATCTTTAGAAAATGAGAACAGCAATTTATTTTAGAATCATAAAGAGGCAGAATAAGAGTCATGGTTTAAACTTCTCATGCCAATTACTTTAGTCTATTTATTACTGAGTAGAGAACTCAGTAGGTCTTTTCGGTTCCCTATTATGAATGACTACCTCCATCTTTCACTCCCATCTGTCAAACTTCTTTTTCGTGTTTCCCACATATGTAGTAGTTCTCTCCACACCACTAGTCTTACAACATTTTCTTTAATTTACTAATTTTATTGCTTAGGGAAGAATAATAAAAGAAACGATCAGTTTAAAAAGATGGCTACTCAGAAGCTCTTCTTAAGTTTGAAAAGTAAACGAAACAGAGAAGAATGAACTATATAATAGAGGAGATAAATTCTGAGATCCAGAATTATCCACAAGAGAAAGAGGAGAGGATGAAAGAGAGACAAGTCTTCACTTGTGTGGTAGAAATTTCCATATTACATGACATGATGCTTCCACGTGACAGCAGAGTTAATCTCAACCACAATAATAGCACTCCTGGAGAGCTAAGTTCACCCTGTTAGAGGAAGCTCTCAAAGACAGAAATACAGACGCAGACACTGTAATTCCACAGCATACACAGATGTTGGGGTGTCTTCTGAAGGCATTGAATAATACTTTCAATGAAATATACAATATTTTGAAAGCTAATCTTCCATTTTTTTTTAAATTTATGCACCTGAAATTCCACTTTACTTTCTGATTTAGCGACATGTCATTTTCTCTTTAATATTCTCTAAAAGTTAAGAAAATACAGAGGATGGTAAGAATATGGTGATTTGGAAACCTTCACATTGACTTTTCAAATATAATTGCCCATTATCTATTCAGATAAATTACATGGAGAGTGAATTACTTGTTTCATTAAATAAGCATACTGAACTTAAGTGATATGGGTAAACAACCACAGTTCAATAAGTAGATTTAAAATGAGAAAGCATTTTGATGAGTTTAAAGGGTTTTTTAATCATCTAATGTGTAATCACTAATAATCTACAAATGTATAAACAATTAAATGGTTGTCTCAAAAATCCTATAATTTTAAATTATAAAGTATTTCTATTATAGATAAATGTGTAATAATGTTAATATCATCCATTACAAATATTAAATTTCCATCCATTTGCTATATTATGTGCATGCCTTATTGGGAAAGAATTTTAAAACATGGAAAGAGATTTTTATCCCCAGTTGTTTTCCTATTTGTCTTTCAAAATCACTCTAGCTATTCTTGCCCATTTTGTCATACCTTAAAATTTCAGAAATATTCTCTTGTGAATTTACTTGTGGACTCACTTGGATTAGAATGGGCTTCCCAGCACGGTGATATTGTTTCTTGAAACTATGCATATTTCCCATAATTTAGGTCTATTTTTATTTCTTCTAAGAAAATATCATATTGTTTTCCAAAACTTTTTATACATATATTCATTTGTAATTTCTACATGATAATTTTATTTGTTTGGTTTGGTTTGGGCTTGTTTGAGTTTGTTTTTCATTTATAGGTTTTTTTTTGAGGACTCATTTCTAACATCCTACTTTTTTTCATGAACAATAAATAAAATCTTGTTGAAGGTAAACAAGTCAGGTAGAGCACGTGTTAGCAAGCTTTGAGAAAATATAGAGAACACTATTTGGGGAGCATAAGAAATAGTTGAATATGGCTAGAGCAAAAGAAATACAACCGAGGAGTGGAAAAGTGAAGCCTTTCTGTTTTTCTATTCCTTTTTTTTTCTCCTGAAGTGTATCAGTTGGTTGTTATTTATATTTTGAAAAATATACACATTTATAATATTTTTAGCAGACACCTTTTATATTTTTAACATGCATACTTTGTTTCAAAATCATGATGTAATTATTTCTATATCCTTATGAAAAAATACAGGTGTTTTGGAATGATTTAACATAATTTCCTTCCTTCCTACTAAGCTGTATGGAATTTGAGGTTCAATATGATTTCAACCTTAAACAACATTTTCTATATTTATACGGTCAAGCATTAATTACATTCATCAAAATATACCTTTCTTTTGTATTTGCTAAACTTTCTATTTGATCCTGGATTTATATGCTTTAATAATTCATTTGTTGAGAAGCCATGAATGATATTCAACAACTATTTAATTGAAAATATCAGTTTATAATCCTTATTTCTTTAACAATCACAGATCTGGATATAAAATTTTAGTTCAAAGATAATTTTTTCAAATTTTTAATGAGAATTCTACCATTATTTTAGTGAACATACTTTGCACATGATTTGTTACATCTAGTTACATATTAGATCACTCATTTGTCTTATATAATGTGCAGCTTATTTTATTTAAAAAATAGTTTTACATTAAGACTCAGCATGCATCTTCCTTACAGAGACTCATTTCTTCTTCAAACATAGAAACTTATGAACAATTGCTAAAACAACAGTGCAATCAGTAAGTCAGTTCTTTCTAGTCTGAAGTTCAAGTTTAAGTGAGATTCTGTCTTGCTTATTTATGAGATAACATCTCTGGCCCCAGTCATTGCAAAACTTCTGTTTTCAAATCACGTATGCCAGGGGTAAATCACTGCTTTCACATGAGTTTCTTCCTCTATTTTCACTTGCTGTTTTTGTATATAAAATAAAATATTTTAGTCTCTATTGCATTACTGTATATTTCTAGTGAGTTTAAGACCTAATCCAGTCAAGTCTGTGTGCCATATAAAATATTCATTCTTGTGCTTTTCTAAAATATGAATTTTCAAAGGCATAAAATATTTAATTTCTTTCAAATGAAAACAAAAAAATTAAGACAAAAAGTAAAAATACACACAATCCGGGAATGTATTACTTCTGGTCACACCACTTATTTTCTGGTCAGTTAAATTTAAGGATTTGTTGGCTTTATTCTCTAGTATCCCCAACAGGATGACTGTCTTTTTCTTTTTAAACACCCTTTAACTTAAACTGTTTAGGAAGGACAAGGAAACTTCTTAAAATTCCACCTAGGTTCCCAGGAAATGTCATTCATTTGGCAGGGCTCCCAATATGTAGCACAGCTTGATCTCCAGCACAGTCCCCAAAACAGCCAGGCCTGACACCAGGAAGCTCTTTCAATGACAGGCATTCATTTATCTGAACTTAGTTTGAACTTAGAGAATATATTTTTTAAAAAATTTTTACTTTGAAAGGCACATGTCTCTGCAACTAGTCAGTATTCTCTAAAAGGTATTTTATGCAATGGAATGGTTTTAAGGGGATACCTTTTCCTTATATTTTAGTGAGAGAACTGAAATTTCCCATGGAAAACAGTTTTACATTTTTGGCAGTGTTCTTATTTTGGAGTTGGCATTTGGTTTGGTTTAATTGGAAAATAGAACTTAAAGTTCACTCTTATTTAACTTCCATTTAGGAAAAAAAGACATGGTGTAAATGTTAATGATAGGACTTTGCATAGAATCAATCTGAAACCTTTTTAATTTGACATGAGGAACATTTCAAACCAAATAAAATTTACACAATTATGGTTTTTAAAAAGATGTGTTGTATGTACATTAAATGCTGCTACAATAATCTAAGTTTCCTTATACATTTTAGATTACTGCAAAAATCTAACCTTAAATGGAAAAAGCATTCCTTTAGAAGCATGGGCTCTGGAGTCAGATGAGCTAGGTTTATCCTTTCTATCACTTATTACCAGTGAATCTATGAGAAAATGACTTTTCTGTGATTCCTAATTTTCAGTGTCATAATAAATAGAAACTATCATTTGCTTATTAGACTAGTTTTGAAAAATTAATTCATTAATTAACATGCACTGTTTGGAAGAGTGCAGTTCAGCTAGCACACATAGATTGTTAGTTTTCAGCTGGTACTAGTTTACCTAGGTTCCATTTATCCATAGATTCTGCAGTATTACAGACATGATATTGGCCTCCATTAGCCATTTTATTGATCAGCTTAACCAAATTTCATTGGCTCTGCTCTTATATTGCCATAAAATATTCTATACAATGATGAAAGTTAAACCCATAAAATGATTATAATACTGTACTAAAAGTAAGCATCACTTGCATTCTTACTATTGTGAAATAGCACTAGAATTTGGCGGATTCCATTCTAAATATTGTAACACACTCTCCTTCTCTTAGATAAATATATGATTTATACTTCATAATTCAGACTGAAGATTGCTTTTCATATAACAATCTAATCACAATCTTTCTCTAGATTGTTCAAGGTTTTAATACAATTATTTGCCAGGGATTCTTTATATTATATCATATGTTTATTTTATATTTATTTAAATAAAAAATTTCCTTATATTTGGACATTTGTACTTTTCTAAAATATTCACTACATAGTAAACTGTATAAATAGTTTTAAAGAGGAAACTTTAAAGTGTGTAGAAATAAACCTTTGTAAACATGTCAGCTTTTCTCCTCAAATTCTTTTCTATTTCTTTTCTCCTCAAATTCTTGCCTAAATAGATAATGCATTGATTATTATCAATGCACATACACTCACACAATAACAGACACACTGAACAGAAAAACAGGAAAGAAGTTGAATTCCATATTAAGTACAAAAAAATGCATGAATGTGTGTATGAATATGTATTATATCTTTTACATACTTTTCTGTAGAAAACTAATTAAATTATATGACCCTTAGTTATTGAAGATTATTATTTAATAGGATGCTAAAATTTTATTTTAAAAACTACACAATGATAATGTTTGTTAAATCTGCATTCATATCCTTTATAATCTAAGTGTAAATTCCTAGATATGAAATTTCTTGTAACACATATTTATGATTTTGACTTGTAATAGGAAATTTTATTGGGCCAGTTTATAAGCTTACTATATGAATATGTACAGCCTTAAATATTAGAATAATTAATCTTTTAAATCTTGACTAATTTATAAACATTATCTAAAATTTACATTATATTTTTAGTACTTATTTTTCTACAAATAAGGTCAACAATTTTGTGTATATTTCAGTCACATATTTATGTTTCTGTCTTGAGTTGCCTATTTTTATTGTTCATTCTATTTATTTATTGTTTTATGTTTTTCCTGTTCTGAAATGCTGTTTCCATTTTAATGAGTTAGTTTGATTAGGAGATTCATATGATTCATATAGTTTTTCATTTTACTATTTTTAATTTTACTTAACATTTAAATTTTTAATGTAAGAAAAAATTCAGTTTTACACAGCAAAATTTGTTAGTATCATATCATATGAAATTATATTTCATATATATTTTATAAGGTTACTTCATAGTATC
This sequence comes from Xerus rutilus, assembly GCA_028644305.1. Classification (NCBI taxonomy): domain Eukaryota; kingdom Metazoa; phylum Chordata; class Mammalia; order Rodentia; family Sciuridae; genus Xerus; species Xerus rutilus. The sequence goes on along the minus strand of CM053408.1, from coordinate 97,243,662 downwards.
AGATATTTTTAGTATATAGATATCAGATATCCATATGTGTATATATTTAGCTTTTTAATATCAATATTTTGTCCAGCTCTGATCCAGTTTCCTTAATGGCATAAGAAAGAAATGTAACTTTATTTTCGAAAAGTATGAATAAAACATTTGCCTATCTACATTTCAAGCAACATAACTGTAGTGTGGCAGGGATAATCTTGAACAGAATTTTATTAAATGTACTCTTCAATTTAATGATAATTGACAGTCTTATATTAATATGAACACATAATATTTATTTAGATAGTAAGTTACTGAGGTTTGGGGTGCTTCACAAGTGAGCTACATCCTGATCCTTTCTATATTTTACATTTAAACAGGATCTCGCAAGTTACTTAGGGCCTTGTTAAGTTCCTGAGGCTGGCCTTGAACTTGGAATTCTCTTGCCTCCGCCTCCTGTGTTACTAGTATTAGAAGCATGTACCACCACACCTAGGTTGAGTATATATAAAATCACTTTGTTGTTGGGTGTGGTAGCACATGCCTGTAATCTTAGTGGCTCCTAAGGCAAAGGCAGGAGGATTGAGAGTTTAAAGCCAGCCTCAGCAATGACAAGGCACTAAGCTTCAGTGAGACCCTGTCTCTACATAAAACACAAAATAGGACTGGGAATGTGGTTCAGTAGAGTGCCACTGAGTTTAACACTTGGTATCCCCCCAAAATTAAAAAAAAATAAAATCACTTTGTTAATGTTATATCTTTGTTTGATGAATTTACATTAAGTGCAAAATACATATAATTTTAGCATGATTTTCTCCTATAGTTCCACAAATCTTTGAAGATTTGTAATAATTTTTATTTCTTCTTGGTATAGTAAAATAACATTATGGCAAGGAAAAGAATAAATTCTGATTTTCCAACTCCCAAATCATGCATTTAAATAGCACACTAAATTGTTAATTATTTCTTTATGTTTTTGTGTGAGTGTACTTGTATACTCATGTGTTATTCATTTTTTTTTTTGGTGTTCATTGTAGCTTTATTGTAGGTCCCCTTTATCATTTTAAGGATCTTACATTATTAGTTTGCTTATTTTATGTTTTTCATATTTAATTTATTTATTTGTTCTATTTAGGCTTACATGATAACAGAATGCAATTTGATTCATTGTACACAGATAGAGGATAACATTTCATTTCTCTGGTTGTAAGTGATATAGAATCACAACATACATGCAGTCATACATAAAGTTAGTGCTATGATGACCATCATATTTCACCACTTTTACTGTCCCCATGCCCCTCTCCCCACTTACACCCCTGTGAACAAAGTTCCTCCATTGTTCACATGTCCTTCCCCACATTATGGATCAGCATCCACTTATCAACGAGTACATTCGGCATTTGGTTTTCTGAGACTGGCTTACTTCACTTAGCATGATATTCTCCAACTCCATCCATTTACCTGCAAATGCCATAATTTTATTCTCTTATTACTGAATAATATTCCATTGTGTATATATACCACAGTTTCTTTATCCATTCATCTGTCAAAGGGCTTCTAGGTTGGTTCCACAGTTTAGCTATTGTGAATTGAGCTTCTGTAAACATTGAAGTGGCTGCAGCACTGTAGTATGCTGTTTTTAAGTCTTCTGGGTATAGACTGAGGAAAGGGATGGCAGGCTCAAATGGTGGTTCCCTTCCAAGTTTTCTAAGGAATCTCCATACTGCTTTCCAGATTGGTTGTACCAACTTGCAGTTCCACCAGCAATGTATGAGCGTGCCTTTTTCCCCACAACCTTGCCAACACTTATTGTTGTTTGTATTCTTGATAATTGCCATTCTGACTGGCGTGAGATGAAATCTTAGAGTAGTTTTGATTTTCATTTCTGATCACTAGAGATATTGAAGATTTTTTCATATGTTTGTTGATGGATTGTATATCTTCTTCTGTGAAGTTTGTGTTCAGCTCTTTAGCCCATTTATTGATTTGGTACCAAGCCTAATTACTGAATCATCTCATTAAATGTATAGCTTATTAATTTGATTCACTTTCACTTTATAGACAATTTATATATCATCTGCAAATATTTCTAGCGATTACATTTTGTTTACTTTTCTACTTATTATTAGTCCTTTATTTGAGAGTATGTTTTTTTTCCAATTCTACATATTTATTTTATGGATTGTTAGGTTTATCATAAGATCTCATTGATTCTTAAAGAAGTTATTTAATATATTTTACTTTAACCTCCACCCTGTAAAAATGTGTATAGTATTTTTAGATGCTTCATTCATAGTATATTTTCTTAATAGGCAAGGAGCCTGGTGGCATAAGTGGATGTCTTTGTATGTAAAAGAAGTTGGAGATTGAAATATCAGGACAGATTCATGCACTATGGATAATTAGTTGAGCAGTAAATTGGGAAATAAGAAATAAGAATGAAACAGTGACAGAGGATGTATCTACATATTCCTCTCAGAATGGGTAAGAGTATGAAAACATTTATATCTCTCACTAAAAGATATCACATAAATGTGAACATAAACAGTTGGATATAGCCTTTCAGATGTCAGTCAGAAGCATGCTCAATAAGTTCAGGTAAGAACTATTCATGGTGGCAAAGCATGAATTTAAGCATGAATTCAAAAGAATGGAATTTCATCTGACCCACAAAATATAGACAAATGGCAAATAAACATATAAGAAGATGTTCCATATTATATGCCATCAGAGAAATGCAAATTAAAACAATAACAAAATGCCACTATGTACCTATTAGTACGGCCAAATTCCAGACCACTGATAAGTTCTGATGAAGATATACAGCAACTAGATTGCCTTTAGAAATGAAATATGGTATAGCCATTTTGTAAAATAATTTGGTGAATTTTTATAAAATTAAACATATCTTAATATATGTTTCATAAATTGTGCTCCAAAGATTTGAAAATTTATATCTACAAAAGAGCCTACACATAGATGTTTATAGCTGCTTTATTATATTTGCCAAAACTGAGAATAAGTACAGTGTCCTTCACTAGGTGAATCAACAAATTTTGATGCATCCAATCAATAAAATATTATTCAGTACTAAAAGAAATGTTATCAACCCAAAAAGAGAGCTAGAGGAACTTGAAATGCATATTATTAAGTAAAATAAGCCAATCCTAAAGGAATACATACTATATGTTATGCCAAGTATATGACATTCTGGAAAAAGGGAAATGATGGAAGCAGAAAAGAGATCAGTGGTTGCTAGTGGTGAAGGGGAAGTGGGAAATAAAATGGTAGAACACAGGATTTGGGGGGCAGTGAGAATATGCTGTACAATATCACAATGGTAGATAAATGGACATTGTCCAAATACATAGCATATATGACAACAAGAGTAAATCCTAATGTAAATTATTGACTTTAAGTGATTATGATATATCAGTGTAGATTCAAAGATAACAAGTATACATTGTGTGGTAGAGCACTTGCCTAGCATGCACAAGGCTTCATGTTTGATCTCAACCTCTGGAAAAAATAAGTATTTTCTGGTGAGTGGTTGTTGACCCTAAGGGAAGCTATGTATATGTGAGCTCAGTGGGCATATGGGAAAGGTTTGTTCTTTTTACTTGATTTTTCTGTGAACCTAAGACTGCCCTAAAAAAGTTTTAAGAAATAAAAAGCAAATGGAATTTCTCTCACTAGGACTAATATAGCTACTTTTACTACTGAGCAGGCTATATATGTCAATACCAGAGGCCTACCTTGAACTATCGTGTGGCACAATAAGGATCTGCCAGCAGGTAGCGAGTACAATAAAGTCTACATTTTTTTCATTATGGAGTGGTAGTAATTTTCTCTTCAAAGTTAGATTCGTATTCCAGATATAGATATTCTTACTCTGACAAGCACCGCTGGTTGAAAACTTGCAGGTTATCCACTCAGCATTTTCTTTCTATCCAGGAAAAATTCTGCGTGCATCCTACACTATGAAATAAATTACAAGAAACCAATGGAATATCATTTAGTCCATTATCCAAAATTAGTTACTCCATAGCTTACTGAAGACTCAACCATAGAAAACACTGTCAGGTGGGAGAAATTTCTATAGTAAGCGTGCACACCTAAACCAGCAGAATATTTGAGATTTTGTCCTCTTAACCATTGAGAACAGGTTTAAGACCTAGGTTAAGATGCCAGACATCTCTCTCATGAATGTAAATAATAAACAGATTTTTATTTCCCTTTCCTTTGACTCTGGGTTCAATGTGTTTAGAGATCACGGTGTCCAAGAAAGGAATTTTCCCACCAAAACCCACAAATGATTTCATAAATATGAAAGCAAAAACTCTTCCTGTTGGTTTTGGTCTCAATGTTGATAAACCAGGAAACAAGAGAAAGATACACCATACTGGCTAGTGTGGCTTATTCTCTTTATCGAGGGGAAATGTGATGTTATTAGTCAATGAGATTAAGGACTATGGATGGATCCCAAGAATTCATTGGTAATCCCCTGTACAATTCTCATTATGGGAAAATTATTTTAACCTAATAAAGATAATATCTCCATATATTTAGATTGTGAAGGAATAAAGCACTTTTTACCTTCCTAGGAAAAATTTCATCCAACTGAAGCTGTGACAGAGCATCAGGATAACATGCAATGAGGTAAAAAACAAGAACTAGCGTATCAGTTTAGGACCATGCTGAGTGTAGAAGTGATTTTTATAGCAGCTATTCTTTTAAATGTTTTTCCAAACATTCTCAATTGGCCAATGGACAGTGGGAGGAGGATATACCATCTGGATATTAGAAACTGGAGGAAATTAGAGGGATATCAGAGAGGTCAAGATTTTATTTCCCTAGGCCCCGTTTTAACAGGCAGCAGTGACCTAGCTGCATTCTTTTTTTTTTTAAATATTTTTTTAGTTGTAGATGGACACAATGTTTTTATTTTATTGCTTTGTATGTGGTGCTGAGGATCGAACCCAGGGCCTCACGCATGCGAGGCAAGCGTTCTATCGCTGAGCTACAATCCCAGCCCCCCTAGCTGCATTCTTTTAGAAAAAGCTACAGTTCCTTTCAGACTGTCTCTGCCCTCTGTACATTAAGGTAACAGTTTCCTATTCATACTCCTTCCCTCTTAAGTTCAGTAATGGTTCTCATCTGTGTCTAACCATATGTCTTCCACATATGTCACTCTTATACCCATGTTTATAATGTTCCAATGATATACAAAGAAGAAACAAACCTTCGTTGATTTCTATTGACCCTGTCTACACACTTCTCAGTTTTCTTGCTTTGTGTGGCATTTGTGATATGGTAAAACCTTAACTCATAAAATAATTAACTTTTATTTTTAAGGTAAACACAATTTCAGTAGACAATGTCCAAATAGCCAATAATTTAACAAAATAAAGATGCAAATTTGCATAAAGATATCAAAAAATATTAAATAAGTTAACATTATCAAGTATTCAACTATATATGATATTTTTTGTTATTCTGTTCTTCTGTTCCTGATAACGTTCTCACTAGTACTATATGATTTTAAATCACTGAAAAATGTATGTTTCATATTAAGATTGTATAGTTCTTGTGAATAATAAAACTGTTTCCTAAGCATCTTGATATACTGATATACCGATAATCTAGCATTAATAAAAAGAGAAAAGAATTGCTAACAATAGAACTAAGAAGAAAAATTGCAGCTTATATAAACTATAAATATTGGTTAAGTAAACTAAAGTACTAGGAATAATAACTCAGCATTCTCTAATGGAGAACTTAAAATTAAATTCATAATTTCAATTTTACTTATGCTATATTTTGTCAAAACTATACAGCTGGGTTGATGTTAAGTCATAAATGAAAAGAAAAATCTTAAAGTTTTCATTAAAAATACTATTTTTTAAAGAAATATCCATTAAATAACTACTAAATGCCAGAAACTATGCTAAGTCCAAATTACAATAATATAGATCTACTCAAAATGAACTTACAGATGAATGTTCTTAATAAATCCAGCACCTGATTAAAGATGTGTCTATGCTTTCTCAGGCCTGATTGAGGCTTTACTTATCAGCCTTGATGGCTGCCCTATCTACCAACAGACTTGGTACACAGCCAGGACATTGCAGTCACTAAAGGTAATTGTAGACAACCTTCAAACTCCTCTGGGCTGTCCTGCTGTTTCACACATATGTATTCTAATCCCTGGACATCACTTCCTTATCTAAGACCTTGAACAGAAATATTTTCCAGTGCCTACTGAGGTCTGCTCAGAAGGTTAACGCACACTGTCACCACTGATTCAATACTCTACACTTTCCACTCATACCTCACTTCAGCCTTCGTTCAAACCCAAGGTCCATAATACTGTGGGAGTCTTTTGGTCTTGGGGCTCCCTCAACAGAAAGTTGACCCCCGCATTTGGGATGATCTTCCAATCCTTCACTAACACATTTTTTTTTGTTTTTTGTTTTGTTTTTGTTTTTTGTTTTTGTTTTTATTGGAGGAAAATGGTCACAGAGGCAGTTTCAAAAGACATTTCCAAAGAAATACATTAGTGAAAGAATTTAAGCTTTTGAAATATCTGTAGGTATATACATCCCATTTCTTGAATGTAATGTTAGAATTGCCAGAATGGTTCTATCATCATTTAGGAAATACCAAGCAAATAATTCAAACTAATTTTTTAGGGTACCCATATTACAAGAATTACTTTATATTATTCAAAAATTTGTATTTAGTTTTTGATTATAAGACAGAATGTCATAAAAAATATTCAAAAACAAATAACTTTTAGAATAAAGAACTAAATACTAAATTTTAAGGATTTCTGTTTTGTCATGCTTTTCTCTGTTTCTGTATGTGTGATTCAAAGTCAAAAGGAGAAGTTGTTGGGAATCCTCAAGAAGATTCTCTGCTGTAGTTCCTCTGAAGGAAGAAGGTACCAGATGCAGCTACCATTCAGAATGCATTTAGCCCTTCAACTCTTTTACTAATTACACTGTTTGAGTACCTCTGGAAATCATGGACTCTCCATATAATAAAAATAAGTTATTATTTTCAGAAATCCCTGTCTATGTAGCATTGACTGTTTGATGTGTTAGTCAGAGAAGGGTCTTCTTTGTAGTTCAGGAAATCCCAAAATTCCCCCAAAATTTCAAGATGTATTTTTTGTATAATAGTCTAGAAACATTTATAGAAAAAGTCCACATCTCAGATAAATTATTAGTAATGAACTATAATTGTTCATTTCACTTAATTATGCAATAGTTTATGATTAAACATGAAGTAGGAACAATATTGTATGACAATTCTAACCCAGAGCATTGAGATATTTTACATTTGTTTTCTAGATAAAACTCTTAACCACATTGAACATTTATAAGCTGAATTATAATATTTATGAAAATTGATAATTTCTTTTTGCAAAAAAACCAGTAATCCAAAGACTTTAATAACTTAATTATTTCATAAATGAGAGATTTTCTGTAGTATACTTCAATGTAGGAAGGCCAGTACACCTGTGTCCACAGGTTAACACATTTTCAAAATTTGCCAAAACTCTACTCTCCAGGAATTATTGCATCAAAATATTGTTTTTACTAATGTAGCTTAATTTTTAAAATTTTTGTCTAAGCTTAATAGTTTGATAGTAGGATGTAGTAAGAAGTAGGCAAGGGTAGGCTGTTTCAGTTAGTGGAATATTATAATTTTGAAAGTCTAGTTCTAGCATGTGGATAGTAGATTTTGTCCTACTATATCATTAAAAATTAACGCACCTTGGGAAAATCAATTAAGCTCCTATATATCTTTAAAAATTGAATATGTTTATTGTTATATGGTTGTTATATGGAGAAAGTCCAAATTAAATAAAGGATTCTAATATACTATACCAAAAAAATAACCTGAAAAAGTAAAATAAACACTTTTTAAAATATAGTATGAAAATTGATTTCATTATTATAATATTGTTTGACTTGAGTAAAGGACTATTTATTACACATTTCAAAATTCAAGAATAGGGTAATCCTGAATTCGAGCTTCCTATTGGGAGTATACGTTCTCATTCAATGTCAACTCTTACAGTTGTGTGTTTTTGTGAGTTTATCGATGATTTTGTGTTAAGCTAGTATCTCTGAAACTTTCTGGAGCTAATTGCTCATAAAACTTCTGAAATCCAATATACATGGTATTAAAACCTGAGACAGTCTATCTCAAAATAGGTGATAATTTACTTCAACCAATTTTTATATTCTAGAGATTGCCATATATCTTTTAATAGTTAAAAGGAAAAAGAAAAATATTATGACGGAGAATGGGGGCTGAGGATGCTGTGGTAAGGAGGGAGGAAGGTATGGTGGTAAGGGGGCAATCATCTTTTTGTGCATTTTCTAACATATGAAGAGATATTGCAAGAAACAATCTGAAATGACAGCCGTAAATGAGTGGTAGAAATTCAAATAATAGAAAAAGGGAACAAATAGTAGAAAAATGAATAGAAAAAGGAACATGGGTCATAATTAGAAAGTAAAAAGACATAATACTACTAAAACTGAAAAAAAAAATACTTTTTTTTTTTGGTACTGGGGATTGAACTCAGGGGCACTCAACCACTGAGCCCTATCTCCAGCCCTATTTTGTGTTTTATGTAGAGACAGGGTCTCACTGAGTTGCTTAGCACCTCGCCATTGCTGAGGCTGGCTTTGAACTTGCGATTCTCCTGTCTCAGCTAGCTATGTGAAAGAAACCACTCATAAAATCCCATATACTGTCTAATTTCCTTTATATGAAATGTTCAGGATAAGCAAATCCATAGAGATAAAGTCAGTTATTGCTTAAGCCAAGGGGGAATGGAAGTGAGTAGGGAATGGTTGCTAATGGGTACATGTTTTCTTTTTGAATTAATGAATTTTTTCTAAAATTCATTGTGGTGATAGTCGAGTGCTTAAATGTAGAAAAAAAAACTGAAGGGTAAATTTAAATGGGTGAATTGTATGGCATGTGAATTATATGTCAATATAGTTGTTAAAAATTTTTAAAAAGCACACTTACCAGTGTAAAGAAAGAGTAATAACAAGGCAACAGAAAAGACATAAATGAACTTCTATTTTCCTATCAAAAAATGGTGGTCCTGAACTGCAACAAAACAAAACAAAACACACAGAATATTATAGTATTCATAACTTAGTGTCATGGATATTTGATTATTTGAAACATAGGGCTATATTTTATTTTGTGTCTGAATTGTTCATGGAATACATTGTAGACTTATTTCTCATAAAATACATAATTTCCCCTTATTTAGGTTAACAAATGCATGCAAATTAGATAAGTGCAATATGCTTTAAACATATGTTCATTTTTTGCAGCTTTAATTTCTACTTGGATTTCATAAATTTTCAGACTATTTTGAGATTTTTAACATATTATTTGAATGTTCTAAGGGATTTACAAGTGAATCACTAATATTTTTAATAAGCATGTAGTTCTACAGAAGCTAATTAAACATCTGTGAACATTACTAAAGATATACAAATTATTCCTAGAAAATTGCATGAACTATTAATATTAGCACTACAGTGGAATCGACGGTTAGAACAAAATAAATGAACACAAAAATAATCAAAATCAAAAAATTTAAGAAATGTACTAAGCCACATTATTTTGTATGAAAACATAGCTATATGTTTAATTACAAAAAGTGTCATAGTCAATCGAAAGAAAATATATACATAATAAAGCTTATAAAAATAGTAACAAGTACAAACTTGTTTCTGAGAATCATCTTCAGGGCTGATCTATAGTGGTCCTTTTTGTATAGTAGTATGAGACTGTAGAAATGACTGTGAGAGCTGAAAATCTGGGAAATAATGTAAATATCAGTGAGAAAAATGACGTTTCCAGAACCTCCAAAAGTTATTAAAACATCAAAATCTCTCAATCTCCTTTATGAATGTGAAAGGTAATTAAAATATTTTTCATATATGATGTATTTTCATTTTTATTTAAAACATTAACATGTCTTTTAATTATTGAGAAGAGTTTTAACAGTGGTAGGAAAAAAAGACTAATCCTTCCCGGGCACACCCTACTGACCTACCTGCTCCAGCCATGTCCCACACATGTATGTTTACCACCAATCAGTCCATTCAAACTAGGATGGGCTGATTAGATGGCAATTCCCACAACCTAATCATTGCACTTCTGAACATTCCTTTATTAATACAGAAATTTTGGGGGACTTCTCATATCCAAACCATAACACATGGACTAACCATCTTCTCTGTGTATTGGCAAATAAATATTCTTACTCATTTTTAACTTTGGAGTGCTTGCCCACATTTTTATCCTTTGTTGGTAAATGCAGTAAAACAACTGACTCCTTTAAATGTGAAGTCTTAATGTTATTTTCCATAGGACAACTTCATTGTTTTTGTCACCATCACTTTCCTCATTCATGTTGATGAATTCATCTTTACTGTTCAAGAATCTTGGGAAAGGCAACAGTATCAACATTCCTAGTCAGGTATTTTCTCTAAAACTCCATTTCTATTTGAATTAGATGGCTTTTCCAGTATAATCACTTTTAATTTCTTTGCTGTACTTTCATATTTGTTAGCAAATTGCAACTTGAATTACGCATTTGATAAAAAGATAAAGATGAATTTACATTGTGAGACAAGAGGGCAGCAAAACTGTGGGTTCCTGTTTGCGCGTGAACTGAACAACAGCTGCAAGGATAGCCATTTTGGACAGACGTGGCAGTGATGATTTGTTACTGATCACAGTGCCCATCTACTATTATGTAGTTAGTGATGTACTTGTGAGCAGAAATAGCTAAGTTTGTACTCTGTATAATTACTGACAAATAACATACCATGGCAAATGAAATATGCCTAACATTATTGGGGAATTGTTTTATTTAACCAAGTCATGGTATCTGAAATTTGTACATATCAGAATGTTTCAAAACAAGGACTGCTTATAATTTACCTAAACCACCTGCAGCCTTTGGGAGGGTTTTAGGAAATTTACATCATTATTATAAGCATGGTTCCCTACTACATTTTTAGATATGTGATGAGGATTCAACTGTCAGACAAAATGGACATGAAGGATTAAATTCTAGAACTCAAGGGAATTCTAGTATACAAGATTGCAAAGTGAATTTATTCAACATAATCAAGTTTTCTGTTATTTTTTATGAAATATAAAAATATAATTAATGAAAAGTTATAAATAAGTTTTTTAAAATATCATGAATGTTTAATGTAATTGATATAATATATCACACCATGACATTATATAGCAGGAATTACGTCAAATGCTTTCTGAAAAAATCTTACCTACTCTTCCCAGGGTCTCTAAGAAATAGGTATCATATTCCTCATTATTAAGTTGAGGCAAAGATAGTTTAATTTTAAAACATTTTCACAACAAGAATGTGGGATTCAACATATTTTAATTTGAAATTCCATCCTCTCTTTGCAAGAAAATGTACACAAATATTAAGCTAAAATTAAGATCTAACTGAGACCATATCCATTTATTTGTATTTTATATTTATTTGATTTTCAATATCTGCTTATTTACCTATAATGTATCTATCCATCTCTTTCTTGTCCATTTTTGTCTAGTCATTTGTTTCAAGGGATCAAGATTCTTTCTATTCCAGGTGTGGATTTGTACAGAATACATAGACTTACCCTGCGAATGCATTTAAACTGCATATTATATTATACCCTGAACCTATTGAATCAAAAGGTAATTTTAACATGGTAACCAGGATATCTATAAACTCAATTAACTTTAGGAAGCTGAGATCTAGATCACCAACTCAAAGTCATTGTTTTTAGTTTAGCCCATTCATTTAAAATGTTTTAAAGAAAATGGCTATGTAGAAACAATTAGGAAATAAGTATCATTTATAGTTACGAGAGGCCTTATGAAAATATGATCCTCTTTCACCTAAAAGGCAATCATCCTCCTCAAATTTTTATTTAGTTTTTCCAAGTTTTTTCTTACAACTTAAAAAATATACATTATTAATTGAAGTATCCCTCCCTTCTGTTTCCAAACTTTATATGAATATGATCACAGCACAGATATTTTCATTCACCTGCTCTTTCATTTACCAATGTGTTTCTGAAATCCAGGCATATTTGTTGCATTTCTTAACTTCATTTATTATCATGTGATATAATGTCAAGAGTATATCAAAATATATTAATTTATTCTGCTAATGCACACAGATCACACACACATATATTGGTTTCCATTTGGAGATAGAACAACAATTGTTGATATCACTGTGTGATACACAAGAAATCAGTGCTTAAGGAATGGAATTACTATGTCATAGATTATACACATTACATGACTATGAAAGTTGCCAAAGTTTTACTTTCAGTTTACGTACTCACCTTATAATGAGTTAGTAGCAAACAATTAACAGACTGATATATATCTCCATAGCACAACTCAAATGACATCATGTAATTGCATATTTAGTGCTAAATTTAATGGGAAAAATACAAATATTGTAAGCCATAGATGTTTTTTTCATTCTAACATTTTGTTGTTTTTATTTCATACATAGTGTATGGAAATATTTCTGAGCAAATCAGATGAGAAAATGAATGAGTAATTGAGTGTATGTGTTTTATGCCTGTGTGTATACCAACTAGGATGATGACTACATCAAACATAGATTTTAATCAGTGGACTTCAAGATCCCCAATGAGTATGTGTGTTTACAACTTAAACATGGGTAAGTTGAAAAGCTAATTAATTTGTTATAAATAATTCTCAAGCTTTAAAAAAATTCTAATTTTACCGTAAGAGACTCTAATGTGCCACATAATTTATAAATTTATTAATATGCATGATATGTATGTGTTTTATGTTTGGTTCAATTGAATTTCTTTTTTCTGGTATTGGGGATTGAACTCGGACACTCAAACACACAGCCACATCCCCAGCCTTATTTTGGGTTTTATGTAGAGACAGGGTCTCACCGAGTTGCTTAGCACCTTGCCATTGCTGAGACTGACTTTGAATTCACAATCCTCTTGCCTCAGCCTCCTGAGCCACTGGAATTATAGGTATGGGCCACCATACCTGGCATGAATTTCCTTTTTAACATAAAAGTATATCAACTACAACATATCATTCTCCACTTTCTTCCAAAGTATTTTCCTACAAGCAAATTGAAACACATTAATTTGTTGACTGTTAAAGTAGAAAGACCTTTTCTTAGATTAATTTTATCCTGTTTTTCCTACCCTAAAATAGGGTTGTTTTTGTTGACAATACATTCTTAAAATGAAAATTTTTCAAATAAAATATTTTAGTTAAGAAATTTTTAGGGGCTGGGGCTGTAGCTCAGTGGTAGAGCGCTTGTCTAGCATGCGTGAGGCACTGGGTTCGAGCCTCAGCACCACATATAAATAACAAATGAATAAAATAAAAAAACAATTTTTTTTTAAAAAAGAAACTTTTTAATGTATACATGGACAACTAAGGGTTTTAATGATTATCATCTGTAATATTTAGCAAACACATAATTGGAGCTCACACTCTTTAATCTTTAAGATCTTGAAGTACAAAACGGTAAGCTAACTCAATCTTAGTTTCCCAGGAGACTCTTAATGATGTAGTTGTCATTTACTCCATCCATTTAGTAATTTTAGTGATGAAGATGCTCCCTGAGGGCTCCTACACAATTATCATTTGGTTTTGAATGGATGACAACCTGGATCAAGAATCTAGGAATTAGACCAGAAACATCACACCTAATAAAAGAAAAAATAAACCCAAATCTTTATCGCGTCAGATTAGGTCCTGACTTCCTTAACAAGACTCGTAAATGGGATGGATTCAAACTAAAAAGCTTCTTCTCATTGGCATTTGCCTACATCAAAAAAAAAAAGAATAAATTCAATTGATGAGCTACCTTTATATCTTTAAAAAAAACTAGAAAACAGTAGCAAACTTAAACAGAATCAAGGACAAAAATCACTTGACTATGCCAATAGGTGCAAACGAAGTCTTTGATAAAATCCAACACCCACTCATGTTAAAAATGCTGCAGAAACTAGTGATTGAAGGAATTTACCTCAACATCATAAATGCCATTTATGACAAACCCAATGTCAATGTCATACTAAATTCAGGAAAAAGACAAGGCCACCCACTCTCATCACTCCTATTCAATATAGTCCTCAAAACATTATCCAGAGCAATCAGGCAAGAACAGGAAATCAAAGGGATACAAACAAGAAAATAAGAAGTGAAACCATATTTGTTTGCCAATAATATGTTCCTATATCTAGAAGATCCAAAAATTTTGCCAAAAGACTTTTGGAGCTTATAAATGAATTTAGCAAAGTTTCAGGATCAACACCCATAAAAAATAGCTTTCTTATACTTCAGCAGTGATTCAACTGAAGAAATCAAGAAAACCAACCCATTCACATTAACCTCAAAAAATATTAAGTACTTGGGAATTAATTAAATCAAGGAGGTAAATGAGCTCTACGATGAAAACTATAGAACGCTGAAGAAAATAATGGAAGAAGACCTTAGAAGATGGAAAGACATCCCATGTTCTTGGATATGTAGAATTAATATTATCAAAATGGCCAGAATATCAAAAGCAATATACAGATTCAATGCAATCACCATCAAAATACTAATAAAATTCAGCCGGGTGCAGTGGCTCAAGCCTGTAATCCCAGCACTTAGGGAGGCTGAGAAGGAAAATCGCAAGTTCAAAGCCAGCCTCAAGAATGGCGAGACGCTAAGCAACTCAGTGAGACCCTGTCTCTACATAAAACACAAAATAGGGCTGGGGATGTGGCTCAGTGGTCGAGTGCCCCTGAGTTCAATCCCAGTACCAAAAATAATAATAATAAAATTCTTCACAGAATTAGAAAAAAAATTCTTAAGTTTATTTGGAAGAATAAGAGACCCAAAATAGTCAAAACAATGCTATAAAAAAAAGCAAAGCAGGAGGCATCACAATACCTGATCTAAAATTATACTATAGGGCTATAGTAACAAAAACAGCATGATATTGGCATCAAAGTAGACCAATGAAATATCTTCAAAAACCTACAGAAGAAACCACCATATGACCCTGCCATTCTACTCCTGTGTGTTTTCCCCAAAGATCTAAAATCAGCATACTATACTGACACAGTTACATCAATGTTTATAGCAGCACAGTTCACAGTAGCTAAATTATGGAATCAACCCAGAAGTCTGTCAATAGATCAAATTAAGAAATTGTTCTGTGTGTGTGTATATATATATATATGTCCAATAAATGAATGGAAATGGAGAATATCATGCTATGTGAAATAAGCCATACTCAAACTCAGAGGTCAAATGTTTTCTCTCATTTGCAGAAGCTAGAGTAAAATAAAAGAAAGTGGGAGAGAAGGACAAGGTAACATAAAGAAGCAATCAAATACAAATGAATTAGATGAGGCTGTCCAGTAGAGTAGAGGAAGAAGAATGGAATAGGAGAGGATGAAGGAGGGAAAAGAGAAGGCTCATGAACTGGAATTGATTTTCATGCATGTATGAGTTTGTCAGGATGAACCCAGCTACTATGTATAATTAATAAAAATATTAAAAGGCACAAAGATTTGTAATGACCAAATATAAAAACTGCCTAGTGTACTTCCCTGAAAAGTACTTAGGGTCTTCCAGGGATTTCTCAGCCTCAATTTGCAAAGTGGTGTTCCAAGTATGTTTTAGGAAGATTTTAATGATTTATGGTCCAGAAAAGACCTCATATATCTTTCTCCAATAGTGAGTGTTAATCAAAGAACTCAAATTAAAAAGGTAAAAGAAATTAAGATGTTGTCATTTATCAATATAAAATTATATTTTTATTTTCTAATTAATAGCATGGTAGTAAAAGTTCTCAAACTTTAATTAAATCTTATAACTGAAGATAATTTGAAGACCCAGTACATAAAGAGGGTAAACAGAAAAAAATATTTTACTACATCCAATATATAATTCACTTATAACTCTCATAAGCTACCAAAGAATAAGAAAAATTGGAAATGGTCCTTTTAACATAAAGGCCTATTAAAGCTAGGGTACTACTCAGAGTGTATAGATAGTTTTTATTGCAGGAGAGATATAAGGCAGTTACCTGTCAGTAGCATGTTTTAGTAGTTTTGTTTGAGAACATGCTGTTTATCTTGGGATACAAAAAGTACCCTATGTACTTCAAGCTTCTCACTAAGCGAAGCTCAGCATGATTCTCTACAGTTTTACTTTTGTGTTGCAAAAGTAAATTCAAAGATGCCTTCTACAAAGCAAATAAGCACTGAGTCAGGGAACTTGGAAAAAGGCTCAGAGAGAATGCCAGCTCCTCAGGAGGGAGAGCACATCACTGGTTATGTGCGAGCTGTCCAGATGTGGAGCCGATATTGCCAATCTGAAAGAGACTAGGCTACTTAGAGTACATGGGGACAAGTTGCAAGGTAACTTTTGTTCTGGGAAGATCTTCTGAATTCATTGTGACAGCAGGATTTCCTTTATCAGTCACTTGTCTTTATTTCCTCACACATACTGAGATGATAGCAGCCATCCCTCAGTGCCCCCCAAAACTAGCACCTCAGTATATTCATTCAATGGCACTTTAAGTGCTGTACTTGATTTCACTTTGATTCAATGGTATTCATTGATTTTGCTTCATAATATTACTTATAAAGTGATCCTTTGGAGTTTGGATAACTCCATTCTTTGCAAAACAGGCATTATATATATATATAAATATATATAATGATTCAGTTGTACACAGTTCATATGGAGGTAAGAATGATGCTAAATATTTATATTTTCCACATGAATGCCTCCTTTTATCAATATTATTTTATCTTTAAAGAAATACCTACTTTATTAAAATCTATTTAAAGAGTTTATTCAGAACCACTGATTTTGGAAGATAGCCATAGACAAACAACATCTTTAAATACAGTGTAAAAGTGATGCAATACAGAAAGAAATTCATCATAGGTTTGGAAGAAACATTCAGGCAGATAAATGATAATTGAGTATAAAATTTCACAATATAATATTTTAGGGGCTCATCCACACTACTAAATATAGTTATTTCTGTGTATAGTTTTCACTAATCATTACTTATATGCATGGAGGACAAGGAAAATCAGAAATCATAATTTCTATGGTACACTGAAACTAGAGAACAGATCAGGTGATTGCTTCTCATACTTGTAACTCCAGATTTGTATTACAACATAATTCTAGCTTCAAATTTGCATATAATAGGTGCACAATTATATAAATGTGCAGTTACCCAGCAGTTGTTGTTTTAGAACCTACTTTATCATGACTTTAAACATAGCTTGCACTTGTTAGTCGATTATGATGTTTTCTTGATTTATTGTTTCTAATTTGATTTCCAAAGAAATCCTAGAAAGTTTTCCTAGTTCTCTCAAGATTGGTAGTAGGGAATGCAAGTTAAATTTGTATTCAAAATCAAGTTGAAGTCATGAGCATATGGGATTTTTCTAATTTACCAGTAGGGAATATAATTCCATCAGGTTGTAAACCACATTTCTGGTTATTTCCCCTAAAACAGTGACTTTTGCTGTTATTGTTTTTGCTTTTCCCCAGGTTCTTTCTTCGCTCCATCAGACCTCTCAGATTTCAAACATTCATTCTTATTTGACCTCTAAATGCCAATCCAAGTGTGGCTCTTTTTTTGGGGGGTAGGGGTACTGGGGATTGAACTCAGGGGTACTCGACCACTGAGCCATATCCCAAGCCCTGTTTTTTTTGTGGGTTTTTTTTTTTTTTTTTTTTATGTAGAGACAGGGTCTCACTGAGTTTGAGTTGCTTAGTGCCTCACTGTTGCTGAGGCTGGCTTTGAACTCGCAATTCTCCTGTCTCAGCTTCCCCAAGTGCAGGGATTACAGGTGTGCACCACCGTGCCCGGCTAAGTGTGGCCCTCTTCCCATTTTAAAAACAAAAAAGAAAAATTCATGCTATGTAGCACTCTTCAGTATGTTTTTTGTGACATTTTTCTTATGCCTCTGTGTAATATATATTTATTATTTCTCCTACCATCTTTAATAAATGGCAAGTGATCTATTGATTTTCTATATGTCTTATACTATTATCAGCGCTATGGAGAAAGTATTTGTGAATGAGAAACATGTATGAAATATATATCTTAATAAGGAAGTTGGAAGACCCTAACTCTTGGAAATTATATAGAATGATAGGAAAATAAATTCTTTAATTTTAATTTGTGCAAATTCATTTTTGAGTCTTTTTGAAAATTCAGTAGCTTTTCTCATGTTAGAGAAAATTAATATAAGGCTGATAATCTGATATCAATGTGTTTGTCATACACATTGATACATTATTATTTATAGCAGTAATATGTTAAAATGTAACTTTTATCAAAATATGTTTATCTACCTTTAATCACAATAGTTTAAGGTTGTTAAGCAATAAATGTAAACTATGTGATAGGAAATAATTGAAGGGGTCAATCTATCATTTTTTGGAATTTTTATGTGTCTTAAGATGATGAATCACATGCTAATCTTTGAAAAATAATTAGAAACCTAAATAGCATTCTGAAATGTAGGAAGAAAACAAGTCAATTCTCTTGTGGTAATTTGCAACTAAGAGTGAACCTGTTGTCACACAGGCATAGAGATCCAATTTATTCCACTTTGCAAAAGCATGGATTACAAAGCAAGGAATTAAAATGAAACTGGATTGATAGCTCCTATCTTCATGTGATAGACATAAGTTCAAATTTACTCTAACATAATGCACTACCCAATTAGATCCTTGGAGGTTCACAGACAAAATTCAATGAAAAATATGTTTTTAAAAAATTTTAGTAATAACAAGTAAAAAGGTACATTATGAAAGGTCAATAGAAAAATAAAGTCTATAATAAAATCAGTTCTTGGTTTTGCTAGATATTGTAAAAAGAATACATATAAAATATTTCTTAACTTAAAAATAAAATTACCAATGAATAAAATACTATCACAAATGAAAATACACTTAGACAAATGACAATAACTGCTTTTAGATATAAAAAAAACAACGTATTACTGATGTTAAGAATAGTCAGAATGTGATGGCACACAGTCATAAGTCCATTGACTCTGGAGGCTGAGGCAGGAGGATGAAAAGAGCCTAAGGGATTGGTGAGATCCTATCTCAAAAAATAAAAAGGGCTGGGAATATGTTTCAGTGTTTAAGTGACACTAGATTCAATATCTGAGATACACACATACACACACACACACACACAACCAAAGTTATAATTCAGATGTCCAGAATTCGTTTCGTAGAGATGAGATGGAAAATAAACAGATTCAGAGACATGGTGGTGAATAAAATAAGAAACTCAATATTCAACTTCTTTCCAGAAGCACAGGATAAAGAGTTATTAAGCCACTGAAACTATATGAAGAGATCATAGTTCATATAAAAATGTTGTCATATCTTAGAACAATATTTAGATGCTTCCAGTAATACAAATAATCAGTATTAAATATTATCGATGTCACTTGTTCACTGATCTGTTTGAGCGTGTTTGTTTCTGTCTCAGTCTATTTCTATCATCACCCTGTATCTATTCATAAAAAAATTGATATGAACCTGTATGTATCCATAAAAACAATTGATATGAACTGTTCAAAATTGCAAAACATGCATCTCTTGTGAATATAACACTACTTCCTATATTCTACTTAATCAAATGACTCAAAGAGAAAGAAAAGAGTGCTTGACACTCTAGAAAATGCCTCATGGAAGAACTTTTGCTATTCATGCTCTTTGATATATTCACTAAATCCTGTTTTTCCCCAATTAATTCTGTCAATCATTCAAGTCCTTACACTCAGAAGTAATCTCTATGTTCTATGTACCTTGTGTAACTTGATATTTATAGCAGGTACTTTTTTCTTTTTTCCTCAAGGACTTAAGGAATTTAGAGAAGTGTCTTCGCAGGAGCTGAACAGGGCTAGTCACAAGAATGGATTTTAGTTATGTCTCTTACTTTGCCAGCTGCCGTAGCCCAAAATCCTCAAGACACCGTTTGACAAAGTTCTGGTGCCTGCAATGGATCAGGGTGAAGAGATGCACTCTTCGATATATTTCTTGTTGGGATGCCTCTTCTTAGTTTGACAGAATTAATTGTGCTTGCTTGTGTCACTATTCCAATTTCCAGAAAGACAGGATCAGTCAATCCTGGTCCCCTATAGTCTCTTGTAATTAAGGAGAGGCATTTGACCACCCAGGAGAATAAACAAGAAAATCCCCATCAGGATAGTACTACTGATATGTTTCTTAGAAGTAATTCTAGAAATTCCCCTGATGATAGTTTCACTTTAGATATGCTATCCAGAACATTTAGGCCCACAGTTTCCCCCAATTACATTTGGAAATGCTCTCAGGCCTGGCTGTAGAAGGCTGCTTTGGCAACTTCGATCAAGTGAGCTATGGGAAATTGTGGCTCCTTCTAGTCCCATGCCTAAAGCTCAAATGCTGGTCAAGCCTTCTCGCAGGCCCTGACAGAAATGGATTCCCCATATAGTAAAATTCAGTGATATTTGACATGGGTAAAGGCAGAAGACAGCAGGTGTCCAGGTAACTTAGGACTGGACCCTCCCCCACCATACTCAGGAGCCTACATTAATAGAGAAAGAATGGTTTGGGTTAATAGAAAACATGTTAATTGTAGTTCCTTGTTTACATGAGAGAGTCTTAAGAAACAAAGGCCTCGATGCCTGCCCAGAGAAACTGAACTCAAATTACTTAAACAATGGTTGCTACAAAATAGGGATCGGGGAAAGTTCAGAGAATGATATTTTAATGATGTATGATAATAGTTGACTTAACCTGCCACTTTGGGCAATTCTGGACATGAGCAGAAGCCATTGACCACAAGTGCCTCAACAGCTATGCTTTTAAGTGTAGTTACCACAATGGTCTGTTAGTCTTATGCTACCCTCATAGTTAAATATACTTTTGTTAGCTTCATCTTATTTTGGGGGAATACAATAGGAAGCTTAGTGATCTTCAGTTTGATATTAATCTTAAGAACAGGACATGAGGACCCTTATAGTTACAGTCTCTAGTTAAGATTTAAAAATCCTTTGATACTGATGTAGTTATCTGGGACAATTATAGATGACCACTCTGTTTATTATTAAATCATGATGAATTGTAACCTCCTTTTCTTTTCATCTATGGCTATAAATCACTATAAATAAAGCGCTGGTCTGAACTTAGATACAGTTGCACCAAACCTGGTCTCTGTCTCATTGGTGCTATTTTCGCCGACACCACCCATCCCACCTCAGGACCTGACACCCTGCGGAGGCCGGACCCCCGTAGACAGCACTGATGGCTATATCATGAGTGAATGGGCATTCATTCTTTAAAAACATATTGCCTTCAGACTTATAATAATGAAATTCTTTCTAAGTGTAGTGTTCAGAGTAAGGGCCATCCTTGACTATTCTAAGAATGTTGCAAATGCAACATGAAAGAATAACAAAGAAGGAATCAAAATGAAGATCAAGTATATTTCTAGTAAGAGGGGAATGTATGCTTCATCTGTGTTGGTGAAAGGCTTAAATTATGTAGTTTATTTACAGGTATATATTTTATCATTATCCTTCATGACGTTCAAAGACATTTACATAATTACCTCATTCTCCACTCCCACAAACTTGTCATGATCTCTTTGTAATTGCTGTATAAAATCATGTAAGGTATGATATTGACATAGCTTGTATTTGACATTATAATGAATAGCAAATATTAAATTTTCACAATGAACTTTCATATAATCATAAATATTGCTTTAGTGCAAAATATCTTCAATCCATGAAACCCTTCATATTCATCACTGAAAAAACTCATATCCTCAATGTTGATATCTCTTAGTGGAACATTCTAATAACAAGGAACCAGTTGTTTCAAAGTCAGACAGTGTAAGCTAGAAAGTTCTGTGGCATATGCATGGAAACCTCCTTGTCTGCCAAATCATTCATTTCACTAAAAAATATTTTCAGTTTTGCTCTCTGAAGTCATGAAAAAATAAGTTTTTCAGAATAGCTGAATTATTCTAAATATTTTATCACTGACAAATACCATCTTAATCAAATCTGATTTTTCAAATGTTTCATAAGTGATATTTATTTCTAAAATTTGCTAGTCTAGACTCTATAATAAAGATAAAAAAATTCAAAAAAATAACATTTTTTGTAATGTTTAGAAAGTTAGCATCCTTTGATACCAGTATGTATCCATTAGTCTCAGCAAGGAAGCTAGCTACCTAGATAAATAGGGCAAACTAAAGGACTCAATTATCAACTATACTATTCTGGAAATAGAATTTTAGAAAGGTAAAATTACATTTCTTGCCTAATTCATTAGTCACATTCACTTTGTTCATATCAATGCCATTGTACACTAGAATCCATTGGGAAAGCCAATGTTTTAAGTGATGATACTTGAAAGTGGCAGAACTGCATGGCAGGTTCTTCATCCAGTACACAATTCTTATTTCACCAACCATTCATGAAAATCAGTCAGAGAGACAATTTTTGACATATTCATATTTTGCGCTAAAAATGACAAGTTAAATTTTCAGGTATGAATATATGGTTTTCTTCATATATTTTAATTTATATCCAAAAATGTAACTTCCTTTTTCTTTACTGCAGTTCTTCTGATGCATTTAAATTTATTTTATGC
>CM053408.1:97177651-97220392 GCA_028644305.1 Xerus rutilus | reverse complement strand
ATTCTTATTTCACCAACCATTCATGAAAATCAGTCAGAGAGACAATTTTTGACATATTCATATTTTGCGCTAAAAATGACAAGTTAAATTTTCAGGTATGAATATATGGTTTTCTTCATATATTTTAATTTATATCCAAAAATGTAACTTCCTTTTTCTTTACTGCAGTTCTTCTGATGCATTTAAATTTATTTTATGCCTTTGGATAATTTAGAGGTTAAAATTGTTATTACTAACCTATGAGGTATATGATTTTTCTTTCTTTCCTTTGTAAACATTTTTTACATTTGTATTCATAAAAAGTGATTGAATTTGAATACAAAAGAGATGATTAATATGGAATTCAATATGTCATTCAAATATATAGTGAATGTATACCACAAACTTCATGTTAGCATAGAAATTAATGTCTTCCTGGGACAGGAAATAAAATACTTAAGTGTTTAAATGAATATATTCAGAACAACATTGTTTTTTTTTTTCCCACCATATATATGTGTGTCTTCTTATGGACATACATATGGCCATAATTTCTCCATTCTAATCTAAAGAAATGGCTAATATTGGTTTCTTTTTTTATGTCCCACCATATATATGTATGTCTTCTTATGGCCATACATATGGCCATAATTTCTCCATTCTAATCTAAAGAAATGGCTAATATATAAATATATGATGGACAAATTTAGAGTGATGAAATATCTTCTTTTAAGTAAATTTGCATTTCCTTTTTTAATTTGCATTTTGATCTGTTCTTTTTAGATATACATGAAAGTGAATGTATTTTGGATGCTAATACACAATGAGGGGAGGGAAGAATAGAAAGGCATTGTATTACCCAATGGGGAATGAAGGGAAAGTCTAGGAAATGAGAATAGGAAAGACAGTGGAATCAGATAACTTTCCTACGTTCATATATGAATACACAGCCAGTGAAACTCCACAGCATGTAGAACCACAAGAATGGGATTCTAATTAGAATAAGTTATAAAATCTCTTCTTAATAATTACTAGGATTTTTAATAAGGTTTTAATAAGGAAACTTCATAATAAAATTCACCGCTATGTAGGAGACTAATGTTCAAAAAATTGTTTACATGGAAATTTATCAGTAGCCGAGAAGTCGGTGCTTGAGAGTCCTCATACTTTTCTCTTCCTCAGTATACTCATATTACACAAATGTTCTTAACATTAACCCTGGTGCCGAATGTCTGATATTTTTTTAATCTATCTAATTTATTTTGGTATCAGGGATTGAACTCAGGAGCACTTTACTCCTGAGCAACATCCCCATTTTTATATATATATATATATATTTATTAGATACAGGGCCTTGCTAAGTTGCTTAGGGCATCGCTAAGCTGCTGAGACTGGCTTTGAACTTGTGATGTTCCTGCCGCAGCCTCCTGAGCCACTGGGATTAATAGCCTGCACCACTGCACCTGGGTTTTCATTTTAAATACATTCCTCAGATGCATATTTAAGGAGAATAAATTTTTACTGATTTTTCAAGTGTAATTTAATTTTGATTGTAAGACTGTCAACAATTGAGTTTACTAGTATTTATTTTAAAGTACAACAAACTCCACAGTTTCCTTGTACATAAGTAAATGTAGTATGAAAAATTAATAAAATACAAATTTATAATTTTGGAGTTATAGGCAGATTATACCAAGGAACTGTTCATTTATAAAACTCATAGTAGTTAAATTTAGTGCTCCGTTGGAAAAATTTGAAAGTTTATTTATCTAGACTATCATATAATGGATATCAAATCAGTTTATAGATGAATCACATTTGTTTATGTATTCAAAATATTTGAAAAAATATTTTGAGAGCTTCTCTACTCTTAATGCTTCATATGTCTTAATTAAAATTCTATAAAATATAATTATTGAAACAGTTTTCATGTTCACTAAATGTTGTGTTAATTTCACATGAGAACACCGTATCTCAGATACCAACTCTTGTCTCTGTCACTAAATCCAGTAGATTTGATAAAATGTATTTTTTGGGAAATCAAAGAAAGCTCCACGATCACCTAACAACAGCATTGTTACTTTACAGCCCAGTAACCTCAGACTCTGCTTTTTGCGAATCAGTCTGGGTGTGAGGAGAGCTTAACTTGATCACATCTTAGGCTTAATATTTTTATGTTTTTCTAGGGCTAAGATTTTCTTAGCAAGGCTGTTAGCTGTCATGGAGTAACTACATTCCTATTATGCTGTCCTTTGAAGCATGACATCATGACTAAAGATGAAACATATACTGGATTGCAGACACCTGAGACGAATTTTGATAGACTTTCTGAAACAATGAAATCTCTGGGAAGAGAAAATCACTCCCCATAATTTAGTGGAGGCACAATTGCTGCTTCAAAGAGAAAGGACAATAGTTTCCTGAAAGACAAATGCTACAAATTGCCTAAGTCTGGTGGATTTAGTCTTAAAAAATGCATAATCACAATATGAGACAAATTCAGTACAGTATTAAAAGTAAATTTTAACACCCAAAATTCATTTAGACCAAAATAATCATCTTATATGTGAAAAATATATATATAAACATAAATATTTGTATTGTATCAATGAGTTTAGAAAGGACTTTTTTTAGTCTTTGCTTTTAAATAGCCATGAGTTGTACAAAATTATACAGATGAGAATTCTGACGCTTGTGAAAGTCATATAGCAAAGAAGTGGTGGATTCTAGGTAAACTGTAATCTTTTTACATCCTGGTTTCTAAAAATTATATTTTTTATTTCTGTTCAACAGTTGTTTTGCCAAAAGTATGCAAACAGCTTTAATGATTAGCTATTAAGTATTCTCCTGACCTTTTTCTAAAAGGTATATGTTTTGTCATTTTAAGAATCTAACATTTTATTTCATGTTTGAAGATATGTTAAAATAAATGATTGTTCAATTATAGTTTATGTATTTAAAGCATAACAGGAGATAATCATGAGAATTCTATTTCTGACACATTAACCTAATAGAATAATAAGCTCTATGATTGTTAAAATATCCTGAAAGTCCAGGCATAAACCTACCATGCTATACATGCTGCAAAGTCTTTTAATAAATTACTTGGTTTGAATACTTTATCCTAGATCTTCTCTTAGAATGTTGGAGGAAATCAAATCAGTGAACACAAGTTTTAGAGCATTCATTCAAACAATGATCATATAAAAAGTTGTTTTATTTGACTACTATTTAAAAGACACTATGCTATATATTTGGAATAACATACCTAGCAGAAAAGAAATAAACTGAACCTTTACTTGAAATTTAGTAGTGAAGTCCGACTTTAAACAAATAAGTGCATGTCTGATTTCAACTTTGATAAAAATGGCAGTGTTAGCTGACATTGTTGGATATAATGGAGATGTCTCCTAAAAGAGAGTGTGCATTTTTAAGAGTAGGTTGCCACATTTTATGACGACTTACTTAATTCAAGTTGATTATCTCTTATGCAATCAACATTTTATACATGGATTAAATAAGACCCTAGGTATTTATAAAATAATCAAAGTAAAAAAATATACAGCAAAGAAGAAACATGAAGTCCAATAAGACTGACTGGAGTTTGTTCTTTCCCATATTATACCTGGTCTTGGATATGAAAAAGGCAAAGAATTGAGAATCCATTGGAATAGAATAAAATTAAATTAGCAGATAATGGAAAGATACATGATTTTGGCAGACAGATCAGTAGAAGTGCCTACCTTAGTCATGTTGACCACCTGAGACAGAAGAAAAAATACTAATCCTGCCTGAATTTATACTTTCATATTTTACTTGGAGCACATTTTTGCATTAATTTTGATTTTTAAATGTTGCATTAAATACTATTTATCTTGATTATAAGTTTTTTAATTTCTCCTTAAAATTTCTGCCCAAGGCAATGTCTTAGTCATCTGACCATTTTCCCAAACTTGCAGAAGAATGAAGAGGACAAGGATTTGAGGGTACATGCCAAAGAATGGTTACAGAATCAACCAGGGAATCAAAGTGGCTAAAAACACACAATGAGTAATAAAGTCTTTACTACTTTGACTGATTTTCGCACATACCTAGGGTCTTAGATGATTCATGTAGAAAATGCATAAATAAATAAGGGATAGTCAATGTGAATTAAAGTAGTGAAAACTAGAGATCTTGATGAGATTAAATACCTTTTTGAGTGGATGTAGTATAAAGAAAAATGAAAACTTAGGAGATTTTTAAAGTTTTGACACCTTATAGATTTTGAAGGAGGTTAAGTTATTGGTAACTTTAATGGAAATGACGAAAATTTTTCATGATCCCAATTAAAATGGCAAATATTTCTTTCTATAAATCCTGGAATTATTTGAGGGCTCATTTAACTCAGTTTTATTAGCATCTGTGTAAACAAAAAGTTAATTTGTATGATGTTAAAATAAGTTGACTTTGCCTATGTGTTGTATGATATAGGATCATACTGTTTATCAAGTAGTCTAAACTTTTAATTAATTTGATGCCCAGTTTTAATAAACTACATGAAATAAGAGCCAGGAGGCAGAGCCCACACTCAGATAACATTTATTTTGAATAAGATCTCATTGTCATGAATTTCTACAAACTATGATAGTTAGAAAATTAAAATATAATTACAAGTGATAATTTATAATTGTTGTGGCTGCCTTTTTCCAGAGTCTCTAACAGCTTCTTTGATAAATGATTGTTATGTGCAATATGGTCTGTTAACAACTAAATTAGAACATTCCAACCATATGTCTATCACTGCAGGCAAAGTCCAGGAGGAGGATGAGATGATAAAGACATAGGATAAGTTCTGCTCATAATTACATGGAAGCAGAAGCTGCTGGGAGAGAAATCATAAATGAGATAAAGTTATTGCTTCATATGTTTGAAGATTACAAATGGGGACATTCATAGAAATACATGCAATGCAAATAATTTCCACTTAGAGAATACATGTAATTCACCAAAATCTTCTGAACATAAGATCAGATGGAAAATTCATTAATTCCAGCATAAGACTTCAAATCATACATCTGAGTGAGGTTACACCTTTTTAAACTGCAAATTGGAGTTAACAGATCAAAATCAATTAGTTCTGCTAATCTGTTCACAAAGGTGTAAATTCTTAATCAGAATTTATTACAAGGTTGACAATGTAATTTAACAGCAGAACTTAAATCTTGATTAGACAATTCAACTTTCAAACTCAGGTTCATTTTTTTGTTTTTCTTGAAGCATATAAAATGTCATATTTTAGTGTTAGTCCAATAAGACAGTTATAGCATTTAGTATATATAATACATATGAACGTTTACACACAAAATTAAAATGTAATTTATATGCTAGAAATTATATTACTTAGTGCCATTTAGGACTCAGGAATGTTTAATGAGAGTTGACATTATATGTTAATATTATGGACATAGTCTTTTATCTCAAAATGGTCCAGGTGGTAATTTCCCTTAAAATTCTTTGTTTGGAAACCATCTCAATGATATTCTTGATTTTCTATGATAAGGAGTACTTGAGAGCAGTAAAGTATCTTTTGAAATGCAGTCAGCTGCTCATTTGCCACTGTCATTGGTGGAACAAGATCCCCTCAGCTTTACATTGTTCAGCAGAAAGATCAATACTTTTAGACATTTTGAAAATTATGCAAAACCAATTTCTTTCAAAACTGACACATAGCATATTTCTGGTGTTTGTCTTTGGAGGTTAATATTTTAGTGTTACTTTAGCCCAACCGATGTTTACTGGGAACCTATTATAAGTGAAAACAAGTTATTCAGAGTAGATATTGTGAATACATAAAGGCTTCAATTTCTCACTTTGTTTTAGCAACAATATTTTGTTCTTAACTTACATGAGAGCACATATGCTTGCATATGAGAATAAGCTTGAGGAAAGCTAATTGTGTTAAATTTTTAATCTTTAAAAGTATCTTAGAATTTGGATGTATGTGCTTTATGTATTATTTCAAGTATTTTGTAGTATCTCCTTTTTTGAGGGAGAGGGGTTACCAGGAATTGAACTCAGGGGCATTCCACCACTGAACAAAAAAAAAGCCCTATTTTGTGTTTTATTTAGAGACAGGGTCTCACTGAGTTTCTTTGCACCTCATTGTTGCTGATGCTGGCTTTGAACTTGTGATCCTCCTGCCTCAACTGAGCCTGGATCTGTTGTACCTCTTGATCTTGAAAATTTCCATTCAAAATTTCATTAAATTTATAAAATTGTATCATTTGCATATTATCATTCATTGGAAGATTATTACATAAAGGGAAACTTTTAGGAGCATTTACTTCTCTATCAAGAGGAGTAAATGATATATACTTTATGCCTGAGAAAAGCTGAACTCCATGGCCACAGTTATCTCAGAGATATAGTACATAGCATTTTAGACCTAGTACAATACTAACAGTTGATTTCTAGATGAAGAAAATGCAGTCCAAACAAATTGAACGACTCTTCAAAGTTAACAATTGCTATCAGACTCAGCTGATATAAGTCTGATAGCAATGGTGTCCAATATAATTTAAACCATATTTTAAATTTCCAGTCATGTGACATATATGATATATCCAACATATAACTCATTATATGTTTGTATTTATATGAGCAATAAAGGGAGGTGGGGAGAGGGAAATTCATAAAACATCAACTAGTAATTTTCAAAGAAAGTTATGCATTTTAATTTAATGCTAGGTAGAAATGATAATTTTCAGAAAATATTCTCACTGTTTAGGACAAATCTGCCTTTCTGTATTAATTTTTGGTATGCATTTTGTAGATCTGAAATGATAGAGGTTCACAATGTCAAAGAATTATTATACAGACACCAGCTTTCTAATAGATGTCTGAGTAAAAAATGTTTTAGCTAATCTGATTGATTCTCAAGCTATTTTGAAATCATCAGTGGACCTTAGAAAGCCTTCTAAAGAGGATTTATTTTCAATAACCCCTTCAGGTTAAAATGGTTAACAGCTGAATTAAGTGCTGTACCTTCAGTGACCTGAGAGGGGAAGGGAAAGAGCACAGCGGAATAATTTGTAGAAATGTTGTACTATATTCTCATTAAATACAGAAGGAAGGAAATGAAGAGAATCTTGATTTCTGAACAAACTTTAGAATTGGACACAAACTTTAGAATTGGACACAAACTTTAGAATTGGACACAAACTTTGTGTCAAGCATTTTGCTAAACACTTCATATTCATTATTTGTCATTTCCACAATGCATAAAATATAGAATTCTATTCTGTTCCTTTGACCAATGCAGGAATCAGACTATTCTAATTTCACATTCTTTTTAAAGTCAGGCAATCAAAATTCAAAGCAGGAATTTGATATCCTCAGTATCTCATTTCAAGTCAAGAGATCAGAACCTTATATTTTCTTCATCTCTTATTTCTACTTTAGCATATAATTGCCTCCATAAAAACTATGTATGTGCATTGAGAAATGAAGAGGTTAATCAATTGGAAGGTAGATATGAATTTATATATACATCAATAAAAAAATTGTGATTAGGAAGTTTGTAATGCTTTCCTAACAAAGTTAAGTATAACATACAAATATACTTTGAATATTCTACATTAAAAAACCATATCATTTTTGTTATTTTTTGTTATAAATGGAGCCATATTTATATGACTTCTCATTTAGGAAAAAAGTTCATGTATTTTAAAATATAAGTATAACCATTTCCCACACTATTAACGATTTAAAATTAAGTAATTATCCTATTTGACTTTTGTATTTCATAAGCCTTGGATTTTGTGAAAAATTACAATGTATATTTGTTTGAAAATGCAGTAAGACATGTTTTTGTTATTCTTTATTACAAAATAATTTTTACAAAAGGCAAAGAGATCAAACTGCTGCATATAATGTTGATAAGTATTTGTGAATTCCGACTTAAAATTTTTTCCATATAGGGGCTGGGGTTGTAGCTCAGTGGTAGAGCACTTGCCTAGCACATGTGAGACACAAGGTTCGATCCTCAGCACAACATACAAATAAAATATTGTACTCATCTACAACTAATTTTTTTGAAAAAAATTCCATATAAATATGTATGAAAATGAAACAAAGTAATTTAACTTTTAATTTCTGGCCATAGAAATAATTCATTTATACTTTGCATAGTAAGGATACACACAAACAGGGTTAAAAAGTCATCTGCAATTTATTCAGTTAAGATTTCTGTCATTCATAAAATATGAATATCTGTAAATGTGTTTGTATGTATGTGTAAATGCATGTGTGAGAATGTGTATATGTTTAAAAATAGTGTGCCTGCTCCTTTAGGACATCAGTTTTACTTATCAATTTATCATAAAAGTCTTCTATATCAATAACTTTTAAATAAACATGGTTAACAACTTCATCTCATGAAATAAAGTTTGGCCTGGGTTTAGCTCAGGCTGAGAAAAATTATTTATCCATATCTTCCTAAATATAAAAAAGAAAAACAGGTAGAATTAATCATTAACAATCTCTATGGCTATTACTTTTTAAAGTAACAGAATGTCTTTCTGGTTTCTTTTGTTTGGGCACTTGAATATTTGTTTATAATATATAATATAAAATATGTTGAGGAAGACACCCGAGTTTTATTTCCTACCTCATACAGTTTTCCATTTTCAAATATTTTTGTAGTCAACAGGTAGTATAATTGTAATTTAAAAAGCCTATACATTGTCATGTTTGATAATAAAATTTATAAAAAATAGAACATTGGTGATACTTTAAATTGAAATGTTTTTAGATAAAAACAATTTAAAGTCAGTTGATTTAGATAAGGATTGCTTTCATCTAAAAGGATTCTAATGTTTTTTAAATAAAAGAAGTAACAAAGAGATTTAAAGATATCACCCAGTTTCAGATTCCAGTGTGATATTACATTAATACCAGTCAATAAATTGCAAAGAGTCCCTTGGTGCCCGATTCAGGCCAGATCCTCTGAAGCACCAAGGAGCTCAGCGGGTCTTAGCAGCTCCATGGATCGTGCTGAGAGCATGCGTGTTCGCCCCTAGAGCAAGCACCTTAAAAAATGAGAAACAAAGAAAATTCTCTAATTCTGAATGTGAGATCCATTGAATCAGTGTTTCTAAATCGTACGTAATTATGAATTGCCTTGGGAATCTACTCATAAGCAGAATCTCATTCAGTTAGGTCTTGAGTGAGATCTGGGCTTTGCATTTCTAGGAATGTCCTAAGAATAGTCCTGTTGCTGTCTGAACAACTCTTTGAATTGCAGGGTTCTAAGTACTCAACTAGTAGCTCTATGTGTTGGCTGTTACTTTATGGTACTATGCCAGATTTCTAGGCAATAAGTTTATGAAAAAGCAGTAAATATTCTGCTAAAATTCTCACATTATGTAACTATTGAGTTTTAACAAATTAACACAAATTAGTGCTTTAGAAAAACATTATTTTAAAGTTCTAGATGTCAGGAGTCTGAAATGGACTAAAATCAAGTTGACAGTATTGCATTCCTTCTGGAGTCTATAAGAAAGCATCCATTTCCTTGTCCATTCCAGCTTATAGAAACTCTCCAACATTCACTGGCCTCAGTTCTCCATCTTCAAAGTTAAAAATCCCATTCTGAGTCTTCCAAATCACCTCTGTTTTAGATGAACAGTATTGGTACTAGGGACAGAAGCATATGAAAATTAAAAATTTTCTGAAGTAGACTGCTAATATTTTACCCAAAGAGTTGCCTATAAGCTTGATTTTGTAAGATTAATTATCAAAGCCAAAGAGTTAAGGTATCCAAAATCTGATATTATTTGGCTTAGTTTCACTCCTGGTTATTCTATCCAGGAGTAAGGATCTTTATAGGTCTAACATTTTTTCCCTTATTGTGTCCATTCATTAGGTCTCAGAAAGATGGATTTTGAAAAGCAACTCAGTATCTGTAAGTCATTCTCTTTGTTTGTCTTTGTTTTGAAATTAGGCCCAACGAGCTGAAAACATGTTATTTTGGTATTCTCAATTCCACAGTTAGCTTACCAGTACAGTTGCAATGCAGGAGATCCGTTATTGCCAAGGACTGTGTATTACATTAAATGTGTGTGTCCTTCCAGAATTCATACACTGAAGTACTATCATCAATGAGATGATATCTGGAGGTGAAAACAAATATGCAGCTATCTCTTTCCATGAGCACACAAAGAAAGTTCAGAAGCACACAATTAGAAAGGTATCTGTCTGCAAGCCGGGAAGAATTCCTTACCAGACACAGAATCTACTGGAACATTCATTCATCTTGGACTTCTCATCCTGCAGAATTGTATGAAAAAAATTTTGTTGTGGAAGCCATTCCATATATAGTATTTTGTTAGAGCTCTGAAGCAGACAGATAGGAAAGGTGATTCTATTGCAAGTTTCTGCTTTCCTGAAAAACAGGCCAGATTCTCCTGTATTGTCTAATAGTTAAAAAAGTAATATTTAATTTGCATTCAACTTGCTTCCTTTTTTTCTTCAATTGATAGAAAGCCCAAGAAGGAATAGAAAGTGATTTTTTTGGCATTTCCATATTCTGTGTTTACTAATGGTGTTAGTTACTGATATTTTTCATTTGTGATTTTATTTTCTGCCATATGCCTGCCTGAATGGAATGTCCAAATACTAATGTAGTTATCAAAAATAGTTTGCCATTACAGCCTGCTGAGCAGAGTGAGTCACTTCCAGTGACATTGCTAATAGATCTCATCATGAAGTTGCTAAAACCTCACCACTGAAGACAAATGAATAAAAAGTTAATATCTGATTCTTCATTATATATCATTTATATTCTAGTGCTGATACAGCCTACAAACATCAAAGCAACACTGTTACTTTGACTTGCATGATTCTTTATGCTGAATTAAATATTTATAAATAACATGAGGTCTTCTGTGAAATTTGTCATTAGAGTCCATTTACACAGTAGAGACAGGCCTCACACTTTCTTGACCTCAATTTCAATGACATACTTGCACTTAACCTTAAGGTAACCTCTCCATGGTCACATATTGACCCTCGTCATCACAAAGTTCTGCTCCATGTTGCAAAAAGAAAATCCAACACCTTTTCAATAAAACTGTCTTCCTACCACCCCTCATACTCTGAATCACACTTTTATTTTACAGAACTTTTTTATTTTGCTTAATAAATAATTCTAATCTTGTCATTCTCAAATTCAGTGTGCATGTGAATCATCTGAGAAGTTTGTTAAAAACTGAATCAACACTTCTTTCAGGGTTTTTCTGTCAGTGTCTGTTGCTCAAAACTATAAACAAATAGATAACTATGTGAAAAATAATGAAGTTGTATTCCTCCATTCCATCACACAGATATTAACTCAGAATGGCTCATCTATCTAAATATTAAAGCTAAAACTATAAAACTCTTAGAAAAAACTTAGAAGGAACTCTTACTTATTTTTTTGATATAACAAAAATGAAAGTGAAAAAAATCTACATGGACTTCAAAATAAAAACTTTGTCCTACAAATGATACCAATCAAGAAAGTGAAAAAATCTGCAGATTTGTAGAATGTATTTGCAAATCACATATTTGATAAGAAATTGTATGCAAAATTCTTAATAAAAAATAATATTTTAAAAGATGTACAAAATTTCTGAATAGGTATTATTTCAAAAAAATATACAAAACTCTAAAAGCTTTTATTAGAAATATGCAAATAAAAACCACAATAATATACTAAATTACTTCACTAGGGTAGCTAGCCTAAAGGACATAACAAATGCTGGTGAAAATTGTATGTATTGGAACCTTTGTGGTAGTGGCACTATAAAATATTATAACTGCTTCAAAAATATTTTGATCATTCATTTAGGTACCATATGGACCAGGAAGTCCATTCTATGTATACTTAATAAAAAATGTTCATTCAAATCTTGCACATAAATGTGTGTAGCAATATTTTAAAAACTGGGCACATCTAACAACCCATAACTGACAGATTTATGAAATTTGAGATATCCATATAAAAAAAATTTGACAATAAAATTAACGAAGTACTGACATAGCACAACATGGAAGAACATAGATGAAAACACTCCTTTTATGCTATTTTAGTGGAATTCTTCCAGAAATAAGTAAAATAAAACAAAACTCAATAATGAATCAACTTTCTAATTCTAAGGCTTTGCTTCCATTTCCTTACTATTTCTATAGAATTACTGGGGGAAAAAAAGAACTGCTTCAGTAGAGATTAATGATATTAAAAAGAATGCCTATAAACTATTATGAACCTGAAACTATTCAAAAGCTCATTCAAATGCCACTGTTTTATACTTCAAGTAATGTCTACAAAATTCTACTTGCTTCTAATAAGTTTTTATCCAGATACTTGTTCCTTTATAATCACAAGATGGCTCCCACACAACCCATTCCTACTTTTGCATTTTAAGGATGAAAAGGCAATAAAAAGATGATAAAGACTGTTATTTAGAAAATAAAAATGTCTACAGAACTCTCAAGAAAACTTCTACTTCAGATTTATGGAACATTTAAGTCATATTCACCACTAAGTGAAGGGTTCTTGGAATGATAGACATTTTTCCCAGGAACATTGCTAATATATTAGTTTCTATAGCTAAATAACAGAATACCAAATACTTAGTGACTTAAAATAGTATCTACTTATTATCTTACAGGTCTTTAGTAAGCTTATCTTAGTGTATTACACAGCCAGCATCAATATACCGGCCAGGCTGAACTCATATCTTGGAGGCCCCATGGAATAATAACTATCAAGCTTGTTCAGGTTTTGGGCAAATGCAGTTCCTTGCACTTATGGTTCTGGATCCGAGTTTTCTTGCTCTGTTTTGAATATAAAATCTCTCAGTGCCTTGGGGCAACATATTCTCTTAAAAGTTCTCCTGCCTCTTGAAACTAGTAGTGAATTATCAATCATTTCAGACTTTGAATCTGACATACTTTTCCGCTACCAGTTGGAGAACATTCTCTGCTTTTAAAAAGGTATGTGATTATATTCTTCTTACCTGAATGATCTCTGTCTTAAGATTGGCTGTGTCGTATAACATAACCAAAAAGGAGAGATATCTCATCATATCCACAGTTTCCACCTACACTCAAAGGAGAGGGAATCATACAAGTTTAAGTATGTGAGGTCATTCTTGGTATTTGCCACAAATGCCTTAAAAACTCGGAGTTTTGTTGTAATAAAATGAATGCTAGATAAGGAGTAGAAAATGCTCACTGAATCTCTAGTTCTATATTTAAGTTACTCTTTTTCAGTCAATGTTTTGAAAACTATTATACTTGATGACTTGATTTATTTAGCAAATTTTTATTCTAACTTCTTGACTCACTCCAATCAACACTGTTTTCCACTATACGTGTTAATGTTCTATGGAAAGAGACACTGTGCATATACACACTGAAAATATAAAGAGTCATTTCCAACCTTTATTTTTAAATATTTTCTGAAATGTTGACACTAACTTCTCTCTTGTGAAACACCTAATCCCTTAAATTATATGACATCATGACTTCTGATTTTATTCCTAATTTAGCCTTTTTCTACATTTGGAGGCCTGCTACATAGCATATAATCAGATTGAGAGTAGATCATTATAGTAGAGAATTGAAGCATGGCCTATTCATGCCTATCCTTCCTCATTCTCTTTGAGACAGGCAGCAGGAATGGGATAAGATGGAGGTTTGATTACAATTGGGACAGAGGACATAATATTTTTATGTTAGATGCTGGAAAGCTGCATAACTGCTGGCAATGTTTATGCACAGAATGAAACATCTCTCTTGGTTATATGCAATGACTCTCTTCCATTTTTATGGCAGACAATGACCAAATCACCTGGGTGCCACACACACATAACTCAGATCAGCTGCACTCTAAACATAGAATTAACAAGCAAAACTCAGTTATAGTCAGCACATAACAAAGAATTACCAGCTATTGGTAGAAAGCAGCAGCATTAAAGAATAAAATCAGAGAACTTTCAGGAAATAGAGTTAATAGGTAGACCGCATAGAACCATGTCACAGCAAGAATAGCTAACATCAACAGAGTAACTCAAAAGTATACTGGATGCTACAATACCATAAAAATGAAAAGTGATCAGGGATCACTCAATACATAGGATGATGGTATGAATATATAATAGACCCAGTTAAGGAACACTTTAGTGAGCTAGAAGATAAAGCTAAAGAATATTCTGAGAGGATATTACAAAGGCATATAGAGATGTAGCTTATGAGAAAACAAGTTATAAATCAGGAAAACTCTCAGGAGTTGCAACACTTGCCTAATAGAAAACAGATCACACAGAAGAGTGTAGTGAATACTCAAAACAATGACATTAGAATCCTTCAGAAATAAAAGGGAAATCTGTACTTTTAGACATTAATTTTGAACATTTAGGAAAACAGACAATCATATCTTAAGGGGAGAAATACCATTAATTTAGATAAAAATGATAAAAGACATTCACTAGTATAGGATACGATATTAGGTCCAAATGTAAAACAATGTATTGAAAATTTTAAAGAATAATTTCAAATGTCTTTCTCAATAAGCAGCCAAAATATAATTATGTAACAAAGATATTAAGATATATATGAAATTGTCTCAAATCGTTTTGCATATACTCAAGAAAATAAAGAAAATTATACTGAAAAAAATATTTCCCGAATTCAAGAATTTAAAAATGAAAATAATTTGCTTGTATTGAACAGAATCATTGATAGCAAAACACTTCACATTTTTACACATGCCTTTTTTGGGGAGGGAGTGGTTACTGAGGATTGAGCTCAGGAGCACTCAACCACTGAGCCACATCCCCAGTCCTATTATCTATTTTCTTTAAAGACAGGTTCTCACTGAGTTGCTTGGCACTTGGCCGTTGCTAAGGCTGGCTTTCAACTTGATATCGTCTTGCCTCAGCCTCCCAAACCACTGGGATTACAGACGTGCGCTACTGTGCCTGGCTACACATGCCTTTTATGAAGCAGACACCTCCAACTGTTTTCCAATTTTACTCTATATGAACATAAAATATAAAAATGCATGTGATTTTTAAAAATATAAATGCTAATTTTTTGAAATACATCACATTGCTTTTACAGTGTGTGTTAGTGGATACCATCTTATTTCCACTTACTTTTAATGTTAATTAGCATTTAGTTCTAAACACAGTAAAATTTCTATGATAATTTTAGAAATGAAATACTTTTTACCATGTAAAATTAAAATTGTAGGACTTTGAAGAAAATACAAAATGTGTAACCATAATATTTGCTAAGCAGGTCCTATGAACTAGGAAAATAAAGACAAATCAAAGTAAAATAAATTCAATTATTTGCATGAGATTTTGTATGATGACCAGGATTTATCACTATATATACTGTGTGTGTGACTGGATTTCAAGTTGTATATACACTTTTGAAAAAATATATTTGTTTTTATTATCCTTGCATATCATAGGATAATAAAGAGATAAATGTGGATTTTTTCTTTCAGTTGGAAATAATCCAAAGTAGTCAGAAAGGAATGTGTTAGCTCATAGAATTGAGAATTCCAAAAGAAGAAATTCTAGCTTCATATGTGTTGGTTAGACTTTCTTCACTATGACTAAAATACCTGATTAGAACAACTTAGAGGAGGAAAAGTTTTTTTTGGCTTATGGTTTTATGGGTTGAGTCCATGGTCAGCAGACTATCGTTCTGAGTTATAAGTAATGCCAAGGAATGCTGCTGAGGCCTCTTGATAACCAGAAAGCAGACAGAGCAAGCAAGCTGCCAGGGTCAAAATATAAACCCCAAAGGCCTATCCTCATTGGCCCACTTCCTTCAGCCACACACTCTCCAATCACATTTGTCACCAAGTATTTCATTCGAATTATTAATATGTAAAGTGGATTAATTCACTGATTATGTTTGGTTCATGTAATCTAATCATTTTGAAGCCAGAATTAGACAGGCAGTCAGTGTAGATAAGTAAATCCAGTCAGATCAGATCAAGGAGGACAATCTGGGTCTGGAAAAGTCAGAGAGGGATTGAAATGCTAATGCCTTCAGTGCCCCTCCTCCATTCTTATCAAAATAACTTGCCCCTGCTCCAACCTGTTGCTAAGGTAACCTGTCCTAGGAATTCTCTCTCCCTACAGGGAGTTGTTAATTACACACCCTTTCCTGCCCAAATCACTCCACCTGTGTACTTCTTGGGCTACCAGGATACCAACTATGGCCCCCTGCTCCCTCTCGGGAGAAGTCTATGCTACCCCTTTTAAATAAACCCTGCTTAAATGCTTGCCTTAGTGTGCTTCTCTAATGTCAAACTTCAACACATGGAGAAGCAGAAGTCATTGATAACCAGCAGTATCAATTTCACTGCCTGCATTAACAAAAGCTTTTTGGGGGGGACACCTCATAGACAAACCATAGCACATTACCAGGAAGCTTTAAACATGGCTGTCCTAAAGTGATTGGTTCTCTTGTGGCTTGCCATGATTGTCACACTAACATTCTCAGGGAAGAAAGGGCCATTTCTTGTTAATGTGGATAGAACTTCTCATATAAACATCATCATTATAGTTTGGATCAAATGTTCAGTCTCAGAACAATCATTGTTTCAAAAAGGATGGAGCATTTGGATAAACTTTAGTCTTGTGACAACATGAGTCAGATTTTATAAGACATATGGCCTCTGAAGCAAAGAAAACAAAACACAAACATATGCCCACTAAAAGTAGCCATATCCTCTGCCTTTCCCTTTGCAATGAAGACATAGCACTCCGTTAATGCATACAAATTGTACAGAAGACATAGGCTTAATCTCTATTATGGCTGTGCCTATAAGAGATGAATTAAGGAACAGTATTTTCATATTACATTTTTATTAGTTCTTTTTAGTTATACATGATAGAGTGAATTTTGACATATTTATTAAAACATGGAATATGTCTTATTTTAATTAGGATCTCAGTCTTGTGGATATACATGTAGACATAAATTGTAGTGTATTCATATGTATGTATATATAAATATATGTATTATGCATATAATATACATATAAGATTCATTCCATTGTCTTTCCTATTCCTATCCACCCCCCTTTCCTTCATTGCTCTTCGTTTAATCTACTGAACAAGTATTTCCCCCTCCCCCACATCCTGTTATGTGTTAGCATCCATGTGTCAGAGAAAACATTTGGTTTTTTTAGGGTTGTCTTATTTCACTTAGCATGATGCTCTCCAGATCCATTTATTGGCAAATATCAAAGTCATACTTCATTGTGTACATATACCACATTTTCTTTATCCAGTCATCTATTGAAGGCCATCTATTTTGGTTCCATAGTTTAGGTATTGTTAATTGAGCTATGATAAATATTGATGTGGCTGCATCACTGTGGTATGCTTAAATTCCTTTGTATATATCCTGAGAAGTGGTATAACTTGATCAAATGGTGGTTCCATTCCTAGTTTTTTGAGGAAACTACACTACTTTCCATAGTGGTTTCACCAATTTGCACTCCCATTAGCAGTGTATGAGTGTACCTTTTTCCCCACATCCTCACCAACATTTGTTGTTACTAGTCTTCTTGATAATTGCCATTTTGACTGGAGTGAGGTGAAATCTCAGTGTGGTTTTAATTTGCATTTCTTTACATGCTAGAAATGAAGGGCAAAAAATATACAGGTCTTTTTTTAGCATTACATTATCTCATCAGGTAGTGGCTGTGATCATCTCTTTCCTCCACTAACATGGCTTGCATTATACCTTAGCACATTTTAAGTACTAATGTTCCTGGACATTAGTGTGCAACTATTTTCCATACATTGCAGAATCTTCTTTCTGACTCCCCCAGATCTAGTTAAAATTTCTTCTCTTGAAAATTTTCCTTAATCTCTCTGGTACAGGCAAATTTTTACTCATTTATATATTTTTCCAATCCACTCAACCAATATTTATTGAGTTCTTAATTCATACCAGCCACTGGGTTAAGTGATAAAGGTACATCAAAAAGCCAGAGTCAATGTCCTCACAGAATTTGTATTCTAGTAGAAAGAACACAAAAACTATAAGACAATTATAAGTTATAATTACTGATATGTATAAATAAAGATTTTAAGGTAATTAAAATTAATAGAACTGATCTTTTTAAGTATAATGTTTAAAGATATATTTATTCCCTTTTTACAGTTTGCATGCTGTAGCATTTTGGGTATGTGCTTTCTTCATTTTCTCCGTTGGTTTAACTGTCTCCTTCTAATTTCTTTCCCCTCTCCTTTAATATAAATGCCAAGTATCATAAATATGCAGTGTAATTATATTAGTAACAGACAGCTTGTTAATAGATAAGTAAAGCAGTTTTTGATCAGTGTTAGAAATTTCAAATTATGAATATTTCCATTTGAGATGCTTAGAGCTCAAGCATATGTTTACTGTCATACTCACAGATCTGTGGACTGAAAATAATCCACAACTACCATATGTTAAAAGGAATATTTTAGTTGATATATAAAATTCAATTTTCTCAATCTCCTGTCTTCTTCCCTAAACAATGTCATAAAAATTCCATATTGTTCCACAATGTTTTTTATTGCTATTTTAACTCAAATGGAATTATTTTAATCAGTATTTTTTGTAGATATTTTATTAACTTTTTGGAGATATGTCATAGGCCTCTCAAATGCTTCACGGATGATATAGAATAAACTAAAATGTTTTAATAAAGGTAGCAGTTTATTTGTACTATAAAATAAATCAAATACTGTAAGAAAAGCATAGCATCCTTAATTTTAAATTTCTTCTAGATCAAAATCTAATTGTAAGATCAAAATCTTTGACTGAAAAATTATCAATTGTGATACCCATTTCTTAGATTTTAATGATGAGAATTTGCTATTTGTAGAAAATTTAAATGTAGTCACGGAAAACTAAACATATAAAGTGTAGCCATAACATTCTATAATAGCTTGTATATCCAAGAGGTTCAACAAATCCTTGGTAAATTAAGCGAATCCCTGGACTATATGAAGGTGAGCAGAAGTGGACCATCACCCTTTATCCATGGTTCTGGGAGAAATGGACTTGACAGATATTCTTTAA
Organism: Xerus rutilus; assembly: GCA_028644305.1. Taxonomy (NCBI): domain Eukaryota; kingdom Metazoa; phylum Chordata; class Mammalia; order Rodentia; family Sciuridae; genus Xerus; species Xerus rutilus. The sequence goes on along the minus strand of CM053408.1, from coordinate 97,201,276 downwards.
GAGCAGCTCTTAGCTGCTTAGTTTGAGGTAGGGAAAAGTGCTACAGTTTGATCCCCCCAAAAGCTCATAGGTTGAAATAATGGTCCCTAATGCTGCAAGATTCAGAAGTAGGGATTGCAAGCAATGATTGGATTATAAAGACTGACCTCATTAGTGGATTCATCCATTTGACTAATTTCAAGTTAGTTATTAATCTATCAAATGGATTAATCCATCCATAGATGAATAGACTACTGGGAGGTGGGACCTAGTTTATCACCAGGGGCATGCCCCAGAGGGTTTATCTTCTCCATGTTTCCTGCTGTTTTTCTCTTTGCTTTCCAGATATCAAAAGGCAAGCTGTTTTACTCCACCATGCATTTCTGCTGTGATGTTTCTGCTTTGGAACCAACTGACCGTGTACTGAACCTCTGAAATGATGAGACATAGTAAATCTTTCCTCCTCTAAATTATTTGTCAGATATTTTGGTCCCAACAATGAACAGTTGCTTAATACAAACAGCTAAATTAAAATATATTTTTTGCTTATTAAATTTTTTTAAAATTTGAATTACTGAATAGATCAATGACACCAATAAAAAATAAAAAAAACTGAAACAGGGAAGCTTTTATACCATGGAGTATACTCAGTGACTGACTTACAGTTTGAGGTCAGTCATTGACTGAGCTATAATGAAGATGAATAAAGGCCTCAAGGACTGGGGATATAACTCAGTGGTAGACATACATAGGCCCTGGGTTCAATTCCCAATACTAGTAAAATAAGAAAATGAAAATGAAATAAATCCTTGAAATATCACTTTTATAACTTTGGTTGTTATATTTAAGTATTTTGTCATATATTTTTAAAGATTATATAAAAGAAACTTTCTGTTGCTTCAGATAAAATTTGAAGGGGTATAGGTTGATAGAAAATTGAAAATATGAGTGATGGTCAGTTACATTTGTTCTCGAGTTGTTCTGTCAGTTATATGCCATTATTTTTTTATTTTTCACGAAAGTTTGACATTAAATTGTGGTTATCTTACTGAGTGTCTCAGGTTCTGGTGAACCAGGATGGATGTTAGAGAATTATCTTTACCTTTCCATGTTTCTTATTTGGCATTCACATTACGTTTATTAGAAGGCATGTGAAAATATTTTCAAGATGACATTTGTGTACTCCAAAAAGCAAAAGAACTTTTCAAAGAAAATAGCCCAAAAGATGTTTAAATTTTTTACAGATACCTGTTTATTTGTATGAAAAGAGTTATAGTTTATTAGTGATTATCAATGCTTATAAAATTTTAGAAGTTTTGGTTCTGAGTAAAACTTAAGGATATTTTTTATAGGACATACTATGATGAACTCAGAATACAGATGGGGGACATGGGGCATACTCTAGATTCCTCTTTAAAGGGACATTTTATTCAAATTCACTATATTTATACAGATTTAATCAGATTCATATCATGGTCTGAAGGCTCATGTGCTCTATAAATACGGAATTCATCAGATCACCATCAAAACCTGGTAATTCCATTCATTTTCTCCTTTTCCTTCCACAGATGTGATAAGCCCAACCAACTTTTCACTGCTAATGTCTGAATGTCTACTTCTTAGGCAACCCATCTCACTCCATGCAACTATTGTATATGTATATGTATATGTGTGTGTATGTGTGTGTATAAAGTATGTATTTTATTTTAGAGTGTTTATTAGTATTTAGACATTAAGTGCTGTTCAATTTTACTTAAATTCAGTGCCTGTTTCATTAGCATTTTTGTTTATTCAGCAATTTTTAGTCACTAATATCCAGAAATTGTACCAAATACACTATTAAATGTAGGGGTATATTTGTGTGGGAAGTACATGTACAAATTTTATAATAATAATTTCTATAAAAGGAAAAATGTTGGTCCAAAGGCAAGAAGTTTTTTTTTTTTTTGTTAATTTTTTTTTAGTTGTAGATGGACACAATATCTTTATTTTTTCTTATGTGGTGCTGAGGATTGAACCCTGTACCTCACAGGTGAGAGGCAGGCGCTCTACCACTGAGCCACAACCCCAGCCCAAGAAGTTTTAACTCTACATAAGTTGGTATTATGTGAGAACAGTATATTGAGTAAAGGGTTAGAGATTTATACACTGAGGTTTGCGTTATTATTTCTTCCATTAGCAATCTTGTGATAGGTAGAGAGGCCCTTCAGCTCTGTAACATTGCTATTAAACTGTGATAGACATTGAGAAATTAATGAAACTATCAAAGCAAACAAAACAAAAAACATGACCACACACAACAAACACTGCTCTATAGATACTTGTTAGTGCATCTGTAAAATGTTAAGATTATATAAAGCAGTTTTAGGATTTTTACATTTTAAATCAGAAAATGTTACAATTTTTCACTTTCAATGTTCTTTAAAGTTTTAATGTTTATATAATAGAAATTCTAGAATGAGAAGAAAGGAACAGAATACTTGAAATATTACTGACTGAAAATTTCACTAAACGAATCTCAGACATGAAATCACAAATAAAGTAATCTCAGAACAGTGATCAGTATAAATGCAAAAAGAAAATCATTTTACTTAGGTATATTTATATACCTGACATGTCATTTCAAAATGAGAGGATAAAAAATACATGAAAAATGAAGAAAACCTTATATGTAGAGTAGTAAAAATAGGAATTATACTTGATTTCTCCTCAGATGCCACATCATTAAGAGAAAGGAATGAAATATTTAAAATGAGAGATAAATTAATCCAAGTTAAACTTCTATATCTCACAAAATTTTATTTCAAATGTGAAGGAGAAATAATGAGCAAATATTAATTTATAAAGAAAAAATTGTAAAGGTCAGAGACTTGTATTTACATAAAGGAAGAATGTACAATGAGGAAAAGATGAGCCAGTGTACAGCATACCTTTCATTTTTCTTATTTGCAATTGGGTTAATAGATAAAAGTTTGATCAAAACACAAAAGTTTTTATAATCTCAAAAAAACCGACACCAAGATATTTCTTGATTCTACCAACAATTGAGCAACAAAACCATAGAATCCCAAGGGGCTTCTTATTCTTCATTATAGCTCAATGATTGAGGTCAAACTCTTTTCAGTCAGTAATTAGTGGCTAAATATACTGCTCAATGGACAACCTGCCTATGCCTCAATTTGTACTAAAATCTGTGTTTATTGATCTACTCAGTATTTTAGGTTTTAAAAAGAAAAATTTAATAAGCAAATGTATAACTTGATATTTTGATTTTTGTCTACCTCCAACTATGTAACACTGAAGAGTTGCCTTTGAACAACATCTGCCAAGTTCAGTTCTTCAAAATCATGCATATAAGATGTCATCTACTTCTGTCTCCCTTGAAATAGAGACCTTTAATTTGAGAAAACTTTGTTGGATCTCTTAAAACTGCTAGTTATTGTGTAAAGTGCTGGATGAGAGATAAATGATACAGTGGAACAAAACTAACCATGGTTCATATTGCTTTGGAACTTTCCCAAGTATTGGCTGTAATAAGTACATAATAGATAATCACACCAATAAAAATGTGCAAAATTGGAAAATAGCAGTGTGTCAGTGCCACAAAAGAAAAGCATTCTGTACTCTGAGAAATTAACATATATATTCATAAAGTCAATATGTGTTTATGGATGAACTCCATGTGACACTATCACTAGGACACAGTGGTTGATAAATGTTATAAGTTCTTTACCCTCATGGAGCCTATAGATTAGTAGCTGGAGAGACCATAAGCAAACAAGAAAACATACTATACGTATGTAGGAAGTATTCTAGAGGAAAATAAATGCAAGGTAAAACAGCTTAGAAACCAGACCTGTCAGAAATTTGAGAAAAATGAAAGGTATTTCTTGAGAAAATACATGCCTTATGGCATCTTCAAATTTGTCTTTGTAATTTATACTGCCAAATCCTGAACAATGTTTGCATTGCAATTAAATCTGTGAATATACTCTTTGTTAAACTCTTTGACTTCTGGACTTGGTCCCATTCTTTTTTTTCATTAATTTTTTTAAAGTTCCTTTGGTTTAAGCATTTTTGTATGCTTTTGGCACAACTGTTTATATTTTGAGGCCTAGTATAAAAAGTTATTAAAGGAGCTTCTATTCTCCAAGCAGTGAAGTGTTTCATTGTATTCCTTACAAAGTCCACGGACCTCACCTTAAAAATAAGTGCCCTCTCCCAAAGTTACCATTATTCTTATTCCTGGACAGCTAGAAAAACTGAGCCACTGATTTTCTTTCTTTTATCATGTTATTTTTATAATCCATTCTTTACTAAGGAGCCATAGAAATAATTTAAGATACACATTCAATATTTTGTTTTCTTAAATCTTTTTAGTGGTCTTCCATTCCTCCTATAATAGAAATAGATATATATTTGACTATCTCATAAGAAAGAACCATGCAGCAATTTATCCTCAAGATTTATGGTAGTGTAATAATTTAAAACACTATATAAGAGCTTTTGATTTGATAGGCCTTTAATAGCTAGTTAAGAGTAATTACAGATACTCTGTTTATATTCCTCAGTTTTAATATTGATACTTCACAAATTTATCCCTCAAACTCAAGGCACAAAATATTTATATTTTAACATAAACTTCTCCATGTTGAATTTCAAATAAGCTTAACCTGCATGACTAAAATATAAGATTATTAAAACCATTGTAATAACCTCTTTTACAATATAACATTGGGTAATTAAATATTTTTGACACTGATATGAGTTATCGGTCATAGTTACAGATTGAATGTTATTCCCCAGTAGCAAAATACAGATTACTAATATAGAAAGTACTATTAAGGATAGCAATGCTGCTCAAAGGAAAACGCAAAGATTGATATGGAAAAGAATATGCTCCCATATAAAAATAAAAGTGGTAATAATGGCTATAAATCAAAAGGTACCCTTAAAGAATTAATGTTAAGAGATTACTGTCTATTTGATTGGATTCCTAAGAAATCCATCCAATTCAGTTTTAAAAATTCAATCAATGTAAATTAAACATAAAAGTTGAGGCATGTCTTCAAGATTCTTTTAGGAATGTGCACTAGTGCAACGGATATCAACACATCTAAATTTGGAAAACATGGTATCCAAATGAGAATATTGCCCATGTACCTGATCATTAAAAATTGGTTGGAAGAAACCAAAGACCACATCATAAATGTGCTTTCATAGATCCAACTGAGGGGACATGGGAAGAATGGAGGAAGCTTGATCAAAGGGGAGGGAAAAAGGAGGGGGCATGGGGACAGTAAAGATGGTGGAATAAGATGGACATCATAGCCCTAGCTTCATGTATGACTGCATATATGATGTGATTCTACAAAAAATAAAGTAACCATTCTTGTAAGAATAGAAAGTTTAGTTTTAGTGTACATAAATTTTGTTTTGTATTTTTAACTGAAATTTAACACTGTTTTCTTAAACTTTAAGACAATAACCTGAGAAGTATTTTACTTTGACAAATTAGAAATATTCTTTATAAAAATCTAAACAATCATTTAAACCTTCACTCTGAAAATGTTCTTTATACAACATAAATTTATTGATTTCCTACATATCATACCAGTAGTTTGATAAGCTGCATAGATGCTGCTGAAATGAACCAGTTTCTGGCAGTCCTATGATTTAGTGATATGAGAAATGCTCATTTTGTTGTATTGTATTATGATTAGTTACTTCTATAGCAGTGAAAGTTTATGTTACTAATTTCATTGAAACATGTGCTTGCATTTTTATAAAGTGAAAAGAGTAATAAACTTTACCTTAGAAATATTGATTCAAGAATTCATGAGTAGTGATAATTGAAGGAAGTGCCTATTATTCAACAGTTATTTTGCTTGCTAGATTTCTGAATTAGGTAAAAATGTAAAATATAAACAAATACTTTAATACTGATAAATTATTCATGTTAATGTCTGTATGTGTCCCTTCTGTCATTTCTGATATTCCTTAGTCAGACAAGAACATTATCAATTTTACTGATCTTAAATATTAACTTTCTGATTTCATTAGTTTTTCTATAGTGTTTTTGTTTCTACAGGATGACTTCTACTTTTATTTTATTGTGCTCTTTCTTTCCCATTTCTTAAGATAGAAGCTTTGGTTATTGATTGAAGGCCTTCTTTTCTAATAAAATAGAAATAGAGTTCTTTTTCAGCACTGGTTAGTTGTAACCCATTCATTTGGATGTCTGATATTGATGTGTTTCAGTTTAAAATGCAGTATTTTTCAGTTTGCTTTTTGATTCTTTAATTTCTTTAATACAAAAAGAATATATGGTTTATCTACTTCTTGTTGAATAAGTTTTGGTAGTTTGTAACTTTTATTAAACTAGTCCATATTATAGGTGTATTCAAATGCATCGCCATGTATTAATAGTTTTACACAATAAATTACTTTTGAAGGTAGCAATTAAAAAGCAAAGATTATCTCACAGAATTTCTAGGATCAGGAATGTGAGAGAAACTTCACTGGTAACTGTGGCTCAGGATTTTTCAAAAGATAAGAATCCAGTTTGGGAGATAGGGATACAAGCATCTTAAGGCTCAAGTGGGCTAAAGAATGTTCAAAACTTATTAACAGGAATGTTGACAGACCTTGATTTATTCTGACTGATGTGCAGAAGCTTCTGTCCCTCACTATGTGGGCTTTTACAAAAGCCACCTCAATGTCCTAAGGACCTGTTTTTTGTCCTCTTCAAGGATATGGTATGAAAGTGAAAGAGGGAACTAAGGGGAAGAGAATGAGAGCTCAAAAGACACTGTCCAGTGTTTCACACTCCAGTGACATACTATCTCTTCTGCCATATGCTATTGGTCACACAGATCTTTGGGGTACAATATGCATCTTATTATGGTTGTTTCATACTATTTTTGTGTTTCATATTATTCCATTTCAGGAAAATTGTTAATACATTCCCAGCCAGGCACAGTGGCACAAGCCTGTAATCCCAGCACCTAGGGAGGCTGAGACAAGAGAATCGTGAGTTCAAAGCCAGCCTCAGCAATGGCGAGGCGCTAAGCAACTCAGTGAGACCCTGTCTCTACATAAAACACAAAATAGGGCTGGGGATGTGGCTCAATAGTCGAGTGCCCGAGTTCAATCTCCAGTACCAAAAAAAAAAAATAAAATAATAATACATTTCCTGCAGCAAGAACCGATTTCAACACTTTTGTAATAGTGCAGATTTACTAGGGACAAATTCATCTTTGAACCATCAGAAAATATGCTAGTTTTACTTATTCTGTGAAGAATATTCTTGCTAGATATTAATTTCTACATAGATTGTTGTAAGTGTTGTTATTGTATTCCTTTCAGGATTTTGAAAATGCCACCTTTTCTTCTTGCCTCCACGGTTTGAGGAGTCATTTTTGAAAGCACTAATCTTCTCTATGTAATGTGAATTCTTTTTGCTGGATACTTCTAAGCTTTACTTCCTACCTTTGGATTTTAAAATTTTTCTTTAAAACAAGTACATTAAGTCATAGTACACATATGGAACACAATTTTCCATTTCTCTGGTTGTATACAAGGTAGAGTCACACCATTCGTTTCTTCACACATGTGCCTAGGGTAGTGATGTTCATGTCATTCCATCATCTTTGCTATCCCTATGCCCTCTCCCTTCCTCCACTTCCCTTTTGCCCTATCCAAAGTTCCTCTTTCTCCCATGCCCAGAACCCCCACCCACCGTTATGTGTCAGCATATACTAATTAGAGAAAACATTCGGCCTTTGGCTGTTTGGGATTGGCTTACTTCACTTAGCATGATGTTCTCCAACTTGATCCATTTACTTGTAGATGCCATAATTTTATTCTTTTATTGCTGAGTAATATTTCATTGTGTATATATACCAGTTTCTTTATCCATTCATCTATTGACGGGCATCTAGGTTGTTTCCACAGTTTGACAATTGCGATTTTGTTTCTATAAACATTGAAGTGGCTGTGTTACTATAGTATGCTGTTTTTAAGTCTTTAGGGTATAGAACAAGGAGTGGGATAGCTGGGTCAAATGGTGGTTCCATTCCAAGTTTTCTAAGGAATCTCTATACTGCTTTCCAGACTGGTTGCACCAATTTGCAGTCCTATCAGTAATGTTTGAATGTGCCTTTTCCCCCATTCTCGCCAGCACTTATTGTTGCTTGTATTCTTGATAACTGCCATTCTGACTGGAGTGAGATGAAATCAGAGTAGTTTTAATTTGAATTTCTCTATTTTTTTTTTTTTTTTCATATTAAACATCTTTATATGCACTTTCAATCTCTAATTGCTAGAGATGTTAAACATTTTTTCACATGTTTTATGATCTATTGTACATCTTCTGAAAAATTTCTATTCAGCTCCTTAGCCCATTTATTGACTGGGTTGTTTTTATGGTGTTAAGTGTTTTGTGTTCTTTATATATCCTAGAGATTAGTGCTCTCTGTTGTGCTGTTGCAAAAATTTTCTCCCAGAATGTAGGCTGTCTGTTCACCTCATTGTTTCTTTTGCTGAGAAGCTTTTTAGTTTGAATCCATCCCATTTATTGATTTTTGATTTTTCTTCTTGTGCTTTAGGAGTCTTGTTAAATAAGTCTGGGCCTAATCTGACGTGATGAAGGTTTAGGCTTACTTTTTCCTCTATTATGCACAGTGTCTCTGGTCTAATTCCTAGGTCCTTGATCCATTTTGAGTTAATTTTTGTGCATGGTGAGAGAAAGGCATTTAGTTTCATTTTGCTACATATGGATTTCCAGTTTTCCCAGTACCATTTGTTGAAGAGGCTATCTTCTCTAGTGTATGTTTTTGGCATCTTTGTCTAGTATGAGATTACTGTATTGATGTGGGTTTGTCTGTCTTCTATTCTGTACCATTGGTCTACATGTCTATTTTGGTGCCAATACCATGCTGGTTTTGTTACTATAGCTTTGTAGTATAGTGTAAGGTCTTGTATTATGATGCCTCCTGCTTCACCCTTCTTACTAAGGATTGCTTTGGCTACTCTGGGTCTCTTATTTTTCCAAGTGAATTTCATGATTGCTTTATCTATTTCTGTAAGGAATGACTTTGGGATTTTAATTGGAATCACATTGAATCTGTATAGTGCTTTGGGTAGTATGGCCATTTTGACAATATAGATTCTAAGACCATCTTCTAATGTCTTCAATTTCTTTGTTTAGTGTCCTGTAGATTTCATTGTAGAGGTCTTTCACCCCTCTTGTCTAATTCCCAAGTATTTTTTTTTTTTTAGGCTATTGTGAATGGAGTAGTTTTCCTGATTTCTCTTTCAGAGGATTCATCACTGATGTATAGAAATGCATTTGATTTATGGGTATTGGTTTTATATCTTTTTACTTTGATGAATTCATCTATTAATTCTAAAAGTTTTCTAGTGGAATTTTTTGGATCCTCCAAGTATAGAATCATGTCATTGGCAAATAATGATAGTTTAAGTTCTTCTTTTCCTATTGGTATTCCTTTAATTTCTTCCATCTAATTGCTCTGGCCAGAGTTTCAAGGACGATGTTGAATAAAAGTGGTAAAGAGGGCATCCCTGTCTTGTTCCAGTTTTTAGAGGGAATGTTTTCAATTTTTCCCCATTTAGGATGATGTTGGCCTTGGGTTTAGCATAGATTGCTTTTCCAGTGTTGAGGTATGTTCCTACTATCCCTAGTTTTTCTAGTGTTTTAAACATGGAAGGGTGCTATGTTTTGTCAAATGCTTTCTCTGCATCAATTAATAAAGTTGTATGATTATCTTTGAGTTTATTGATGTGATGGATTACATTTATTGATTTCCATATGTTCAACCAACCACCTTGCATCCCTGGAATGAACCTCACTTGATCATACTGCACTATTTAAATGTTTCTGTATGTGACTTACCAAAATTTTGAGACATTTTGCATCTATATTCATCAGGGATATTGGTCTGACATTTTCTTTGATTTCTGTCTGGTTTTAGTATTACGGTGATGCTAGCCTCATAGAATGAGTTTGGAAGGGTTCCCTCCTTTTCTATTTTGTGGAATAATTTGAGGAATATTGGAGTTAGTTCTTTGTAGGTCTTGTAGAACTCAGCTGGGAATCCATCTGGTCCCAGGCTTTTCTTGGTTGGTAGGCTTTTGATAGCATCTTTCTTTCCTTGCTTGCAATTGATCTGTTTAAGTCATAAATGTCCTCCTGGTGAGGTTTGGGTAGGTCATATGCCTCTAGAAATTTGTCAGTGTCTTTGGGGTTTTCTATTTTACTGGAGTGTAAGTTTTCCAATAGTTTCTAATTATCCTCTATTTCAATAGTGTCTATCATATTTCCTTTTTCATCACAAATTTTAGTAATTTGTGTTTTCTCTTTGTTAGGATGACTGAGGGTTTTCCTTCAACAGCTTAGATCACTTGGAAGACAGAACTTAGGATGAGATTTTAGGGAGGTAGGAATTGAGGATATAGAGTTGTTAGATCTTAAAGCGTGAAAGGGGAATACAAAAGAAGTTGTCTCCAGAATCCAAAAGAGGCTGTCTTCAGATCCTTTCCAGTGTCCCCAGGTGTAGGCCAACAGGGGAGTTTCACACTAGTAGATGGAGGTCCACACTGGAATAGCAGCCAGGGGTCCTGCCTGGGAGCTAGGGGTCCCTTGTGGGAGCATGGGCTAGAGGTCCTGTGTGGGTAGGCAACTGGAGGACCTGCATGGTCTGTGGGCACTGGAACTGGGGGATCTGCATGGGAGCAGGTCCTATGCAGGTAAGTGGCTGAAGTCCTGTAAAAATGCTGGGGCCTAGAGACCCACATGAGTACACAGCTGTCAGGGGTCTTCTAATAACTAATAAACAGTATTCCCACTGCTTTAATCCCTGGTCCTGGAGAGACTAGGAATGCAGTATCTGTCTAGGCCTCTGATTTGGATCCCTCCCTTACCCTTGGATTTTAATGTTAACTGTGACATGAGACTTTGTCTATCCTACTTGACTTAACTGATCTTCATAAATGCATTAATGTTTATCAATGCAGGGAATTTTCAGCCATCTTTGTTTTCAAATGTTTTTAAGTCATTCTTCATTGATCTTTTTCTTCATTTTAAGTTACACTATTAAAGCTATCCAATAAACATTACCTTTTGTATATTGTATTTATGTCTTGAAATTATACTTGTTTATTTGCATACTTATATATTTTCACTTTCTTTTCTGAAATTCCCCACCTGTTCATTTTGTGCATCTTTGCATGAGTTAAACTTATTTAAAATACTGTTTTGAAGTCTCAAGATCTATATTACTGTACAGTCTGTCAATTCAACTTTAAAAAATAATTTTATGTCACTGTGTCTTCAAAGACATGATTTTTATTTTATGCCATATAGTTTTAAGAGCCATGTCATTGGGCTTGTTTAACATATGAAGACATGAACATATTTTATATAATTTGGTAAACTTGTAAGTGTATACCCATGAAACCTGAACATTTGCATGGCACATTAAATTTATTCTTACTTTTGATTTGAGTTTTGTTTTGGAAGGTGGCTTGTTTAGTGACAGGATAATGAGCATTTCAAGTTACATGTATTATTTGTCACAGATAATTTTTTTTCCTGGATTCTAGAACATTGTTTATAATATGCTATAGTTCTCACTGTTTATCCTATCTAGGTCTCAAATCACTAAATTTCTTGGTAAAGTATGTCAACGCTAGTTGATTCAGAATCCCAAAATTTCCAATGAGTAGTATCTCCACTTTGCTTTTAGTGTCTCTCAAAATACTTTTGGTTTGGCTTTATGAAATTTCACTTTGCCTATACACATGTCAATCATGGGTCAGGGTCATGAAGACTTCTGGATATTCCCTAGAGATCAGTTCTCTATTGCCTCATAAGTTCAAGCAACTTAAGGAGCACGAAATTTCAATTTCTTCTCTTCTGAGGCCAACTGACTTTGCCTTTATTCTATGTTCACGTACCATAGAGTATGCCCCAAGGCAGGATGAGAAAATGTGAAGCTCATGTGTGTGACTCCTTTCTGTCAAGGACTGCACACCTTCACTATCTGTTGTTTAATACCTAAAGGGTTAACTCATTTTGTTGAATTTTACAATAATTTGTGGTGGAGAACTGATTCAATCTTTTTACTTGTGTTTAAGTATTACTTATTGAATGAATAAAATACAAAATTTAGGACTTATAAATGAGAATAAAATGTCCATATTTGTTAATTGAGCATATCATTCATACTTATGTTGCTAAAAGCTCGGACCTTGTCCCCGAGGCCAATCCAATAATGAGGACATGGTTTTGAGAAAAAGGAAAAAAGGTTTATTGTTTTGCTAGCAAAGGAGAAACACAGGGGACTCTTGTCTCAAAGGTTGCGATTCTGCCTATGAGCAGGAACAAGGGGCTTTTAAATAAGTGACTCAAAGGCTACATTCCACATGTTCCCTGTCTGGAGTTGTAATTCACTTGTTAATTTGGGAGACAGTCACTTCTGAGATGTTCTGGTATCACACCCAAAGTCTGGATTACTTATTTGCTATGGTGAACATGTACTCAGGGACAGATAACTCTGCCTAGGATGGAGAAGTTAATCCTATTTCCCAAGATTAGGGAGGGGAATAGATTAAGGAGGAGCAAGGAGAGGGGAAGAGAAGGAAATATGTGCATTTTAAAAATAGGTTGAGTAGCAGAGCAGCAAGGGTTATACTCAAAGCATGAAGTAGAGCACTGTTACTCCTAGGTATAATCTATTACAAGAATAGTTATATGAAGGTCCTAAAGGTATTAATTAAAAGGACTTAAAGGTCCCGGGCATTGCTATTTTTCCTACAGAATCTTTTTTCCTTCAAATTTACATGGTCAAACTGATCAATGAATTATTCTAATTTTGTAGCTTTATAAAAACTTCCTGTCAAAAAAAGATTTCCAAATCTTGTATTTTTTTCAAAAAACTTAAACATAGATCTTGGTTTTACAATATTTTGAAATCAAGCAAAAATTCACTTCTGTTTCTTTCATGAGAAGTATATTGAAAGTAATCAATATTAACTGTTGAGTCAACAGGCCATTTTTGTGACTAAACTCCTGCACTAAGCACCAACAGACTATACTAAAAATTAAAGTGGAGTCACTCATACTCAAGTTCCAGTTTACAATACCAAACTAACTTATCTGACTTTTCAAGACTGCAGGAGAGATAATAGTCATTTCCCAAGCAGGTCAGTTTCAATTGATGTATTAATTTTTCAACTTTAATTTTTACAAAACACAAAACAAAAATCTGAAGTGACCTGATAACCACTTAGTTTTTTAAAATTAAGTGTCACCCCACCTGTACCTTACAAGGAAAGTAACTTTGAGATGACCAATCTGTTTCTGCTTTCTTCAACCTTTGTCTTCCCATAAAACCAAGATGTTTTCTCTTCACTGGAATAATTATTCCATTTTTATGGAATGAAGTATTGCCCAATTCTAGAATTGCAAATAAAGTCAAGATCTTTAAGCATAATTATTTTAATTCTGCCTTTTGTAAACAAGGTTTACAATAACTTTACAAGTTTCAAAATTCTATTAAGTAAAATAGTGAAATAGGGGCAGAAACAAGCAGGCCAGGTGTTCCCCTCTCCCTCTTTTTTTATCTTGAGTTGCAGAAGATCTTGAGCTGGAAACCAGAGATAAATATCTCCAGAAAGTTGAAGCTGCCTAAGCAGCTCTTGTTTCCAAGAGAAGGACCAATCAGCAACCCTAGCATCTGTACCCAATCATAACACCAAGACACCTAAACTCAAGCACACAATGAGTTTAAGAATCTCCCAGCTCCCCTTTAATACTCATAAAAGCAGGAGGTAGGCCTTATTGATCATGACTCCTTCCTATAACAGTATGAAAATAAACCAATTTTTATTAAATAAACTTTCAATTTTACATGTTAGTCAATTGTAGTGTAACTTGCTGTGGGTTACCTTTTATATAAGTAAAACAAGATTTGATGACTATGAGCAATGTATTTGATTATATTTGAAATTAATCATTTTTCCTATTTATATAACTAATTTTATACAAATAACTTTATACATGACTTAAGATCTAGGAAAATGTAGATTAATGTAAAAACTGATAGTTAAGGTACACAAAGATAAACAACACAATTTATTCTGAAAGAATGTTACCTACCGCCCATCTCACCTTCTCTTGTCAGAAGAAACTCAAACCCAATGATGTTATTTCAAAAGCACTGTTTGAAATAACAGTAGGTATTTCTGGGCTTCTCTGCATCTCTTGTTTACTATCTAGTGTCATGCTTAATGATCAACGTTAAAGTTATTGCATCCAAATCACTTTAATTAGGGTTGCAAAGCTTTAGAAAGTTCCTTTCAATAGCTCAGATCAAATTAGATTGCCCTCATATATTGTGATTATGCAATAAGGTTCTTGAAGTGAAACATCATAATCACATTTCCAATCAGACATCCTGCGGTTCTCTTGTAAGGAAAATTTTCCTACCCAGAGTACTTTCTGTAAGTGTATGTTTTCATGGCTCTACAAGTCATAGATGATTGAACCAGGTAAATAAAGCACAGTCAGCCTGTATTTATCAGAGCCTCACTACATTGTGCTGTGCCCAAACTGAGACAATCTGGTTTAACTGAATACTCCTTCAACTGTTTCAATTGGGGACTATAGAGGGGGTTTTTGTATAGTCAAACTTTTAAGGTAAAGTTAAAAGAAACTCCTTATTGAAGTATAACATACAGAAAATCATATGAGTTAGCTGTATGCAGCTTGGTGAAATTCTTTAATAATTCAGTATCAAAATTATGAAATAAAATATTCTCAAAACCAGATATTTTCTGGTCACCAAGAACTCACCATGGCATTCGTTATCATGACTTCTAACACTAAGTTATCATAAATTGTTCTATTTCTAAAAATTTTTAAAATAAGTGAAGTCATGCAATGTTTGCCTGTTTGTACCTGACTTCATATTGGTATAATGTCTGGAAACATCTGTTATTTGATTTACTAATGATATAATTTTTCTCTTTAGGTAATGCTATTTATATGAATACTTTTGAATTGTTTCTATATTGAAGGATTGCCAGCACCTGCGCCGGACCAAAGTGAAACCGAGTCGGCGAGGGAGCAGCGGATGAAAGAAACACACAACAGCGATTCTGAAGAAAAAGGCTTGAAGCTCATAGCTCGTTAGCACTCTGGGCTTATATCTTTTCTACCCCCCGAGGGGCATGGGAGGAGTGGAACTGCAGACCCAGGTGTGGAAACTGCTCAGACTGCAAAACAAGCTCAGACCACGAGAACACGGGAGTTCAAGGAATGGTCAGCACCTGTGGCTTCTCTCAGAAATCAGGGTACAGCTGGTTCTGGTAAATAGAAAGTAGCCATGCACCCAAGAATGCTCTCAATTTCCTCTTTTCCTGGAGTCTGTCCTAGGTTGCAGGGACCAAAGAACATGGCTTACCAGTCATTGGGTCTACGGCGTGGATGTTAGCCGCCATAGCCCTGTCTCCAGGGAAGGAATGATTTTGGAGATGTACACACTGTCAGTATAAATGTTAATAAGCTCACAGCTAAACATCTGAAGTGCCAGGGTCAATGCTTGAAGTTTGATTTTCTGGGCAGACCCTGGATGAAATCGTTGGGTGATACTTTTAGCCTGAAGAGTACACTGATACAATACCATTAGATGACCCATAAGTAAAGACTGAACGTGCTCTGGGGATAGGAATGGTCTTCACTATTTTTGGAAAAACAGGATGTGACTTAAGAAACTGACAGCCCTCAGATCTTGTAAAAGTCTCCATTTTCCAGACTTTTTAATGTAAAAAATAGGTGTGTTCCAAGGGGATGTTGATGGAACTAAGTGTCCTGCTTTTAATTGTTCTTTCACCCGAGACTGAGCAGCCTTAAGTTTTTCTTTAGTTAAGGGCCACTGCTCTACCCCCACAGGATCATCTGTTTTCCATTGAATGGGTATAGGGTCTATTTTTGAGGCTGTTGCTGCAGTAGCCCTTATTAAAAGTTTCTCAGTCCTGTTCTATCCTTAGCAAGTCTTATTATATCATCCTCAGCAGTGAGGGGAGTCATTCTACCCTGTGATCATTTTTCCTATACCCCATCCCGGCTCATATCCCTGCCATGCATCCTCAAGCACTGTCTTGTCTGGAACATATCCTTGTTCTGTAATATTTTGTTGGATCGGCTGCATGGTTAGCACAGCCCCCATGGCAGACAAAATGTCTACCCCATAAGTTAACAGGTAGATCAGAAAGAACATAAGTCTGAAAGAGTCCATTATACCCTTCAGCATCTTTCTAAGGGATAAACCTGGAGCTTTGTAATGGATTGGAATTATAACCTAAACCTTGTAAAGTGGTTGCAACCCTTTGAGTAGGCCACTTCGGTGGCCACTGATTTTGAAGTATGACAGAAACATCGGCCCCTGTATCTAATACTTCTATTACTGGGAACACAGCACCTCCCGATTGAGGCTCTGGAGGCGCCGTAGGATGGGTAGGCCTCCTAGACTCGTGTCCTGGATTAAAGGGAGGTGGTCTTCCCACTGAATACTTTGGTTCCTGCTTACGTTGTTCTTTTAATTCCCACTCCTGTAATTTCTCTTGCAATGTCTGGATATCCTTTTCCAACTGCAATTCCTCATCTTCCTCCTCATCCTCTCCTTTCCCTTCCTCGCTATTCCATTTCAATTTAAAGGGACTGGGTAGAAACCGCTTCTTGGGTGGATTCAAAGGTCTTAGATAACTGACTTGTTCCTAAATCAAAACCTTTTTACTTAAGAGGGAGTCCTTAGTTAGCCTCCATACAGAGAAGGTGGTAGTGGGAAAAGACTGTGGCCCCTCTGTGTGTAGCCTTTTCTGTAAGTCCGCACGGACCTGTTCCCAATCTTGAACATTGAGGCCTCCCGAATGAAGCAACCAGGGACTAGACTGCTCTATAATCTTTAAGGCGGCCCTTATAGTACTTTTTTAGCCCCGTACCCTTTTCCTTCAACAGTTTCGATCTGATTTTCCAACAATTCCCTACTGTGGGTAGCACCCATCTTCTAGCACTGTTAACAATTTTCCAACAATTCCCTGCCCATCTTCTGCACTATTAACAATTCACCCCCTACTTTCCGGGGTGTCTGTCAGCGTTCCTTCCCTTCTCCCGATTTTTTTTTTTCCCCCCGAACTCAGTGGAACCTCCCTCCAGATGCCAGCTCCTGCGCCGGACCAAAGTGAAACCGAGTAGGCAAGGGAACAGCGGATGAAAGAAACACACACAGAAAACAACGATTCTGAAGAAAAAGAGGCCCGTAGCTCGTTAGCATTCTGGGCTTATATATCTTTTCTACCCCCCGAGGGGCATGGGGGGCGTGGGAGGCGTGGAACTGCAGACCCAGGTGTGGAAATTGCTCAGACTGCAAAACAAGCTCAGACCTCGAGAACACGGGAGTTCAAGGAATGGTCAGCACCTGTGGCTTCTCTCAGAAATCAGGGTACAGCTGGTTCTGGCAAACAGAAAGTAGCCATGCACACAAGAATGCTCTCACAAAGGATTTACAATATATTCATAGTTTTGATGTTTACCTATTCTGTAAAATTTCTTACAGGTAGTTTTGATAAGCAGTGTAACGGCTAAAGGATACAAATGGAAATAGAGTTTTTAGTTCATAGATTATATGTACCTGTTCAGCTAGTGTAATTACTGCCTTTAGTAGTTTCCTATTTGTTATAAAAATTGCCATAAGCTTAGTGATTCAATATAACTAGAATTTGTTATCTTAGAGTTCTTGAGGTCAGAAGTCTAAAGTCAAAATTTTGATGGGTTGCTTTCTTTTTGGAGGGGTCAGGAAAGTATTGTTTCCTTGTTCAGATTCTAGCAGCTGTGTATTTGCCTTCACTCATGGTTTCCTTCCCTTTAGGCCAACTTCTGCTGCCATCATCATACTATTACTAACTTAGATCCTGCCTTCATTTTATAAAGAATCTTACGCTATCAGTCAGCTGGCCCAGATAATACTAAATAGGTTCCTCACCTCAAAGTTCTATGAATCATATCTGCAAAGATCCATTTGCCATGTAAAATAACAAAGGCTGTGGGAATTAAGATATGGACCTTTTTCTGCTAACCACAATGAAGAAGGAAGTATGAGAAGGAACACTAACTTTTATGTACCAGTGGTTTTGAAGATCTTTAGGATATGAGCTTTATGAATAATCATCTGTTACAGCCTGGACTGCCATTTTTCTTCTGGAAAACTAGAAGTTGGAGATCATTGAGGAAAATATTAGAATATGGCTGCTACTGTGTATGTGTGTGTGCACGTGCGCGTGTGTGCATGCACATTCGTGCTTGGGCCCATGAGGGCCTGCATGTGAATATGGACTTCTAGTTGTCTCAGTTTCTTAGGATAAATTTCTCAAGATGAATGACATTTTATACTCTTTCACTAGAGGATATAAATTAAGACAAAGTAGCATAGATAAAGACTCTCAGGTTGATTAAACCATTTCTAGAAATAATATATTAGTGAATGTAAATCTCCAGAGTGTGAAGATATCATTGTATGGCTACACTTAGTTCTTAGGTTCAAGACTATTTACTCTAAAACTCCCTTTTGTGAGTAGATATTTTGTAGCTATAATAAAATTATACTTCAAAGTCCTTCAATTCAAATGGACTTAGTAAACTCTGAGGGAGAATAAGAAAGTATATTTAAAAACACTATAAAATTCAGGGTTTTTTTCTTTTTTACTTTGGTACTGGGGATTGAACCCAGGATTGCTTAACCACTGAGACTTCTTTTTTAATATTTTATTTAGAGACAGGGTCTCACTGAGTTGCTTAGGGTCTCACTAATGATTTTTAAATACACATTTAATCTTTGTAGTATTCTTTGCCCTATGGATATTTTATCATACTCAAAAACTGAACTTATATTCATTAATTGTATATTGATAATGTGTCCTTGTACTTTATCTCCCAATTTGATGTTATTTAAATGATTTTAGTTAAGTGAAATCCATACTAAAGATATGCAGATATTATTATATACAATCAGAGAAGGCATGCTGAAGTCATACTGAAAGTATTTGTTATACTGAATTGTGTATATTCCATTTTTATAACAAATCAGTAAATCATTTTCTTATCATCCCAAATAAGGTTACTTCATAATTGATTTGATTTTCACTAAACAATTTCATTATTTTCTAAAAAGAAAAAAAAAAGGGAAATTGTGGTTTTATTTTTATTTCTATTTCAGTTTATCAGTTATATCCAGTTTCCTATATCTTGAGAACGCCTAAAGGAAATTATTGTTACTATTTCATTCTAAGAAGGGGTCCTTCTACTTTTGAGTTTCTGGCTTAATACAAGAAGGAGAACTTTCAGTGTGAAATCTGGATTAAGTTATGTCAAATTGATCTCTAAAACAGAATTATCTCATATTTTACTGCATTAATTTTAGTAATGTGATATTTATCTAATATTATAAATACTTAGACATAGCAGATTGCATTAACAAGATTTGAGAAATATCTGTCAGTTTTTACATAAATGTTATTAGGTTTCACTAAATCTTTTTAGATCCATATAGCTCTGCTTTACTTAAGCTAAGTAAAACATTTTTAAACTAGTTTTTCAAAATTGTTAATACCTAAAGCAATTAATACTGTTTATATTTATGGTTCTATTTGTATTTATCATGGAATAATAAGGCATATTTAATTATTGTGCTAATTACCTATATCTTAAAACAACTAAAATAATTGGAAACTATTCTTTTTTTCTATCAGACTTTTCCAAAAATTCTCTTCTGCCATATCTGATGCTCAGTACAACTTGTGTTCATCCCTTCAGAATTTTACTTCACTTTGTCTTTTTCAGTGTACTAGATCATCCTCTTGATTAATGACCTTGAAGCTTTCTGATACAATTCCTACACATAGTCTCCAACTTAAAATGGTTCAGCTTAAGCCAGGTGCAGTGGTGCAAGCCTGTAATCCCAGCACTTAAGGAGGCTGAGACAGGAAAATCGCGAGTTCAAAACCAGCCTCAGCAATGGCAATGCTCTAAGCAATTCAGAGACCCTGTCTCTACATAAAACACAAAATAGGGCTGGGCTGGGGATGTGGCTCAGTGGTCGAGTGTCCCTGAGTTCAGTCTCCAGTACCAAAAAAAAAAAAAGGTTCAACTTAAAATTGTTTTACTTTACAATGATGCAAAAATAACGTGTGTCAGTAGGTACTGTATTTCAAATTTTGAACTTTGACCTTTTCCTGGGCCAGGGCATTGCTTTTAGCGGAATGCTTCATGATATTCTCTGGAGATCTGGGGAAGCTGCAGTAAGCCATAGCTCTAGTCAGCTAACCAGTCATGAGTACACAATTGACATTGTACTGTACTGTCCTGCCAATGTTTTTGCAATATAGGTATTCAATAATTTGTCATCATAAAATAGTCTTTGTGTTAGATCAATTTGCTCAACTGTGGACTCATATAAGCATGTTTAGGTTTGCCACACTGTTATGTTGTTTGGTGTAATAAATGTATTATTGACTTCTGATATTTTGAATTTACAGTGAATGTATTGCAACATAGCCCCTTATAGGTAGAAGAGCATATGCAATGTGAATAGCAAGTAACCTGTAGTATGGATGTTTGAGGAGTCTAACCAGATTACAATGTTACTGTTCCTTGGAGAAATCAAGCATTACCCGGTTTTTAAAGTAAATGAAGAATAGTGTATGTGTGATTAGTTCACCAATCTCACATGTCTGCTTTGGCAAAAGTGTGAAGAACTTGAGGTTCAAAATGTGATATTCTAGCATTTAAAATTATTCCTCCTAGTCTGAGACTTCACAGTATTCCTTTTTTACAGTAATTCAGTTTTTCTTCCTCTATAAAATGTTTGAAGTTTCCAGCAGTCATTATGTTGTTTGGTGTTCACAGGGAATGGTGACCCCGATCACGGCTTTTTTTGGTGTATTTTTAATAAAGGGCTCAAGAGCCTCATGATACTTTAACAACAGTGATATCTACTTCTAAAATAGAACTGACATTGTCATAAGTCATTCGGAGAAGTCTGAGCTGTTAGCCTACTTCGTCTTTTCACTGGACATCAAATGCTGAAGTTTACAAGGCAAAATTTCTTTTCCTCTCAATCAGATGTCTGCCTACTATTTTAAGGAACATCAAATTTTGCACTGAAAATGTAATTCTGGAATAATTAGTCACATAGTTTCTTTTCTCTTCATTTTCTTACCCTATTTAGTTTCTAAAATTTGAAATATAACCCAAATTTTCTTAGAATTTTGATTACTTTTCCTTAGAAGAATATGTAGCATTCAAAATGATGAGATAAAAGAAATCTGAAAATCGTTAAATGCACTGCAGTGTCTTTTCTCTACATGTTCTTATCCACCACCCAAATATGATTTCTGTTTCCTGTGCTGTCAGTTCATCCCATTTCAATGTCAAAGGTAAGTGGAAAATGAGGTCAGATGTGCTTCCTGTTTTTGAACTCAATTCTTATAAAACTGCTGAATTTGTAATAATATAACACAGGAGCCTCAGGACTCAGATCCATAAATCCTAGCAGTTTAATAAACAATTTGTTGTCAGTTTGTTTGAACCATCTGACAGCTAAGGAGCACTCTGTTAGTTTCTGATGGCAACATGCCCTGGTGTGATTTGGACTACTAACAGGAAAATACAAAGACAAAACACAGATTTGTACTCTTATAGAGTTTAAAATGTTGCATATACTGTCCTATCATACATAACTGGCCTATATATGTTCTACTGAAGAAAACAGCAATGCAATAAAATTGAAATATACCAGTTTCAGAGGTAAGACATAAATCTGAACATTTTGCTTAATTTTCATAATGGCTATAGTCTATGTCAGTTCTAACTAAATACTTATGAGAAGATTATGGTTCCTAAACAGACTAATTAGTGAAATAAGCAGGTATAATGATTTATTTGCCATTCCACAAACTTATGTAAAATACTTGTTGACTATTTTAATTGTTTGATTATTTTTGTATAGACATTATATAAATATAAGCTTATAAGAATGTACTAAATGGTTCGATAAAAATTTTAAAAAACATATAAATTAGTACAGTTCAATTAAGAAGTTATAGTTAAAGCTGGGCATGGTGGTGCAAGCCTGTAATCCCAGCGCTTAGGGAGGCTGAGACAGGAGAATTGCGAGTTCAAAGCCAGCCTTAACAATGGTGAGGCACTAAGCAACTCAGTGAGACCTTGTCTCTACATAAAACACAAAATAGGGCTGGGGATGTGGCTCAGTGAAGTGCCCCTGAGTTCAATCGCCAGTACCGAAAAAAACAAAAAACAAGGGGCTGGGATTGTGGCTCAGTGGTAGAGCGCTTGCCTTGCATGCGTGAAGCACTGGGTTCGATCCTCAGCACCACATAAAAATAAATAAATAAACATATCGTGTCCATATACAACTAAAAAAATTAAAACAAAACAAAACAAAACAAAAGAAGTTATAGTTAACATCTTATGTATTACATATATTTATTTATTTTATATTTATACATGCCTATATAATTACAATGTTTTTTTGGTATTTAGCATTAAGCACTGTTCCAATAAAAAAGCCATTTTGATACATTTTTGTGTTCTTACACACTTTAATTATAAATTAAATGTTCATATTTGACATAATTCAACATAATTCAGTCAGTCTGATCATTGAGCATTAACACATGCAAACTGACAGTGTGTATGCATGCACTGGGACATTAATTGGAGATGATATATTTAGAAAAATGCCATTTATGAATATTTTGCCATCAAACTCTTAAAAAATTGTAAATATTTTGGTACCATCAAACTCTTAAAAAATCATAAATATTTATTTTTCCACGTTATCTTTTTCACTAAAAGGTCATGTAAAATATGTAGGTACTTTAATGCATCCAAATTTTGTTAATTGGAGATGTAATTTATTAAAGAAAAATCTAAACATTGATTAAATTATGCTTTTCTAATTTATGTTTATAGGCCTCTCTCTTTTGTATTTTCTGTTAATTATTGAAGACAGTGTTCTGTGGTAAAAATGGAATCAATCAGCTGGGTGCAGTGGCACATTGCTATATTCCCAAGGGCTTGGAAGGCTGAGGCAGAAGGATCTGGAGTTCAAAGCCAGCCTCAGCAAAGTCCAGGCACTAAGCAATTCAGTGAGACCCTGTCTCTGAATAAAATATAAAATAGGGTTGGGGATGTGGCTCAGTGGTTGAGTGCCCCTGACTGAGTTCAATCTCCAGTACCAAAAAAAAAAGGTTGCCAATCAGTGCATGAGCTAAGTTACTCATTCTATCAACACAAAATGTGGAAACAGGTGAAAAATTAGAAGATTCTTTGATCTATATAGTTAGCTATGTTCTAGGATACATGTCCCATAGAACAACATTTGAAATAATCAGCATCACTCAATGGAGTAATACAAATGGAATCAATCACTTTACATAAAATATTTATGTGAAACAAATATTCATATGTCAACATATTTTACATTTGTGACATTGAAACAAATTTATTTTTCAAAAGTTTCTTTCATTTATTCTTTTTGTAGAATG
>CM053408.1:97092785-97177151 GCA_028644305.1 Xerus rutilus | reverse complement strand
TGCACGGTGAGAGATAGGGGTTCAGTTTCAATTTGCTGCGTATGCATTTCCAGTTTTCTACAAGGGCTTAATTTGCATGAGATATGAAGAATTCCCTAAGGAGCACATTCCAGGAAAGAGAAAACCAGAAGAGACCTATTCCTGCTTTAGAGACAATGCCTCAGGTAGGGTGAAAGAGGAAAAATTTTGAGTATTTCCAACCTCTAGCCTAGACTCCATGGATTCATACTTTTTCATAAGAAGCAGAGATCTGTCCATATAAAATAAATTCTGTCATCATATATATTTCTGTGTCATACTCAGGGTGCAAAGCAACATTTTTTGGGGTGAAGAGTAAAGGAATGAATGGCCACAGAGGCTACAGGGGATCCTCTCTTGCTCTATTAGAGAATATAAAAAGAGTTTTAACTAAATTAACACCCAGTTTACATCTCCAGTATCCTCAATCTGGAGAGAGTAGTTTCTGCATAAGGCAGAAACTAGAGTCATGAGGCATGTCAGCTCAGTGGGAGTGACAGTACACAATGGAGTGAGGTTGTATGCTTGTGCAATACTTGTAGACATGGCCTGACTCAGCAGTAGATACCAAAGCAGAGAATTGGGGCTTAAGTATGTAAAGGAAAAAAACATGAAGGGCATGTTGCAGTTGTAAATGCTTTTTTGAAAATACAGTCTCTTATATAAACATTGTTCATGAATATATATTTCCTTTTCTGAAGATTCTCAGAAACAATTTTGGGAGAGGGTGTTGAAACATAAGGATGTGGGAGCACCAATTGTTAGAAGACGTCAAATCCAGAGATATACTACTTATAAAGTCAGAAATCTCATCTCCTCCCTCCCAGAATCAGGACCTTGGGAACAATCGCACTGGAGGACATCATATGGGCGGAAGAGTGAGGCTTTCTCTGAATAGGCTAGGAGAACACTGTGTACAGTAGTTACTATGAATTCTACTCTGGTTCCTTTCTAGCACCCATACATTTGATTAAGTTTAGCCAAAAAGATCACTCTGAATTTTACGAGTTTCTAATGCAAGTTGCAACATGCCCAAATGGATGTTACATGATAAACTTCACATAGCTTCCCTAGTAAAGTCAACTTGGAGAGAATTAATGTGTATTTTTTTTAGTAGCACAAATTCACAAAACTTTATTTATTTATTTTTATTTTTTACCTGTTCTTTTTAGTTATACATGACAGTAGATTACATTTTGACATATTTATACAAACATAGAGTACATCTTATTTAATTAGGATCCCAGTCTTGTGGTTGTGCATGATGTGAAGATTCACTGTGATGTATTCACATATCATAGGAAAGTTATAAAGGTTATACTAGATTCATTCCACTGCCTTTCCTATTCCTTTCTCCCCTCCCTTCTCTTCATTCCCCTTTGTCTAATTTACTGAACTACTCCTCCCTGTATACCCAAAGGACTTAAAATCAGCATACTACAGTGATGCAACCACACCAGTGTTTATAGCAGCTCAATTCACAATAGCTAAGCTATGAAACCAACCAAGGTACTATTCAACAGATGAATGGATAAACGAAAATGTGTTGTTTATATATACATAGAATATTACTCAGCCATAAAAAAATAACTTTATGATTTTTACCGCTAAATGAATGGATCTGGAGACTACTATGTTAAGCAAAATAAGCCAATCCCCAAAACCAAAGGTTGAATGTTCTCCCTGACATATGGATGCTAACACACAACAAGGGGTTGGGGGAGAATAGAAGTTCAGTGGATGAATGTATATTGTAACAAGGTGTTTAGTGCTTAAGAGTGAAGTCTGCAAGTGGATCTTGGATTTTGAGCTCACAAATTATGAAACCTTAAGCAAAACTGTGGACCCATATGGTCCTCAGTTTCAACTTGGTAAAAATATAATGACTAATAATAATAGTAATAATACCATTCTATTTCATGTTGTTGCTGGGAATTTAAATGTATATTTGTAAAGCACTTGGAAATGTATTTATACATATTAGCTGTTTGTTAAATAATAACTCCTTTTGATGTGTATTTGGAGTTATTTGATACATGTTTCTTATTTAATGACAGAGAAATTTTCAATGTCCTTTATTACTTAGCATTTTATAATTAAAATTTATTCATAAGCAATATTTTATTTTAGTTTATGTAAGGAAAATACCTTGAAAACAAAACAGGTTTAAAATTATTTATGTGTAACCATGAAGTTCAATACTATCAACAAATTTTTACTCTGAAGTTATAAATATTTTTCATTTATTGGCTATTTAATAAAATTAAATATAGGAGAAATAATCAGAACTACAATAAACCTCTGCATTTTAAAAAATCAAAAGCTTCATGATTTAGAAAATAAAATCTCCACTATAACTGGATTTTAATCTAAAACACCTCTTGTGAATTTCAGTGATCTATAAATTATTAGTCAGATATTCATGGATTTCATTCATAAAATGCCTGGAAGTCAAGGAAATAGACTAATATCTGAACATTTTTGCTATTTGTGTGCATATATTGATACGATCCACAAGTATTGGATCATATGTCATGAGGCAAATTAAATTTCTCTTTTTTAAAAGATAATTGAGTATAATGAAGCCTATACTAAGCTAATGATATCAACAAAGGCAACCAAGTAAGATGATTTCTTATTTTATGTCTATTACACATATATTCATTATTATAATCAAGAATTGCTCATGACAGATGTAGCCTCTCTGCAAGGTGAAGTGAAGAGTATGTGTTCTATGATACTAATGAACAGTTCTCTTTTTACAGACAAACAAAAGTCTACTCTTCCCAGCTACTTACAGATAGGTGAAATCTAGTGACTAATTTATACTGAGGAAATGTGAGGAAAATAGAGCATTTAATTATCACGAAAGCCACTATGTTTTCTCCCATGTGAAAAGGAGATTTACATACCCCTAAGAGTGCAGCTATATCATCCAGGGTCTCTGAGTGACTTTGTGAGGCAGAATTCCCACCTTCCCACTGACCCTGACTGATACAATGAATCATGAAGAAATGGAAACAAAGTAGGCTAAATTCTTAAGATGTTTTCTGATGGATAAGAAGCAAAATACAGGATACTAGTTGGAAAAGTAAAACAAACAAACAAACAAAACCATAAATCTTAAGCTAATTTTTAAAAATTATAGACAATATTTTCGTTGAAAAAAATGGATAAGTGGGTAGGTGATTGAAAACATAAAAGAAAGCTGTAATGAGTAGAGAAAAATATTTGGATAGATAAATTTCTTAGCTCCTTGAAACATTTGTTGATAAAAAAAATCATACCTGACTTTACTCCAGGCTACTGGGTCTGGTGTAAGTACCAAGGTTAGTGAAGAGGTGAAGCCACACAGGCTGAGCAGGAGACCGGGGCAAGGGCAGAGCTGAAGTTTTATTTGCTGAACTCAGGATATTTAAAAGGGTGAATTAATACTGACATGGAGCAGATAATTACTGAAGTATTAAGAATCTCCTGATATAATTAGTCATTCTTACTATTAATCTACAACAAAGTTTAGCATCTTGGAAGGAATATTGGATAACTTCATCTGAAGAGTATATGTCAATGTAAGATGAAGACAGGAGATAATCATCTTGCAAATGTTTTGGAAGATAAACATAAGTTCAATTGAGAGATCAATTAATGGAGGGCATTCTAAATAGAAGAAAATAACCTGAATGTAATACATCATCAGGCATTTCAGAAATATAAGCAATATAGAATAATAGAGCAATGGAAGATAATAGAAAATTTAAAAAGCTCTAAATCTCTGTTCTTTTTGTTTTGTTTGCTTACGATTGAGACTTCATACTAGAGGGAAAATTATTCTGTTAAATCTACTGAACAGTACAGAAGCATAATACATCTTCCATTCCAGGAAGATTATATCACCAAATCACTAAAAAAAGAAATTAAATTCCACAAGAAAGTGTCAGTGTCTGCATAACTTAAGATTCTTTATATGATTCAATTTATTTATTTGTTTTGAGTGGTTGTAAGAATAATTTTTGCGATGAACTTTTATCTTTAATAGAGATGTGCTAACACCACAATTTAAAGCTATAGCTATTTTTCTATGCCTGCGAAGGGCTTATTTAAGTTTTATAATATGAGTTTTTGGTCCATTTTTCAAAGTATATGTAAGAGGAACTATTGTCTCTCTTTTTATGTGTGATAGAAAAGAGATATTAATGTTCGGATCTGTAATGTCTGTTGAAAGGCACATGAGTTGAAAGCATGGTCCTCAATGCAGCAAGGTGGGGCTTTTAAGAAATTATTGCATCATGATGGCTTCAACCTTATCAGAGAATTAATTTATTTGATGAATTAATAATTTATACAACTGGGTTATAATTATAGGCAGATGAGGTGCAAGTCTGTAGTTTGCTGTGGAGTGTGGCCTTAGGGACTATATCTGGCCAGGTCCACCTCTCTCTCTCTATCTCTATCTCAGTCTCAATCATTTCTCTGTTTTCTGGCTGCCATGACCTGAGCAGCTTTCCTGGTCATGCCCTTTTGACATGATGTTCTGCATCATCTTACGCCAAAAACAATGGCATCAGCCAACCATAAACTGAGACCTCTAAAATCATTAGCAGCCCCCAACACTTTTCTTTCCTCTAGTTGTTCTTGTCAGGTATTTTGGTCACACTGATGCAAAACTGACTAATAAAGGAATGTCAACAATTTTAAAGGAGAAGAGATTATTATATAATTTAATGGCACTATAAAACAAAGGTTGTCAAATAATATAGAAGAGCAGTGCATAGAAATGTCATTTCAATGTGTATCATTCTTCAGTATATATATTTTTTCTAATTAAAACCACTACACTAAAATATTTCAATATGATCTATTTTCTAAATTTCTGGTGCTCTTTTAAATAGATATACTGAAAATAGTAATCATGTGATGATTTTACTTTGAATCTGCCCCAAATTTACCATACAAACTTATTTTATGATGCGTCAAGTTTGGGCACAGTGTTCTAAACAGCTCTGAAAGGTGGTTGATGTGATTACTTCTAATAATATATCAAGTAACAAAATATGGTAATTTGCCTACAAAAGTACCCGAAATAAACTTAAAAGTGCCCCCCCCCAAAAGCCATTGTGAGATGAAGTGTCAACTTAGTCAACTGTTACTATAGCTGTTGCTTTATTTTTAATTTTATACCATCATCTTGGCATGAACATAACCACCAAACATTGCCCATCTGTGTTCCTACAGTGTTTTTCTCTATCCCTTCATATGACCATTGTCTTACTACTGTAATTATTCTCTCTCTTACAAGATGCTCCTCAAGAAGGATTTTTTTAATATCAATACTATATTTAATAAAACTTCAAATCATTGTATTCGCTAATATTTCCATCTAGGAAAATAAGAGAAAAATTAATTTCTCAGATGCTAAGCTTTCTAAAGTAAAATAGTAGTTAATCAAAATCTGTAGCATACATTTATATCTAAAATATTTTTAGAAAAGGTCCTAATATTTCCTGATATGAAGATTGGGTATATCTCTACATATGATCTTATATTTCAGGTCAAGTACATTATCAGATATATTAAAGATATAAATACTAAAATAATGTGTACAGAGAGAATATTTTACAGTAAATAATAATTTTGTACATATTTGATTTTTGTTTGTCCTGGTACTAAGGATTAAACCCAGAGGAACTCTATCATGAAAATACATCCCAATCCCTATTTATATTTTTATTTTAAGACAGTATCTCCTTATGTTGCAGAGGCTGGCCTCAAAATTGCCACTCTCATTGCTCAACTTCCCAATTTACTGGGATTACATGTGTGACCCACTGTGTCGGATTCATACATTTGATATTTAAAATATCAATATGTATTTCTAAGACTGGCATTATTGTGTTTATATTTCAGAAGAAATAATTAAAGCTAAAACCTTAAGTCATTTTCTATGGATACTCAATTGCTAACTAAATGGTACTGGAATGTAGACACATTAACTAGGTCCTAGTTCTAGGTTTGCATGCTTTCTAATACATGATCAAATGGCAAAGAGATATACAATAAAAAGTGTCTGTTTTAGACCAGTTAAACCACAGGGAATAAGGGTAGAAATTATATTTAAGACTATTGATAAAATTGCAAATCATCCCTAAGCATAATTTAAATAAGAGTAAAACTTTAAATGTGCCTTGAAGTAGATAAATATGCAGTACAGAATAAAACTCCACCTGTATTACTATGAAGAACTGAAAAAAAAACTTACAAATTAAATTTATTAAACACAAAGATAAGAAATATTTTAATGTATTGTCATGCAATTAAATGGTATGTTGATTGGAAATGACAATTAAGTAAGAAAAGGCAAACAAACTAACACTGTCCATTGCTATCACATACATATCTAACCTCTTTCAAGGTCTCAATCTCTTTAGAACAAATTGCAATGTAGAAGTCAAGCACACAAGGGTAAGAAATAACAGGAAAGATAAACACCATTTATTCTCCGATGAAGAATATTTGTAGCTAGACTAGTGATGCACTACTCACATTATGCTGACAAACAGATTCTGAAGACTTATGGTGAAATCTGGGGACAGGAAAATAATAATGTGCAATTGTGCATAGTTTTGAAGGATGGTGGTAGCATCCGTGTTACATTGTCCTTGCTGACTAAATCAGTCTTGTTTATTGGAATCTACTTTAGGGGCAAAATTTTTGCAGAACACTGAAGTTGAACCTAATGGATAAAGATTTAATATTGCCTTTGGGATACTATTCTATAGAAGCATCATTTGAGTTCTCACATTTGTATCAAATTAAAGTCAAGGTTGTCTGCAAAAGTTTATGCTGCTCTGAAAATTCTTTTAAATAAAGCCAGTAAGTTTCTTCACAATTTGACTTTCTCTTTTTCTTTCTATTTCACTTTTTATTTTTTCTTATTATTAGATGACAAAGTAAAATAGACACATTTTTATGTATAATAAATAATATCTTAGATGCAGAAGGCTAGATTCAAATCTTAATTTTGTGACTTACTCATTAAATGCATACATGCAAGTTACTTATGCTACTTAAATTTTCTAAGAGTGAAAAACAAAATTAACACCTATCATTTAGAGTAAATATCAAATAATAGTTATTTAAGAACTAAATATAATACATATAAACTTAATGTTGATTATATATTTGTGGAAGATTCTGCTATTCATTTCTCCAAAAACCATGCTTCCCTTCTTTACTACCGTCAGAATCCTGAAGCTGCATAAGTTACCACTGGATGCAATGATTAGTTCCTTAGATTCCCTTTGCAACTAGGATGATCCATTAAATGAATTGCAAAAAGTTAAGTTTTGCTTTCCTTATTATTGATCATATCATTTTATCTCATTTGCCATTTTTATTAGTGCTACAAAAGATGCATTACTGATGATGCAGTAAACATCTTGAGACACTAGGGATATGATTTACCCTTAAGATCACATTTGTCCAAATGAAAGTTATAAAGAATATGATTCCTTTGTATCATTATCCTTCTTAACCATCAGTCCTAAAATGCTTGTCTGGACAGTTGTAACAAAACACACACACACTGTAGCAACAACAACAACAACAAAAAAAACTATTTGGTTAAGGTTTTCTATCAGGTTTTCCACATAACAGAATTTCCATTTTATTTTTTAAGTTTGATGGATGTATTACTGCATTATCTTATAATCATTTTCTCTATGTAAGATTTACCTTATTTGTTATAAGTAATTGAATAAAGTTGACTTGTTTGAAATACACTTGAAATGATTTATAAATAAACTTTCTCAAAAGCAATAATATAACTAATTGCTACTGAGACAGATATTTATCAAATGCATACTATGTCCAAGGCACTGTTATTAAAATAAATGAAGATATAATTTATGTTGTCCAAAATTTATATTGCTATAAAAAACATAAGGAGAATGGATTATAAATTAGTGTTTCCAAGTTTCTATTATTAGAGATCAGGAATATTTTTAAAATTTTTGTAAAATGTTTCAATCAAAGCAGGAATCCAGAAGGTGATAAAACACTGAATTAAAAAGTAAAATGAACATGTCTTAAAGTTGTGAGGACTTTAGACTCTAGATAACTATTCAAAGGCTTCCTGAAGGAGGAAAGATTTCAGTTCAATCTGGAATTTACACTTTACATCATTAAAAAGAAAGAAAAACAGAAACAAAGAGAGAAACAGAGTGAAGACTTGAAAAGATGATTTCAAGCTAGTAATTTTCTTAAACTTCTGATTCCAATTTAAAAAAAAAGAAAAACATGTTTCTTACAAAAGTATTAAAATTTACAGTCCAAATTTGAATCTGTAAAATCAAACATTCATTACACAAAACTGTGGATTGTAATTTTGTTCTTAGAACTATTTCAAATTTTGTTGTGATAACATTCATTCTTTTGGTAAAAAACTCTAGAGCTTGATGTATTTTAAATATATTTAGAAAAACTTTGCATCTAAACAATTTTGAGTTTTTTAAGCCATGAATGTACATCTACATTTATTTGCCTTATCTTTGAATTCTTTTATCAGTTCTCATTTGTTTTCTGTGTACTATTTTTTATGGATAGTTAGATTTATTTCTAATTATTTTACTTTTAGTGGTGCTATTTTAAATAGGATTGTTTTAAAATTTTGATTACTGTTCAATGATAGAATATAAATAAAAATGATTTTTAGTTTATGAAACCATATTAATACCTTAATAATCTCAATTACAAGATTTGCAAACATTTTTTTTTCTTTCTTAAAAATATATATATTTATAATCCAGCTAGTCTTCATTGGTAAATAGTTTTAATATATTATTTTCCACAATGTATATTTATTATTCTTTATAACATTGCTCTAGATAAGACTTTCAGTGATGTGTTAAATACAAACAATGAAAGTGTACCTCCTTTATTTGTCATTATGGATCATAAGGAGGAATTCTTCAGTTTTTCATTTTTAGGTATAGAATTTTTTAGGTGCCCTTGATCAAGCTAAAAATGTTTCCTCAAGTCTTACTGAGAAATTTCATCAGGAATGTATGTTGAATTTTATTATATGATTTTCCTGCATCTATTTAAGTGATTTAGTAGTAATTTTTTTGGTCTATAAACATAACTAGTTACATTGATTTTTTTCAATAATGAAACATCCTTGCATTGCCTGGATAAAAAAACATATGATTGTTATACATTTTTCTTTTCATATTTAAATTAGTTTTAGTAGTCTGTTTTTTAAGGGATTTCTTTGTTTCCTCTAACTTGTGAAGTTTATGGGAACAGAATTGTTCATATTTCTTCCATATTGTCTTCTTCAGGATTTAAGAATTGGTAGTGGCTTTGTATTTAAAAATTAAAAATATGCTACTAATAATAATTCCAATTACCCTGGAAATATTGATGAATGTCATGAAACAGAGAAAGAGGAAGACATAAAACACCGGACTTTGTAATGTAAGTCATTGAAGATATATAGCTGAAGTAGAATAAGTGTGGATCCTAGATAGAAAAACAATGTGAACAATTCTAAATTCTTCCTTAGAGACAGAAGTTCAATGGAAGATCTAGAATAACACTGATTGCCATTTGTTAGTTGTTAGAAAGGGTCTTTCTTAGTTATGCTGAAACCATCTCCCCTGCTAGACAATTTGCCAAGTTCAATTTGTTGTCTTTGTATCCAACAAAGAACATGCACTGAATCATCAATGTGCTCTTATTTGTCCTTCTTTCAGTTCTCATGTGGATCTGAGATGAGGCTCATGAAGATCAAAATACTAGGATTTTTCTATGTCCTGTATTTTACTCCAGTACCATGGAAAGAAAAGGATAGATACATTCTACTGTATTTTTGCCTGTGATTAATTTGAGGTTCCAATGAAGTGTTTCTTGTATAATTTATTTTTCAAAATGTTTTGTTGCACTGTCCTTAATGCTAAACTATTCAATTTATTTAATCAATGAAGAAGAGAGATTTAAAATATAATTATGAATTATTCCATAGTTATTTTGACTCAGAAATGTTTAAAACTGTCTATATTTCATTAGAAATTTATGTATGTTCACAGAATCATAGGTCTAGATAAAATCTGAAGTAAAATTTAAAAATTGTAAAGTGTAGACTATTTTGCTTTCAGGAATGTGAATATGATTATCTCATTTTTAGATGAGTTTATTAAAGCACACATAAATTATTTCATTTATTTCCAGTCACACAGCCAGATTTCAGTAAAACTAGAAATGGATTTCAAATTTTAATATTCATTTTCATTGTTTCTTATGTTATTTCCAGTGTCCTCCAATAGTTATTGCAATGATTGTTATAGACAGGAAATGCTATGTTTTGGATTTATAATGTTAAAGAGGGATGACCAACATAAAGGATGTAAATTAAACAGTAATGAAAAATTCTTCTTAGGTCCTTGGCAGGAAGCACCAAAAGCATACTATAATTAATTGCAGCTCTTTTCACATAGCAGTTGTGCAGTTTCCTTTTCTTCCCAGGAGTTGCTGAATCAGGATATGGAGCGAAGTTGATGTATACCTTCTGTGGAAATGAGATGTTTTTAGATGCACTGTTCTTGGATGCCAGGATGGATGACAGTGTGAGATATAATCCTTTCCTGTTTAATGCAACCCAAACCAATCTACATTCTAGAAGTCATCTGATTTCTTCTCTCTGTTGTGCTATCAGATAGCAACCAGCTCTCTGGGGACTCCATTCATGCTGAGATTGCACTAGCTAGTGATTACACTGCTGAATCAGTCTGTAATCAATCTTGCATCCTACTAATCTTCTTTGGAATTTTTCTTTTGATCACCAACTAATGGGAAACACAGCATGGTAAAGAATAATATAGTTTCATCTAATTGTAGCTCCATTAAAAAGGCCTCTGGGTGCTCTTGTATTCACCTTTCAATGAAAGTGTTGATAATGCAGGCAATTTTGAAAGTCAAAACAGATAACTATTAGAGAGTTAGCTTGATTTATCTTGAGCATAAATGCATCAGTTTCAAAATTTATGAGTTATCAAAACAAATGTGGTTTTTTAAGATCAAACTCTTTTTTTTTTTCTTTGAGCTATTTTTCTGTTATGGTCAATTCAGACACATTATAGATGCTTGGAGAAGGAGCCAGATGGATTTCATTAGAAATTGCCCTCTCCAACATGTAGATAGAACAGGGAAATATGTATGTGACATGATTTACAGGGAATTGAAAGTTCCATCATCATCTGTAAAGAGAATTTTCTACTAACAGGTAGGGCATGTGAAAAAAAACTAATCAGATATCTTAACGTTTAGCTCCTTCCCACATGGTATATAAAAGGTCTATGATGTAATAATTCAGTCTATGCCAAAATGGAAAACAAAATATGTATGTAAAGATAATGGGGGTAAATGCAAGACAAAAATGTCTCCTTATCATGTTGTTAGTAAAATATTTGAGAAGGCATCTTGATTGCTGCAGATTCTCAAAGTCCTCATATTTATGTCTGCCTCAGTTTGTGTTTTCTAAAAAAGCACAATATGAGAAAATGACTAGAATGCATAAGCTCATTTTGAAATTTGTTCTGAAAAAATGGGAAATCTGAAGGACCTGAGGGAGTGAAACATAGAATAAAGAAAATAGAGCTTAATCATTAAGGTTACTACTGCTGGGTTCAACTGGGTGTCTTCCAGAATACTCTGATAAACCATGTAATCCTGATTGCCTCGGAATTTTTCTTCTAAACACTGAATACCCAAGGTACTGATCCATGACTTCTGTGTCTTTCAGAGGAGAAGGTCTCAGGGTGTAAATTCTCAATATTAATTTGCAGTTCTAGGGTACAAAATCCAAAAGATGAGACATGTTAAGTACTTGAGAAAGGTACTACTGCTTCTCATAGTACTCCAACTCATAGTGCCAATGTATAGGTGAGCCTAGTGAATGTGGCACAGAGCACCAACATATTTGTTATAAATTCTGTCTGTTTTTACATCTGTGAATTTGTTCACATTTATTATACTTTCTGATCTTTCTGATTGCAAGTTTCCTTGCCAATTACATAGAGGAAGTAGCAAAGACCAAGTAACAAGTGTCACAAGAATCAGAATAAAATGATCTTTGTGGATATCTTTGGAGTCTGGAAAACACAGAAGTAGAGAGGAAGCACCATCCACAGAGTACACAGAGGGGTAGAGAGATATGTTTTATTAAATTTGAAAGCTGATAAAATCTATAGAGTGACTATAATATGCACAGTGGAAGGAAGCAGTAGTTAAGATCCACATTCAAATTTTATTTCTGCTACTTAATATTTTTATAACATATTTTGAGTACCAACATATGTCAAAAATTTCTTTTAAATTGCAAGTTGTGTTTTTAAATTTTATTCACCAAATTGTACAATCATCACTGCTAAATTATTTTAGAATATTTTTATTACCCCCCAAATAAACAAAATATTCATTAGTAGTCCCTCTAAATTTTGTCTTCCTACCATTCCCTGGCAACCATTATCATCTACATAGATTTGTCAATTTGAGACATTTCATATAAATATAATCATACAACATGTGATTTTTAAATAGCTTCTTTCATTTAGCATGATGTTTTATCAGCAATCATCCATACTGTAGCATGTATTAGTGTTTTATTCATTTTGGGGACCAAATATAGTTCCATTGCATGTATATACCAAACTTTGCATGTGTCAAATATGCAACATTTGAATATTGATATGCAGTATATGAATAGATATTTGATAATTACATTCTTTCCATGTTAGGCTATCATATTAATGTATTTGGAACATTCAAGTAGAAGTTTTTGTATTGGCATACATTTTAATTTCTCTTGGATATATACCTACAATTCAAAGTATTGTATCACAGAGTAACAATCTATTTAACTGTTTTAAGAATGACCAAAACATTTTTCACAATGATTGCATTATTTTACATTGCACTAACAATTTTTATCTATCAATTTGTTCTAGCGATTAAAAAAAATGGAGTATTAGGATTTGTTATGGTTTGGATCCCCAAAAACTCATATGTCAGATAATGCAAGAATGTTCAGAGGTAAGATGATTAGATTACAGAAGTTGTAACCTAATCAGCAGATTAGCCCATTATATTAATTAACTGGGTAGTAACTGTAGGCAGATAAGGTATAGCTAGAGGAAGTAGGTCACTGGGGGTTTGCACTTGGGGGATATATTTTATCTGGTGAGAAGAAACTCTACTTCCTGGCGGTCATGTCTTGAATTGCTTTCCTCTGCTACACTCTTCCACCATAATGTTCTGCTTCACTTTGGACCCAGAGCTATGTAGTTGGTTTACCATAGACTGAACCACTGAAATCATGAACCAAAATGAACTTTTCCTCCTCTACATTGTTCTTGTCAGCTCTTTTGGTTACAGCAATGTAAAAGATGACTAAAACAAAATTAAAATAAAGTGGGCTCATTTCAGTGACTAAATACAAATAAGTGGGCTCATTTCAGTGACTAAACTGACTGTGACTCAGAAGCTATTGGAGGTAGTTTGTGGGGAAAATATTTTTGAAAATTTTAGAAATGTAAGCTGGAAAAGATTTAGGATACTTTTAGTAGAGCTTAATGGGTGGTTCTGGTGGGAACTTAGAAGACCAAGATACTAATAAAGCTGTGGACAATAAAGACTAGGCTCATGAAATTTTAGTTCAGGTGGATTCTATTGAACATTGGAGTAGTGGCTATTTGTGTTATGTCTGGCAAAAAAAAAAAAAAAAAAAAGTTGCCCACATTTTGCCTACTTCCTGAGACTTTCTGAGAGGATGAATTTAAAGGTGATTTACCAATTAATCTGGCAGGGAAATTTCAAGGAAGCACAAAATTCAGTAGGTGGCATGAATATTGCTAGCAGGTATTACCAACTTTACTAAGATTAACAGGAGAAGAAAGAAGAGCAGAGAGATTTGAAAAACTTGGAGTTTCAGCAGAAAAGTGCAAGTAAAACTGTAGCTGAGAAAGCTGAGGATGTTAAAAGGATTATAGCTACTAAAGAAATGCTAAGTATTTAAACAAAAACAATAGGAAAGATAGTTTAAGGGGATCTTAGGACTAGTCCAAACTATACCAACTATAGGCCCCAGGGAACAAAAGAGAAAATTTCTTTAATAAGATAACCTGGAGAACTCTGTTGGCACAAGGGGCCTAGGAAGTTGTTTCACTGTGCTCAACTGCTCAGTCCCTCAAAGGCTGTTGCAGCTATGGTTCCAAGGGGCTTGAATACTATTTGAAATGATTGTGGACCTTGGCATCTGCATGTGGTTCTGGTTCTGAGAAATCCTATGGTGCTGAGTTTAGGGGATCATTGAGCTTCCACCAAGATTTCAAAGGAAGGCCTGGGAAGCCATGCATAGTATGGCAGGGTCAGAGTTCCTATAGGCTGTCCCTGAGAGGATGCTGCATGAAAATATGAGGAAAGCCAAAGCTGCAGTGGGACCCCTGAGATTAAGAGATGCCAATAATGTGGGAAGTTTGCCAAGGAATCTGCAGGAATCAGAGACAAGCCAATAGAGAGACCATGTCGACTAAAACCAGCAAGACCATAGAGGAAGTGTTATACAAACCCCTTGGAGAGAATATCACAATGCTATGTGCCTCAGGGAACTTGTTTGTCCCCCTGGATTTGGATCTTGCTTTGGTCCTATCCCTTCTTTCTATGCAGCTAATTCTCCCTTATGTAAAGGAAATGTTTACTCTGTGCCATTATATATTAGATATGCATGACTTGCTTTTGATCTTTACTGTCACAGATAGGTATTTGTCTTGAGTCTCAGATGAAATTTTGGCTTAGGATATTTGAGCAATGCTGGAACTGTTCAGTGTAGAATTTTGGAAGTGGATTAAATTTATTTTGCATTGTGAAATACGCATGAACTTGGGGGATAAGGGGCAGAAAATTATGATTTTGATATGAGATGATTCCCAAAAATTTATGTGTGAAACAATTCAAGAATTTTTAGAAGTGAAATTATTTGATTATGAGGTATGGCCTAGTGAGTGGATTAACTGATATGGATTAACTGGACAGTCACTGTAGGCAGTTATGGTGTGGTTGAAGGAAGTAGATCACTTCTTGGGGATGAAGCCCTCTCTCCTTCTTGATTGCCATGCCATGTTCTTCTGCCGTGATGTTCTGCCTCATTTCAGGGACAGAGCAATGGAGTTGGCTGATCATAAACTGAATCTGTAAAACCATAATCCTCCAATAAATGTTTCCTCCTTTAAAGTTATTCTTGTCATATCTTTTGGTCACAGTAACAGAAAAGCTGACAAAAACAAAGTCTAAACTATTCACTATTGAATTTTCTATCCCTCTTTTTAGTCAGTTTTACTTCAGGCATACTGGAGCTTTTTTTGTAAGAGGAATAAATATTTATGCTTGTCATTTCCCTAATGGTTTGCCCTTTCATCCTTATGAAGTTTGATTTTTCTTTTCTCTTTTTGTGTTTTTGTTTAAGTATGTTGTTGAGCCCCTCTAGCAAACCTTTCATTTCCATTGCTTTCTATACTAACTCCAGAATTTCCAATTTATTCTTCATAATCTATTGCATTATTGATGTTCTCTATTTGGCAATGCATTGCTTTCGATTTTTCTCCCTTTTTGACATAGTATTATTTGCTTCTCTAAAGTTATTTTTAATGGTTATTGTAAAGTTTTCTCTTTTAAGTGCATGTATGGGCTTTCTGAGTACAAATTCTATTAACTGTTCCCCCACCAGCCCACTCTTTGATCATGGCCCATTATTTCTTTTTTCTTGGGTTGTTTCAATTTTTCTTTTTTCTTTTCTTTTTTTTTTTTTTTTTGGTACTGGGGATTAAACTCAGGGGCACTTGACCACTGAGCCACATCCCCAGCCCCATTTTGTGTTGTATTTAGAGACAGGGTCTCACTGAGTGCTTAGCACCTCACCGTTGCTGAGGCTGGCTTTGAACTCACAATTCTCCAGTCTCAGCCTCCCAAAGTGCTCGTCAAATTTTTTTTATTACTAAATATTGAATATTTCAAATCATATAATGTGGCAATGATGAAAAAAAGATTTATCATTTATCCCAGCATTTGTTCTTGTTATTTACTATTTTACTTTACTATTGTTACTGCTGCTAATATTGACTTATTTAATTAGTTTTCTTGAACTAATTCTGAAAACTCTACATTGTTTATTATGTGTGAACATGGGATTCTGCCTACTTGGTTGACACAATGTTCAGCTAATGATTTAGCATGTTTTTCCTTAATTGATTTGTACCAGGAAATCACCCAGTATTTGCTAAACAGTACAAAATTGTGTTTCTTGGGGCATGCCTTTAAAACTCAAAATTTTAAAGTCATCATTGAATATTGTACCTTAGCATTAAATTCCTTTGGAGATGAGATGATAGAAATTTTTCTGATCTTTTTTGGAACATTTGAGGACATACATATGGTTTTCTATATCCCCATGGATATCATATCCTCTCTTTGCCTAACTGGTATTGATGCCTCGGTATATGCTATATTAAGCAATTTCTTCTGATTATTTTCAACATATACTTCAGAGACAGATATTTCCTCATCAAACTAACTCTAATTAAAATTAAGACAAGCCGTATGAATCATGCTCTTTCAAGGAATATCAGCTAGGTAAAATAGCAACTACTACTTGGGACTAGGTCATCTGTCAAACTCCAAAAACCAATCCATCCTTAGTGCTATGTCTCTGGCTTTCTTGTATATAATACTTATAAGTAAGGATTTTCAAGATGATCATAAAGCAAAAGTAAAGGAATTGGGATGAAAAATGTTAAAACACCATAAAGTTATTCATTCTAATATTTTACCATTTTTAATAGATGTCCTTAGGATTATTGCAAATCATTATTTAATTTCTAGGATTCTGAAAAAGTGGATTTTGAAAATGTTTGTTACTGCTTCATTGCTATTTGAGATCCTTATTCTAATACTGCAGATATATTTCTCTTTCATACAACTTATTTAGATATTACTATTTTTCCCTCAGAGAATGTTGCAAGCTTTTATAAAATCAGAATTGTAATAATTGCCTTATATTCTTTTACATGGCTATATTGTATCATAATAATATCAAAATAATAATTATCATATATTATACACAATGTATTGTGTGTTATTGTTTCTTATTTAATATCATTAATTTTCAAAAACACTGCAAGGTATTTTTTTCTCAATTATTAAATAAGAGATGGTTTGGACTCAGAAAACCATGAATTACTTGTAGAACACTATGTATCTAGCAAGAGTAGAAAGAGAGACATAGACTTATGAGAAATTTCTTGTCTTTTGGAATATATTCTCTATAAAACATGATACTAAAAAGAGGTATTGTTAATTATAATGATGATTTGTTACATTTTTCTCCATACTATGAAAATTATATTAATAATCATTATATGTCAGTAGAACATAGGATTTTGTTCTCTTCTTTCTTTATGCAAATTTACATCTATATAGATTAAAATCTATAATGATCTGACATAATTTACTAACTAAAGGTGAGATACTATAAATTTTATTAAATTGTCTCTAGTGATAGGCTGGCGACAGCTTAACTTGGAGCATTATTTTAAACTACATGAATAATGCCTTCAATTGTGAGTAACAGTCATATTGTTCAGTGGAGACTTTTCAGAAAATGATATATTTGCTTAGAAAAAGTTAAATTGATACAACTTTTGATAAAAATTTATGTAGGCTGTCTTTCTAAACATCAGTGAATCTTAATAAAAAATACAAATAGATGATAGGTAAATAGGTAAAGAACACAACTTTCTCTCTTGGTTGATGATCAGTTCCTCTGCTCAATTTTTATGGTTTTCTTAATGTCCTACATTGTTAGAAATGCCTGGATAGTTTAAAAAATCTTTGATTTACAAATTTACTTGGTTTCACTGTTACTTGTACATATTATTCATTTCTTAATTAAGAAATATAACAGTTATTAACTACATTCTTTATGCCAGAGAAATTCTGGAAAATATAGAATAATTTTTGCCTAATGAGAGGTCTTAATACTTTAAAGATGGTTACTGTGTAATATATTTTTAAATGGATTTATCTTTAACTAAAAACCTTCACATTCTTTCATCTTTTCTTCATATAAGCCTGTCTTCAGCCAGCTCATGGTTCAGGTTACTTCTTTGTTGATTCACCCCTATTTATCACAGGACATAAGTCTAATCACACTCTGAGTATATGATACCCATCACCCAGTAATTTGTGAGATTGACATTATAAAAGGAAAAAAATAATTACTCTTTAAATATTTCAGTTTGTTGTTTGTTCTATTTATATTTAAGAGAAGATGATATAAGAAAACTTAGATTTTGGAGAATGAGACTCTCTGAGGTCTATCTAACTTAAACCCGATGTCTATAATTATTAGTTCTGTGACCTTAGAGAAGTTACCTTACTTGAGCCATTATGTGGAGAACATAGAGAAAATAATAAAAGGCAAATAAGCAGTTATAATAATCCTGAAAAAGTCCAAGAAAATAATATGAGTGCCTTAATGAATGCTTTACTAAGAAAACATCCATGGCCACATTTTCTGCTAGGTTGCAATGGCATAAAATTAATTAAGTCACGGTCCTTGCATGCATGTAATTCACAGTCCACAGTGGAAGAAACATATTAAAAATCTACCTATAAGCCAATTATTAATTGGCATAATCTGGGTGCAAGTACAGTCCTGGAGAACACAAAATTGATTCCATTATTGCATGTGTGTCCTGACCAACACAGTCCAATGGGGATATTATTTCCCATTTTATAGGCAATTAACTTCTATTATGCATCTTAAGATTGTATTACCTTTGTTAGCAACACCTCACTGATGGCTTCAATTAAGCAAGAGTAAAGGAGTTGGTTGATTTGTGCCCTTTACATGTTTAGTATTTAAGGCTGTGATTTTTTTATGTCAACTTAATACTTTTGATGAATTTACTTTTCCAGCATTTGTCATAATTATGCATTGTATTTTGCTATATTAAACTTAGATTTTTTTATAAGCTTTGAGATAGGTAGAAAATGGATATTGCTAGTTATTTTCCCAAAATCACTTGCTGTCCTGAAATAAAAGTATTTCATCTGTTCTTTCCTGTTGATCTTGTATAGTACAAATTCTCACATGTTAAATTTTATTCTTAGCTCTAATTTAAGATAATAATCATGTTAATCCTTATTTCCTGAAAATTTCTGAGACAATTTGGATTTTATCTTAATAAATATCAATGTAAATAACCAGAAGTTAAGGTCAAACAACCATGAATGTGAGTCTCAGTTTTAACACTTACACTATCATTTATAAAAGTTATTTTGTGTGGTGTGGATTGCTTCATGAATAAAATGGAGTAAGAAGTCTAACCTCATGAAATTGTCTTAAGAATAAATTCTGGGAATTTAAGAAAAGGAGTTTCTGTTTTTTGGCAAACAATCAACTGTTCTTTATTAGTAGTATTATTAATATTTTATGTCATACAGGGTACTATTTGATTTGTCAGGTCATTGTATTATCAAAATATTTTTATTTTAACAGTGGTTACTTCTATTTTTCTTAACCTTGAAGTTATATGGTTTTCTATACAATTGTGGTTTTAAAATATAATTTGAAATTACAGAGTGAGAACTTATCAATTACTATAAAAATATTAACATTTTAGTGTTTTCTGCCAACAATTATAAAAGGCTTTCTGATAGAGTAAATATTAAATGGCAAATTTTTCTTTTAGAAAAGGAGATAAACATATCAAAAGTTTAATGTTTAATTTTTGCCATTATAATTGCAAAGGGTGAAAATATAAAATGATTCTATGAGAAAAAGCATATGGAACAAATGAGTGTAAATTTCTTCTATGGTTAATTTTATGTGTTAATTTGACTGGACATTGAGTGCTCATATTAAAACTCTGATTTTCCAGAGTCTCTAGCTACAGATACTACAGCATAAGAATCTTCGCTTTTATAATCATGTGAGTCAATTCCCTTTATAAATCCTCTTTTATATCTGTCTTTTCATCCAGCCCATTGGTTATGTTTTT
Organism: Xerus rutilus; assembly: GCA_028644305.1. Taxonomy (NCBI): domain Eukaryota; kingdom Metazoa; phylum Chordata; class Mammalia; order Rodentia; family Sciuridae; genus Xerus; species Xerus rutilus. Next base: position 97,157,025 of record CM053408.1, on the reverse strand, counting down.
CCAGAAGAACCTAATACTAGTATCAGTACCAAAGTGATTCTTGATTAGTTCTGGGTTTCTGTAATTGACTTTCTAATCTGATTAGAATTACAGATGCTAATGACTCTATTTTATCAATAAAGAGGGCATCCTCTGATGTTATCTGTTTATAAAAACTATGTAATATCTCAGCATTGAATATTCTTCTTTTTTTTTTTTTTTTAGTACTGGAGATTGAACTCAGGGGCACTTGACCACTGAGCGATATCCCCAGCCCTATTTTGTTGTGTTTTATGTAGAGACAGGGTCTCACTGAGTTGCTTAGCACCTCGTCATTGCTGAGGCTGGCTTTGAACTCGTGATTCTCCTGTCTCAGCCTCCATAAATGCTGGGATTACAGGCTTGTGCCACTGCACCTGGCTAGCATTGGATATTCCTAACTCAGCACTTAAAAGAAGCAGGGGATTAGGTGACTCTGTATATGATATTTTAAATATTTTGGAAAATAAATGAATCTAATGACATTTACTGGTTTTCTTTAATGTCACCAATGTTCTGAAACAAATGGTATAAATGGAATGTGAAGTAGTGGATTTGTTAATCAGTTTAATTTATTGATTCTTCAATGTAAACACACACTACAGCATTTTATGGTAATCCAAAATATATGCAATTAGGATATGTCAATTAAAAATAAAAATTAAAGGAAAAGTTGAGTTCAAGGACTTGAATACCATGCTCAAATATCCATATATAACTTAAGAACTTTCATGGGGATACTAAAGGAGACCCTTATGCCCTGTAACCAGAGGACTGAAATTACTAGAAATAAAATGCAGAACCACATCATAAAACTGACTGAATTACAATGAAAGTTTAGCTCCTAGTCTCAGAGTATGTACTATTAATTTGAGAGCACTGATTTAAGAGAAATATAATCCTGTAAATTGTAATGAGGAATTGTGAAAAAAAATGTTAATGCAGCCAGGGACATTAAGCCCCTTGATTCTTGTGAATGTTCTTTAGTGGTGGCATACATCTCCTGACCTCTATTAGAAACACTTTGCCACCATGGCATCCTGGCATGCCCACATCCAGTCCTATGAGTTTCTCCAACCACAATGGAATCAATATTTCTGCTTCCACCTAGAAGACTGACTCTGTATTGCCCAAGGAAACTGTTATGACTTACTTTGAGGCAGTTGCTATGCAAAACAATGCAATTTTCCTCATGATACATCCCCATCAACTTTGCCACTAAACCTATAACTTGATTCAAGACCCAGTAGGCACCTAAAAGTGACATATTATTTCTGATCCATTAAGTGATAGATTATATTCTCAAAGAAACACTTGAGTTTTTTGGGAAGTGTGTGACAATTGAAATAAAAGATGTGGGATAATGGTGGAAGAAAAACAATTTGGATTGGACTGAATTTATTGATGTAGCTTGTTAAGCAGAGATCACACACTGACTATTTAGTTATAGTTAGGATAAGTTCAATAGTTTGGCTGGTTTGCTGAAACATGGACCAAAATGTAAATCACTATGTGGTAAATAAGCTAAAAATGCTAGAAATGTTTTGGTTTAATGTAGACAAGGAGACTGAAAACTTATGTTGTCCACTTTAAGGGCCAACTACCAATGACCTACAACCTTCTGCTAGGTCCCAATTTCTAAAGGCTCCACCATCTTCAATAGTACCATGGGCTATGGTTCATGTCTTTAATGCATGTGACTTCAGGGAACATTGTAGATCTAAACTATAGCAACACATTTTAGTAACAATGTGAAGAATAAATTTGAGAAGTTAGTCCTGATATTCATGAAGAGCTCTGTGATCACTCTTTTCTATAGGCTAGACTTAACAGCATGAATATCAGTCACTGAATTAGCAAATCTAAACTCCATTGGCATAATTGAATCCCAGGGTGGCAGAGATCAAATGGTGGTTCTTAACTGCTGAAGGCACAGTGGGCGTGATTAACATAATGATCAGCAAAGTGAGAGCAGTAATCAGAATAGTCTGACACACAAATTTATGGCAATAGCTAACTGATCATAATATTCTTCAAAGTGAAATAAATAGGAAGTTGTTATTGTTTGAATGTTGTCCTCTGGGGGGAAAAATCACTTATCAACACTTAATCCCCAGGGCAACTGTGACACATCATACAGCCTTTAGAAGGTGATTAGGACTCTGTCCTCCTCAATGGATTAATGCCATTATTACTATAGTGGGTTAGTTACAGAGAGATTGCGTTCCTAATGAAAGGATGAGGTTAGTCTCTACTGCCTCTATGCATCATATACATGTCCATATATATTCTCTTACCTTCTTCTTTATACTCTAGGATGACGAACAAGAAAATCCTTGACAGATGTGGGCCCCTCAACTATCAATTTCCCAGCATTAAAAAATGTAAGAAATAAATACCTAGACTTAGGCAATCTTGTTATAGCAGCAAAAATACTGCTTAGTCAGAGTCCAATAATTTCTTGCTTGTTCAAGCAGAAAAGTTTTAAATAAACTGAACAAAAATCTAACCTAAATCATATAAAAAGAGTCATGTTTCCTCAATCAATGACACTTTTGATAAAGGATAGTCTGGATCCTTTTAAGGAAGGATCTGGGACACTACTAAAAATTGTTAGTCTTTTTTTTTTTCCCTTCTTTCTTCAGATGGATCTACAGCTTTTTTCCAGGATAATTATAAATTGGTGAAAAGACATTACCCAAATATTTTTGACCTACTGGATGTTGGCTTACATTGACACTTATTCTGAGACTTAAAACATAAATTTGGCCCACCAGTTAGATTGGGGACTAAATAAATTCAGATGATCAATGGAATTTTCAGTGAGATTTTCCTCACAGTTTCTAGTAGATCCCTGAAACCATCTTGTATTTGTTTTTCCAGTTCAAGAATATATAACTAGAAAAAACGTACTTATCAGCTGTCAGAATCTCTACACTGGTTCCATGATTTATAGTGTGAAGATTATTATAGTAGCAAAGGCCAAATGCAGGCCATTAGAACTACCTCTACCAAGAAACATATAAAACTAAAGGCAATATTGCCTTCCCAGAGGGATGACACAGATTACTTCTAACATGAAGTACTTGAAAGATACAGGGCTGGTGAATATTGTAACATCCCCATTCAACTCTCTTATTTGGAGAATGACAGTAGAATATCATAAGTTTAACCAAGTGGTAACTCCAGATACAACTGCAGTACCAAATTTGGTTTCATTAATTGAGAAAATTTTTCCTCCATGATACCTGGTATACACTTACTTATCTTACAGAAGACTATTCAGGATAATTCCCATAAGGCCAACCAGAAAAATTTGATTTCATCTGACAAGGGCAGCAATATAGCTTCACTATCTTGCCTCAGGAGTATATTAACCCCAGCTCAATGTTGAAACTAATTTGCATTAATCTTGAGCCTCTTTCCCTTTAATAATATATAACACTAATCTCATATCTTGATAAAATTATGTTGATTCAATCTAGTGAACAAGAAGTAACTACTACTGTAGTCTTATTGGTGAGGTGGGGAATAAATATGATTAAAATGGAAGGGCCTTCTACCTTGATAAACTTTCTATAGGTTTAGTTGTGCATGGAATAAAAAGATAGTCTTTTGAAGATGAAAAAGAAGTTGTGTATAGTCCCTACTACAACCTAGAAAGAAGCACAACACTCAGAGAATCTGTTTGGGTTTTAGTTGTAACATATCCCTCATTTGGTTGTGTTACTCTAGCCTATTTAATAAGTGGCCTGCAATGCTTTGATTAGGGCTCAAAATAAGAGATGACTCTGCAACAGGTCCAGGTTTCTGTGCAAGTTGCCATGTCACTTGGGCCAACAATCTAGCACATCCCATGATATTTGAAGTGTCAATGGCTGATAATGATGCTGTTTGGGGCCTTTAGCAGGCCTATATAAATGAACCAACATTCAGGCTTTTAGGATTTTGGAGCAAGTCCCTGCCATTCTCTGTAAATAACAGTTCTTGGCCTGCTTCTTTTCTTTTCTTTAAATTTATTTATTCTACTTAGGTATACATGATAGCAGAATGCATTTTGATTCACTGTACACAAATGCAGCCAAAATTTTCATTTCTCTGCTTGTACATTGTAGGAGCACTCCCTGATCCTCAACCCTCCCCCTCCCTCTTTCCCCATTCTATGTTGATGAACAACACTGCCTGAGAGCGGTGCCCCATTGTTTTTAACTTTGGGCCATGATTGGTCCAGGACTGTATATAAGCTTCTGTACTTTCTGGAATAAACAGTGTTTCTGTGTCTCACTCCGGCAGAACAGTTTACCTACCCCGGACCTGGGTGGAGTGACTCTGTGGACCGTCACCCCAAAACATCATCCCATGAGACCCCATTTCATCCCCCAAGGACCTCCATTTCTCATCTCTCGGGACCCCAACACCTCGAGCAGACCCACGAGACACAACTTCAAACAATAGTATGTGATGTACAATCACACCATATATGCAGTCATACATGAAGCTAGGGCAATGATGTCCATCACATTACACCATCTTTTCTGCTCCCATGCCCCCTTCTCCACTTTGACCAAAGTTCCTCTATTCTTCCCATACCCCCTCCCCATTATGGATAGGGGCTTGAGAGTGGCCCATAAAGGCTGAGGGCATGTTGGACGTCAAGCAGGACTTGAGGGCAGCTGAGAGGGCTGAAATTGAGTCATGGGTGGAAACATCCTTAGTGGCAGAAAACCATTTATTGAATTCCTCATGTCTCACTAGGGCTATTGCCACTCTAGAAATAGATTTAGCACCTTCCCAGGCAAGTTGCTGAATGAGGGCATCCTGGCCTGAGCCCTATTTGTTGGGGTTGCAATAAACCTGGGCATATAGTTCGCAACTGTCCCTTTAATCACTCATGTGAGTTACGAAGGAGGCCCCACATCCCATGTCCTCGTTGTAAAAAGGGGTCTTTGGGGAAGACAAAGTAGGGTCTCCTGGGACAAAGCTAGGAGTGACGGTCCGCAGAGTCACTCCACCCAGACTCCGGAGGTAGGTAAGACTACTCTGACGGAACGAGACGCAGAGCCCATTTAATCCAGGAAATACAGGGGCTTATATAGGGTCCTCGGACCAATCACAGCCCTGAGGTTACAACCAATGAGGGGAATAGGATAAAAGGGAAGGGAGGGGTTGAAGGCATAGGGAGTGCTCCTACAATTTGGCTTTGGTTTGGGGGGATTGGCTTAATTCACTTAGCATGATATTCTCCAAATCCATTTATTTACCTGAAAATGCCATAATTTTATCCTCTTTTATTGCTGAGGAATATTCAATTGTGTATATATACCACAGATTCTTTATCCATTCATCTATCAAAGGGCATCTGGGTTTGTTCCACAGTTGAGTTATTGTGAATTGAGCTGCTCGAAACACTGAAGTGGCTGTGTCACTGTAGTGTGCTATTTTTAAGTCCTTTGGGTATAGACCAAGAAGTGGGATAGCTGGGTCAAATGGTGGTCCCATTCCAAGTTTTCTAAGTAATCTCCATACTGCTTTCCAGATTGGCTGCACTAATTTGCAGTCCCACCAGCAATGTATGAGCACATGCCTTTTCCACACTTATATCATCATCACCAACATTTATTGTTGTTTGTTTCTTGAAAATTACCATTGTGACTGGAGTGAGATGAAATATTAGAGTAGTTTTGATTTGTATTTCTCTAATTGCTAGAGATGTTGAACATTTTTCATATATTTTTCATATATTTGTTGATACAAAGACCCTACTTTGTCTTCCCCAAAGACATCTTCTGAGAAGTGTCTGTTCAGCTCCTTAGCTCATTTATTGATTGAGTTGTTTGTTTCTTTGATGTTAAGTTTTTTGAGTTCTTTATATATTCTGGAGATTAGTGCTCTATCTGATGTGCATGTGGGAAAAATTTGCTCTCAGAATGTAGGCTCTCTGTTCACTTCATTGTTTCTTTTGCTGAGAAGAAGCTTTTTAGTTTGAACCTATCCCATTTCTTGATTCTTGATTTTACTTCTTGTGCTTTAGGAGTCTTGTTAAGGAAGTAAGGGCCTAAGAAAACATGATGAAGATTTGGGCCTACTTTTTTTACTATTAGGCACAAGGTCTCTGGTCTAATTCCCAGGTGCTTGATCTACTTTGAGTTGAATTTTGTGCATGGTGAGAGAAAGGGGTTTAGTTTTATTTTTTTGCATATGGATTTCCAGTTTTCCCTGCACCATTTGTTGAAGAAGCGATTGTTGTCTTATGTTGTGCCTTGCGTGGGTTTGCCGATGAGTTGAGGTCCCAGGGGGAAGAAAGTAAGGGCTCCTCAGGAGGGATGAAATGAGGCCCTGCAGGACAAGGTATGGGGTGGTAAGTTGCAGAGCCAATTCACCCAGACTCTTGGGGCTGGTAAGACTGCTCTGCCAGAGCAAGACACAGAACCCATTTATTCCAGAAAGTACAACAGTTTATGTATGGTCTTTGGATAAATCATGGTCCCAAGGTTACAACCAATGGGGTACCACTCTGTGCTAGGTGTGCACTCCATCAACATAAAATGATGAAAGAGGGAGGAGAGGGGTTGAAGGTATGGGGAGTGCTCCTACAGGCTATCTTTTTTCCAATGTACATGTTTGGCACCTTTGTCTGGTATAAGATAACTGTATTTAAGTGAGTTTGCCTCCATGTCTTCTATTCTGTACCATTTGTCTACATGTCTATTTTGGTGCCAGTATTATGCTGTTTTTGTTACTATAGCTCTGTAGTATAGTTTAAGGTCTGGTATTGTGATACTTCATGCTTCACTTTTCTTGCTAAAAATTTCTTTGGCTATTCTGGGTCTCTTATTCAAAGGGCGAATTTAATGATTTCCTTTTATATTTCTATAAGAAATGACATTGGGATTTTAATTGGGATCACATTCAATCTGTATAGCACTTTGAGTAGTATGGCCATTTCGACAATATATATTCTGCCTATCCAAGAGCATGGCAGATTTTTCCATCTTCTAAGGTCTTGTTCGATTTCTTTCTTTAGTGTCCTATAGTAGTTTTCATTGTAGAGGTTTTATTCCTCTTTTGTTAAATTGATTCCCAAGTTTTTTTTTTTTTTGTTTTTTTTTTTTGAGGCTATTGTGAATGGGGTAGTTTTCCTAATTTCTGTTTCAGAGGATTCATTGCTGATATTTAGAAATGCAATTGATTTATGGGTGTTGACTTTATATCCTGCAATTTTGCTGAATTCATTTATTAATTCTAGAAGTTTTTTCATGGAATTTTTTGGATCTTTTAAGTATAGAATCATGTTGTCTGCAAATAGTGACAGTTTGAGTTCTTCTTTTCCTATTTGTATCCCTTTAATTTCTTTCATCTGTATAATTAATCTGGCTAGTGTTTCAAGGACTATGTTGAATAGCAGTGGTGAGAGAGGGCATCCTTGTTTTGTTACAGTTTTTAAAGGGATTGCTTCCAACTTTTCTCCATTTAGGATGATGTTGGCCTTGGGATTGACACAGATAGCTTTTAAACTGTTGAGGTATATTCCTACTATCCCTAGTTTTTCCAGTGTTTTGAGCATGAAAGAGTGCTATATTTTGTCAAATGCTTTCTCTGCATCAATGGATAAAATCATATGACTCTTATCTTTAAGTCTATTGATGTGATATTACATTAATTGATTTCTGTATTTTGAAATAAACTTGCATCCCTGGAATGAACTCCATTTGATCATGGTGCACTATTTTTAAAATATTTTTTTGTATGCCATTTGCCAAAATTTTATTGAGAATTTTTACATCTATGTTCATCAGGGATATTGGTCTGAAATTTTCTTTGTTTGATGTGTCTCTCTCTGGATTTAGTATCAGGGTGATACTCACTCCATAGTATTAATTTAGAAGGGTTCCCTCCTTTTCTATTTTGTGGAATAGTTTGAGGAGTATTGGTATTAATTCTTCTTTGTAGGTCTTGTAAAACTTGGCTGAGATTCCATCTGGTCCCTGATTTTTCTTGGTTGATAGGCTTTTGATGACATCTTCTATTTTCTTGCTTGAAATTGATTTGTTTAAATTGTATATGCCCTCCTGGTTCAGTTTGGGTATGTCATATGTAAAAATTCAAAAGGAGGAGAAACAGAGACAAGGTGCAATGGCAAAGAGAAAAGCTGCTTATCTGAGCTGACAGCTTTATTTATATCAATAGGTTGTTTTAGATCATTGGGATCATCAGTACATGATTGTTCATTGTATTATTAGGCAGGTTACAGAATCAGTAGAGCTTGTGAAACATTGTAGTTATGTAGTAAGTTCCTTCATTCTCAGGAGCTATGTGCCTGTGACCAAGGTTGAGGCTGATAAGACTCTAACATAGAGCCTCCTCACGGAGGGCATTGTTACAGCTGATGACATCTTAGTATGTATTAATTATCTTATTAGTTTCTGAGAGAGACTGTAGGAATTTCTAGTTGTGGAAAACAAAATGCCTGTTGTTCTCTGGGAGTTTTCTCAACCAGAAGAAATTCATTGTCTTGTACATTTCCATAGCCAAAATGCTTACAGCTCCCCTTTTTTGTTTTGTATGATCTTTTGAAGGACATAACACCTGGTTTTCTTTAAAGTTCGTGGGGGCAAAAAAATAAGGTAGGCATCAGCAACAAGCACAACATAATAAAAACAAAAAATAAGGTACACATGGATGTATTAGTAAACATCCACCCATGAATAACTGTTTAATCCAAGTAAAATTAGGTAATTATGAAGTCAACCAATCTAACAAATCTAAACCTCCATCATCCTGTTGGACCTTCTTAATGATGTCTTTAAGGTAATCTAACTCTTTTGAAATGGAATTACTATTATCACTTAAATTAAAACAACACATATTATTAAGCTCCTGACATCCTTTATGATGTAATAGTAATAAATAATCAATTGCAGCCTGATTATCAAGAATAACTTGACCATGTTATTTTTGTTCTTCATTTAGCAAATTGATTGCCATTGAGGCATGGTTGATTTTTTTTTTAACCAAACATAGGCCAATTTCATAGTTTGTTTATAAAGCCCAACAGCTAGTGCAGGAATACCCAGTGAGAAAAATGTCAAGACCTAAAATTCTGCTGTAGAGACAAGGTTTACTAAATTATCACAATTTTCATCAAGAGAAATAGATCTTTTATAAATACATTGTGCAGGATGGTGACCTATCAAATCTTGTGGGGATGGTAAAAACACAGTTAGTCTGCTAAGACAACAATGGATACCATGAGACTATTGTATACTATTAGCAGGTATATAATTCCCATAGCTGGGGTACAATAACAGAACAACATTAAGATTAAACTATTTACAGAGTTTTGTGTAAGTTTAGCAATTAGAACAGTAACTAAATTTTCCAAAGTATAATTTAACCCCATTTAAACAACAGCTATTGAGCTGAGGCTGTTAAAGATTTTATATCTACCCCAAGTCACTAGAGGTCAAGTAGCTTGGGACCTTATTGTAGTGTTCTTTCTCTTTTGAGAAGAGTGATTATCTTTTTTTTTGGTGGAATCTTCCTCATCCAGGATCAAATGGGGATTGATGATGGAGTTGTGATGTCAACTCATGACTGACAGGTTTCATGCATCAAGCTGAAATTCAAACAGGACCTGTTGGTGTAACCACAGCAGTATATGCCTGTCCCCATGTCATTAAAGGTGCAGGGTCCCGCCATCCTGGGTCTGGCAGAATTCTATATTTTACATAAATTTTTGGCAGTGGTTATTTGGGAACTAAATGTATATCCAAAGCAGATAACCAATTGTGAATATTATCTTCATAGTGCATATTAAATGCATTAACTGTAAATAAATCAATATTTATGGCATTATTGATATGAGAGAGGCTAGGTCCTTTTTTTTTTTTTTTTTTTGGTACTGGAGATTGAACTCAGGGGCACTCAACCACTGAGCCATATCCCCAGCCCTATTTTGTGTTTTATGTAGAGACAGGGTCTCACTGAGTTGCTTAGCACCTCGCCATTGCTGAGGTTGGCTTGGAACTCGCGATTCTCCTGTCTCAGCCTCCCTAAGTGCTGGGATTACAGGCTTGAGCCACCACGCCCAGCTTAGGTCCCGTTTTTTTGTTTTTGTTTTAAAAGGCAGGTTTTAAGAGTATAATGCACTTATTTAGCTAGAGCTTGTCTAATAGACATGAGAAATTTTATGATTTAAAATTATATTTCATTGATTACAAAATGTACAAAGGCACTGGATGTATATGCAGAAATATTATCCATTTTTTAATGAATAATAATCATTTTGAATGAATAATAATCCATTTTTGAAACCAGAGTGGCAAAGCAAAGCAATAAATGAGAAATGCAAGCAGATTCGTTGTCAGATCTGTGGGTGCTAGCCCAAATAAGTCCAGAATAAGTATCAATGGAAACATGAAGAAAGGAATAAGGATGAAAAGGAGGGAAATGAGTAACATCCATCTGCCAAAATGTATTATAATGCAGGCTCTGTGGATTTACAGATTCCTACATAGGGACCCAGAAAGGCACACAGTGTGAATAATTGTTAACAATGACACTAGCCTGTTGAGAAGAAATGGAAATCATTTTCATTAGTGAGCATGCATTTTGATGAAAAAATCCATGAGATTCTACAGCATCTGAAAATAAGGGATAAAATGATTTCATATCTTTATCAGCATGGGTGTTGCCTTCCATCAGAGGCTCAGGCATTTTCATGTGGCTACATATGTGAGCAAGGAAGATAGGAGAAGTAAGATGCTATAAAAGAGTTTGAAGGGTTAAAAAGAGAGATGATAAATTAGAATCCAAATGAGGAGATATCACTGCTACAGAAATATGAGGTATAAGTTTAGTGATGTATTGAGAATCTGTAATAATGTTTAAAGTAGTAGGAAATAATCTCAGCACCAAGATAATGGCAGCCTATTCAGCTCACAGTGGGGAGATTTGAGACAGGATAAAATAGTCCATTTATTGTTAATAAAAATGAATGCAACTCCTCTTTGTTTACCTCCATCAGTATATACCATCAGCCTATCTACAAGAGGAATAGTAGAAATTAAGGAAGAAGAGTAATGTTTAGTCTGACATAACAAAGATAATTGTCTATCATGAGGCATATGAAAATCAATAGGTGTTAAAAATTTAAATAATACAGCTGGTAATAAAATAAAAACTGTAAGTATTGGAGATGTAAAGTTTTTTCATAAGCAAGATATAAAATATGAATGTCTATACCTGTTAAAGACAAAACTCTAGTACAACCATCAGCAATTAATTGAGCATACATATCAGCAAAAGGCAAAATATTATGGCCTGAAAAATGAGGAGTATATAGCCGTTTTAATATATATAATTTCTGATTATAAATAGCAATAACTGCTGTAAAAGCATAAGATTTTTCAACAAAACTATTAATGATAATGACACATTAGATAAAGAAAGTCAATCCATCATATTTATTGATAACCTTTCATTAATTTTTTTAAAGCATGTTTTAAAGAAAGAGTTAAGTAAAGAATTGAAATACAGTCTTGTTTCTTTAACAACTGGAAAAAGGGAGAAATCATATCAGTAGTTAATTGAACATAAAGATGCACCCAATTTCAATGTCCTAAAAATTACTGTAGATGAACCAAAGAAAATTTAGAAGGAAGAGTTAAATTTGGAATATGAGGAACAGAGTATCTCTGGAGTAATGTATGTCCTAAGTAGTTAATAGGAAGTTGATGTTGTATTTTTCTTCAGCAACATGGAGTCCGGACTGCAATAACACTTCCTGTAGTGTTTGTAGAATTTCATCTGTGAAGTCTTGTTCTGCAAGCAATATATCATCCATATAACGATAAATAAGTAAATGAGGAACATTTGACAAAAGGGAATTAATCCTTTATTAACAAAATACTGACATAATGTTGGACTATTTAACATCTCTTGAGGGAGGACTTTCCAATGTAATCTATTAGCAGGCTCATGATGATTAAAAATGGGAACAGTAAAGCCAACTTTTTCTTGATCTTTTGGAAAGAAGGGAATAGTAAAACAACAGCAACAACAACAAAAAACAAAATAAAACTGTCTTTCAAGTCAATAACATACAAGGAGAAATTATTTGGGTTTGGCAACCCACACTGAAGGGGGCCCATTGGCTCTATGCATTTATTAATTTTTCTTAAATTTTGTAATAATCTCCATTTTCTTGCTTTCTTTTGTAAAATAAAAATGGGCATATTCCAAGGGCTAGCAGAAGATTCAATATGTCCTAACTGTAATTGTTCTTGAATAAGGACCTCTGCAGTTGCTACCTTTTCCTTTGACAATGGCCATTGTTCAACCCAGAGAGGGGTGGTTACTTTCCACTTAGCAGCAAGGCAGTCAGATCTGTAGAGGCCCCTACAGAAAAGGCAACTTCACAGACATTTGAAGTTTATGTAAAACATCTCTGCCCCATATGGGAAAAGGTATTGCCATAACATGTGGCTGAATATGAGTGATAATCTTTTGTGGGTTGGAAGGAGCGAGCATTGTAATCCTAAGGAACTCCTGGACACCTGCTTGTTACTGTCTTTTATTCTGCATGCCAGAGTGGCCCTTTGAAGATGCCATGAATAAAGCCATACCTTAAGAGGTATTACTGTAACATTAACATCAGTGACCAACAGCCCTGTAATTGACTGCTCATTCAAACAAAGAGTTAACTTAGGCCTGCTTTCAGTAATTGGTAAATATGCCCCAATGACAGTAGAGCCAAAGCCTGCATCTCCCCATTCATTTAAATGTTGTTGAGCTGTAACATAGGGAATAACAATAAATTTAGCAAGAGAAGACACTTTGGGGAGATCTAAAGGCCTGTGGGACCACACTTGTATATATATAGAGCACCTTCTAGTGGCATGAAAAAATTGCTGGAAGGATATTGAGAGGGCTCCATCTGCACTGGAAATATTTGTACCATGGGATCTTGAGGGAGTTGGAAAAATAGATTCCCCTTCTTTTTTGTACTGGATCAGGGGGATGACCCAAAATGGAGTTTCCTGACATATCAGTAAAGGGATCTTGGGTATCAGGAATCCAATGTCATTTTGTACATACAAGTGTTTTAATTTGAGCAATGGCAGTGGCAGAAAATTGAGCTTGCTGGTGTTCTTGTGTATTATCTTTAGCTGAGACACAAGGCAAGTAAGAGTAATCTTGTAAAAACACAGTGCTCTGAGCAGAAGTAACCATTTTAATTAACACTTTCCAATTAGAAGGAACTAAGGTATATCTTACTCCTAGCCCCTCAATCATACCAAGGGTAAAATTACTATTTCATTTTCCTGAACAATGCACCACAATTCTTTCAAAACAGCAAAAGGTAATTGCTCATGTTCCTTCTGGGCTGTGGAATTTAGCCTAATAGGGCAAAACAGCCAAGGAATGAGTTTCTTTTTCCTCTGCCTCTTGCCTTGAACATTGAGCCAAAGGAGGTATAATTGATAGGTAGCGGGGATAGCATGCACAGTGATGGAGGAGGAGATGGCTGTGAAGGCAGAGGAAATACCTCCGTGAAGGACTCTGTAGCAGCTGCTGCTAAGAGAGGCAGGGTTGATATGCATGGTGGTGGATGAGGAGCCTGAAGCAGCAATGGGAGTGGCTCTGGAGCGGGCACTACCGAAAGAGATCTAACATTGGGTGGAGAAAGTGCAGCAGGGATCTTAGAAATAGCGTCACAACAAAGAAATCAAGCCTACAACACAGGTATAGGAGCTCAGGGCTCCTTATGAAGCTGTTCACCTATAGCTTCCCAATCCTTTGGAAGTAAAGAACACTTTTCTGGGTACCAAGGGCAACAAGAATCTATTTCCTTCAGCAAGGCAGGAAGATCAACATTACTTAAAGTATGTCCTGCCTTGTTAAGTAAAAATGAGAGCTCTGTCTGATGATGGCATTGAGCGTCAAAGAGAGAATTACCCGTAGTTTAGCACTAGGGATCGGTACCAGAGATGAATTGATGCACATCAACGCCTGCTCCAGGCCAGTAAACTATACCCTTCCCCTGTCAATATGTCCGGAAGGGACTCCCTCAGGTAGATTTGTTGCTGCACATTGGGTACCACCTGTAGGGAATTCAAAAGGATGGGAGACAGAGACAGGTGCGATGGCAAAGAGAAATCTGCTCATCCAAGCTGCCAGCTTTATTTATATCAATAGGTTACTTTAAATCATTGGGATCATCAGTACATGATTGTTCATTGTATTATTAGGCAGGTTACAGAATCAGTAGAGCTTGTGAAACATTGTAGTTATGTAGTAAGTTCCTTCATTCTCAGGAGCTATGTGCCTGTGACCAAGGTTGAGGCTGATAAGACTCTAACATAGAGCCTCCTCACGGAGGGCATTGTTACAGCTGATGACATCTTAGTATGTATTAATTATCTTATTAGTTTCTGAGAGAGACTGTAGGAATTTCTAGTTGTGGAAAACAAAATGCCTGTTGTTCTCTGGGAGTTTTCTCAACCAGGAGAAATTCATTGTCTTATATATTTCCATAGCCAGAACACTTACAGTAATATGCTTCTAAAAATTTGTTGGTATCTTCAGCGTTTTTTATTTTACTGGAGTATAAATTTTCAAAACAGTTTTTAATTATCCTCTGTATTTAAGTAGTGTCTGTCTTGATATTTCCTTTTTTATCATGAATTTTAGTAATTTGTGTTTTCTCCTTCTTTTCATTAGGGTGGCTAAGGGTTTGTAAATTTTAGTTATTTTTTCAAAGAAACAGCTTTTGTTTTGTCAATATTTTGAATTTTTTCTTTTGTTTCAATTTTATTGATTTCAGCCCTGATTTTAATTATTTCCTGTATTCTACTTCTTTTGTTGTTAGTTTGTTCATCCTTTCTAGGACTTTGAGATGTAGTCTCAAGTTATTTATTTGTTGACTTTTTCTTCTTTTCCTGAATGAGCTTAACACAATTAATTTTTCTCTTAGCACTACCTTCATAGTGTCCTAGAGATTTAGATATATTTTATCAGAGTTTTCATTTACTTCTAAAATTTTTTTTATCTCCTCCTTGATGTCTTCTGTTACCCATGAATTATTCAGAGATGCAGTGCTGTGGCATGCTGAGCTGTGGTGGGTCGATGCCCCCAGGCCCTGTCTGTTGTCCCAAGGTGGAAACTACTACATGGGAAGAGCTATTGGGATGGCTTCACTACAAGGCCTGATCTTGGCTTGAGCTCTCTCAGGTGTCCCAGGTGGTGGGCCTGGGCCTTGGCCTGGGCTCTCGTGGATCAGCAGCAGCTCTGGCTCAGAACAATGCAAACAGTTTGGGGACTGACAGGCTCGGGCTCCCAAAAGGGTCCCCAGTGACAGTCCTGTGCCTGACTCTGGGTTTGGCGGTTTGGTGGGTAGTAGTCTTGGGCTTCACTTTGGCTGGGCTCTCACAGAGGTCCCTAGAGGTGGTCCTGGTCCTTGGCCTGTGCTCCTGCTGGTTGACAGGAGCTCTGGCATGGAACACTTCTTCTTTTCTTATAAAAACAGCTTTTGACTCACTACTGGGCTTTTACAAAAACCCTAAACTATCTTTTCTTGTGGATACAGGCTTTCAACTGGGGTAAGAATTGCCCATGCTAAATCTTCTACTGTTAAGTTAGCATTGCTATGAGCACCTATGATATTATAATTTAGAAATATTCAGACTAGCTAATTTTTGAGTAATAGCCTAAAAACTATGTTGAGATTGTCAAAGATGAACATAGTTGACTCTTGGCTCTTCATTAAGTTAACAGTTTTAAAGAATTAGACTTAGATAGCAGGGTCTTTTCCTCCGTATGCACTGTATGTGATAATTGTCCATCATTGTTTAAACTCTTTTAGGAGTATCTTTACGTTCTTATGTATGTGATAAATCTCCTTGGAGGAAGATGCCATCAATGTACAGTGATACCTATGCTGTAGGAGAAAATTCAGTGCAATTAAGCTCTTTGTCTTACAAAGATTACACATGTTGGCAGAACTGGTGAGACAATCCATGTGTAGCAGGGCAAAGTTATATTGTACCATTTAAAGGGTCCAAAAAAAAAACTATAACTGAGGGGATATATAGAAAGGTACTAAATAAAATATATTAGTGAAAGCTATGACTGAAACTCATGTATCATTCTCTGACTAGATATAATGAATAATATTAGTCATTGGAACCTTGAGTAAGTCACAACATTAAGTCATCATTCTATTTCTTTCCCTGTTTTAAGAACAAGCCAAATTTTATTAAGTGGAAAATGGTCTGCAAAATGGTCTATTATCTAAATGGATCTTGAGTAATGGGTTTCAGTCTTTAATGATGCTATTTTAATTTATATTGAGGTATATTAAACACCTTTATCAGGGTGGACATTCATGAGGTCCCTTTTTATTAAACTAGTTGTTAAATGCCAGAAATATAATTTAATTGTAATTTATGAGTTGTTGCCTTACAGTGTTCATGCCTACTGTGAGTTATTTTAGGGAAATGGGTACTGAGGCTACAGAGAATGTAGGCAAAGCAATAATTCTGATGGTTGAGCTCTAAAGTGTATCTTTTTTTTCCTCTGTGTTTCATGACTTTCTAAAAGCAAGAGAGTATATATTTTACATTTGGTGGATCACACATGTTAACACTAGTTTAAATCCTAATATTGATTATCCATGAAAGCGTGCCAATTGGTACACTCCAGCAAGTATTAACTAAGAAACATTAGACTCAGTCAACACACTTCACCTTTTTTTCATCAAATCTTTCAGTATATATTTGAATTGAATTTGGCAGGGATATATTTAAGATTTTTCCCCCCCTCTGTATCCAGGTAGTTTGGATTATTTGGTTGGTTTGGTTTTAATAGTTTCTGAAAATACTTCAACAGGGTCCCCTACACCCTGTTAATATTTATACATTTCTTAATCTAGAGCATCTCAAATCAGTATCATTAAAATTTGAGGCCTCACACATGGCCATGGTCACTTAACAGGGTTGAAGTATCCCAGATTTAAGTTGGTTTTGAGTTAATCCCTTCATTATATATTAGGATGTGTTGGGCATTTTTTACTATAAACCTAAGGATCAGGGTTTTTCTTGTGACAGAAATGTGGGCAGCAACAACAGAAAGCAAAAAATTGGGTTCTGAGAGAACTTTTAGTAGTAGACATAAATAGGCAACATCGTGACTACTCCTGCACAAAAACTCCCAGCTGGGCTTGATATCAGGCAGACTATTATTGCCTTGAGAACTCAACAGATTGGTGGTAAACAACTAGTTGTTACATAAAAACAAAGGTCACAGAGTGAGAGTTGCTCCTTGCATCTGGAATTCGTCCTGGATTTGTTGGAATGAAGACACAAAATCCACTCTGAGACACATAGATATTTTGGCAGGGATATATGACAAGTCTACCATAAAGAAGTTTCCACATCTATATTCCTTTCCAAAAACATGAGTTATTGAAATTCTGACTTATTTGAATCTACAGCAGAGGCTAAGTAGATTCAGAAAATGCAGCACTAAAAACAGCAAGAGCAAAATTTCTAGCAGGCACCAGCTCAAAGTTCAAGTTTACCAACAGACAATAATACAGCCCAACTAAAGAGCTAGCTATAAGCTGTATAGGAAATTATTAAACTAAAGCAAAATAAGACAAAACTTAGAGTGGTGGTTGCCATCACCTGGATATACTGCTCGTGGTACCAATAGTTGATTTCACCCCACTAGGGAGAAAAAATGGACATGCCACTCAAAATTTTGATCAGATTGACAATACCAGAAATACCAAGATGGTATAAAGATTCTATATGAATCTTTATAGGCATGAATGCAGGTTCTCAAGTAGGTCTGAAAATGGATTGAGAGAGTAAAATAAGAGACTGATCTGTCTTGTCTTGTGAATGGAGGGCTTCACCTGGGTAAGAGTTTCCCGATGCATGTCTAGACTGTGACTTGTATGTTCTAAACTGATGGTTAGTGCCAAGGAAGGAAGCACTTGGGACTTTTTATTACCTTTCTCAGATGTGGACTGAAGGGAATGAGGTAACAGAGGGGCTTGCAAGCTATCAGTAGTCAAGTATTAAAACTGAAGTCAGATTCTTTTTGCTCTACATATTGTTTTTTCAACAAATGTTAACTATAACAAAGGATAAAATCACAAGTTAGTTTCATTATCTTAATAATTAGCTTTTTGATTCTACAACCAGAAAAGTGCTTTTTTCCATAAAACAGAAATCATGGTCCAATGAGCTGAGCAGTAGAAATGTTTGTATACACAGACAGAAAATGGGCGAAGAAAGTAGAAGAAAGGTCAGAGTGGTCACTTCAAAGTTACTTTTATTATAGAATGAAGATAGAGTCAGAACAACAGAAAAGTAACCAATCAATTAACTCTAGATTCCTTTTCATTTTGTATGAGGATGAAAGTAGAGGGAATTTCATTCTTATGTCAATAAAAACTGGACTGTGAGAAATTTAACTGTTATTTTTCTAATCCTGATTTCTCAGAAGATGAGATTAAACAGCTTTGTTTTAGCATTGTTGTATGGAAATTAAATGTGAGTCATTAATTTTTAGCCTGAGTAAGACAAGCACAAGAACTAAGTCCAAAACAATGGCTTCTTATTATTTTTATGGGTTGTTATCATCTTAAGAATGTCAAATTCCATGTGATATTTGTCTCCCCATCATCAGAAAATGGATGCTGAACTTCTAGGCATCACAGACACTTCCAGTAGAAGGAAAGGGTAAAAATATCTAAGTTGGTGTATTTGCATCCAACTTTTGTTAAACCAAAACTCTTGAAACTAAGTCATTTCTGAAATAATAGGATTTATTGAACTATTACAGGTGTTGGCCAGACAGAAAGGAGTAGTTTTCAGACAAACTCCTATAGTACTACCAATAAGCTAGATAGCAGTTGAAAAAACATGTTAGCCAAAATTTAAAGTCACAATATTTCATAATGAAAGTTTTTGGGAAGGGAATTAAGTTTTACATAAAAAAATGTACTGGTTATAGATAAGAAAGGCAAAACATCATGCATTGGACAAAGTTTTGGGATAAAAGATTGGTCTTTAAGGAAAAGTGTCTCTTTTTTCTTGATTGGCTCACATAGTATTTTCTAGGGATGTGGTGGGATTTGAGGTAAAGTTTTGACATATATTCAAGAATATTAAAATCTCTTTATTTTTAATGTTAAACCATAACTTGTTAACTGATTAACTTCTTCTAACTCTCATCCCTTTCATACTTTAGCCTTTTTAATTAAATTTAATGCATCTTGGGACTTTTCTTTTTATCACTCTGTTATCAAGTGAGGAAAGACTCTTTCTGCATCTTTTCCATTATACATCATTCACTAAAACTGAAAAATATTGCTATCTCTAATACTGAGAAATTGAGTATTTTTATAGTTGAGCATAATGATGGGGTAGGGGGTTCTCTTATAGAGGAAGAGGATAATAGCTATCAGCTCACTGTGACAGTAATGTTCTTTGTATATCTTTCTGCAAAAAGTTTCTTATACTAATTACCATCAGTCCAAGACACTCCATTGTTATTCTTTATCACACATCCCTATTATTGAAATTTGACTTTCACCACATGTAAGTTACTGTGGAATTGGCAGCAATAACTTGTCTTATACATGTGAAGATGAGGAAGATGTCAAAAGAAGCAGTATTTAATGCACTGGAAACTCACTAAAATTTCTGCTTATCTTTTGGTTTGAATAATGTAGATGGACACGCAATTTTTTAATAGAATATTACATGATTGCATCTACAGCTTGTCTTTCTAAAGGATGGAAATGAAATGGATTGACCCTAAATAATAATTATTGCTTCATTTGTGACTCTGTAGTAGACATAAATTTTCTCTCCCACCTATTCTCAAAAGTCTAATATTCTGTCTTAGGAAATTTTAAAAAGTATATGTCTATCCAGCAACATAAGCAAATAAAGAGAAAGAGGAGCTCTGCATATTTTAAAGGACTCTGAATAAAAGCTATTCACATTTGGATATGACAATCACATCTCAGTATATTTCCTTTCTTATTTTTGAAACATAATCCCTGAAAAGAAAAGGGAGAAATCAAAGCTATTAAATACATGCTCTTTCCTTGATGTCTCTGCATTGATTAAAGCCCTAAACAACAATGGCTTTAAAGTTATACGAATGTCCTCTTTAGACTATTCTTCACATGACTCCACTCAGAGGAGGAGAGAAAGGCTTGCCGAGCAAAGGAGCAAATGAGACACCTCATTTGCACCAAAGTACAGAGGAATCAAAGAGAATGGTCTCTTCTTTGCCAAGTGTGTTTCTTTACTCATAATAAACTGATAATTGATGACAATAGACCTGAACATACCCAATCATTTGACCTTCTTTAATGTACTTCTATGCCTTTCACTTAAAAAAATGAAAAATTGAATATTATTTACTTAGAAAATTTTAGACCACCAAGTTTATTTGTTGTTGCTGTTTGGTATGCTGAGACCAAGATGTTATTTTCTACTTTGAATTATTTTATCCTGTTAGAGGATCCACATGATTTGAAACAAACTTGTAAATAAAATCCTACAAACTTACTATACAATAAAAATATTCCCCATTTTTCTAACAGGAAGTACACTGATAGTCAAATTTATTAAATCAAACATCTTTTACAACTTGGCTACAAGAATTATTCACCTTAGGCTTGTGGACATTTGAACAATTGACTAAAATTATTCTTGCTTTCTGACCATAAGAAATAATTTGTTTTTTTAAAAATTGTTCAGGTATACCATTCTAATTATGAAAACATTGCATTGACAAATGTTTGTCCTTTACCATTATATTAAAAATGAAAGCAAGCAAAATTTGACCATACATTTCCCTGCAGAAAGAGGAACTATAATGGTTTTAGAATTAGTAAGTATATGAAATTCACAATCTTCTCACTTGGCTAGAACTTAAAAATAGCATTCTGAAAGTTCTAATAAAATGACATGAATAAGATATTGAAATATATATTTCTTTTTCTTATCCTCTCAAAGACACACCAATTTGAACAACCATCCACACATAAAAGTACCTTTCCAAGAGCTAAAAAAAGCCTTGTGATTATAGCATTTTGATAGAATAAATAAGAAATGGCACATTAAAACAGGAAAGAAGAACAATTTCACATTCCCTGAATCATCATTTCCCATGCCTATGGAATCTGCATCGGAAAGAATGTGGAGGAAACTCCTGACTTCTCTGCCGACATTAGTACCAGATTTTCTCCCAAGAAGCCACATGCCAGGTGAACTTGCAGGACCACAGGCTGCAGTTTGCTCTTTCCATCTCAGGCTCAAGAAAAAGTCTTTAGTACTACATTGGTCTCCATATCTTTAGGTTTCAGGATCACCCCTTTGAACCCAGTAACCAGAGATGCCCATTTTACTCTGATACTTCATGGTCCTAACAAGTCCTGAAATAAAGTGAACTCAATTTCCAGGCCTGACCCAGGTAACAGGGGAAAATCTGTGGATCCAAGAGCTGGGCTTACCAACCACTGATTCAGGCACAAGAACAGTCCACCAAAATACTTAAAATACTTCAAGAGTAAGCTCACTCACAGATTCTACCAGCTAGAATTTTTACACTCACTGGATAGTATGACTAATAAAGGCTTTTTCCTGATGAAGTCAAGTGCCTACTGCTTTGAATATGCAGATACTGTCACAAGGACACAAGGACAACAAATAATAAGAAAAATATAACAAGCAAAGTAGCAAAATAAAGTTCCAATAATCAATCCAAATGAAATGGAGTTATATATACATACAAATACCTAAGAAGATATTCAGAATAGTCATATTAAAGAAGCTCAATGAGATATAAGAAAGGAGAGTGAGAGAGAGAGAGAAATGATATTAGGAAAATAATACATGGAAAAATAAAATTCAGAAAAGATAATCATCATCATCATTCTGAGTCTGGATAACACAAATACAATATAAAGAACAAGAAAATATGTAGGAGTGTAGGAACATTCAATAAAGAAAAAAAATGCAAACAATTAGAAGAAAAAAAATCACTGAGCTTAAAGATAAGTCCTCTGAATTTACCCAGTCAAAAGAACAAAATGAAAATAGAATGAAAAAGAGTGAAGAGAGTCTTTGGGACTTATGGAACATTATCAAGCAAATCAATATATACATTACACAAGTTTTTGAAATAACAGAGAAAGAGAAAAAGAAAGGAGAGGAGAGGAGGAGATTTTATTTAAGGAAATAATGAAATTTTTTTTCTCAAATCTGGAGATAGAAATTATCAACCAGTCCCAGGAGGCCTAAAGAACCCCAAATAGATATAAAATATAAATAAATCTTCACCCAGACATATAGAATAACATTCTAAAGACTAAAAGAAAATGAGGACTTTGAAAGTAGCATGAGATAAGTGACTCATTGCATACAAAGGAATCATCATAAGACTCTGAGGGAGTTTCTCAAAAAACCTTAAATACCAGGAGAGACTGGGAAGACATATTCAAATTCCAGAAATCAAAAACTATCAGTCAAATATAGAATACCCAGCAAAGACTTTTTGAGACATGGAAAGATCAAGATATTCCTAGACAAACAATAGCTGAGGGAGTTAGTCACCGGTAGATCCATCTTACAAGATGCTAAAGGGAATTCTTTTTTTCTTTATATTCTTTTTTAAAAAATGTTATTTATTTATTTATTATACTTAGGTATACATGATAGTAGCATGCATTTTGATTCATTGTAACCAGAAACTTTTTATTTCTCTGGTTGTATATGATGTAGAATCACAACATACATGCAGTCATACATAAAGCTAGGACTATGATGTCCATCATATTCCACCATCTTTATTGTCCCCCTGCCCCCTCTCCCCTCCTACCCCTGTGACTAAAGTTCCTCCATTCTTCCCTTGTCCTCACCCACATTATGAATCAGCATCCACTTATCAGAGAGAATATTTGGCATTTGATTTTTTGGGATTGGCTTAGTTTGCTTAGTAATATATTCTCCAACTCCATCCATTTACCTGCAAATTCCATAATTTTATTCTCTTTTATTGCTGAGTAATATTCCATTGTATATATATATACCACAGTTTCTTTATCCAGTCATCTATTGAAGGGCATCTAGGTTGGTTCCACAGTTTAGCTATTGTGAATTGAGCTGCTATAAATATTGAAGTCATTATAAATATTGTGTCATTATAGTATGCTATTTTTAAGTCTTCTGAGTATAGACCAAGGAGTGGGATAGCTGGGTTAACATACAGAAATCAATTAACATAATCCATCACATCAATAGAGTTAAAGATAAGTCATATGATTTTATCAATCAAAGCAGAGAAAGCACTTGACAAAATACAGCACCCTTTTATGTTCAAAACACTAGAAAAACTAGGATAGTAGAAACATACCTCAACTTTGTAAAAGCTATCTATGCTAAACCCAAGGCCAACATCATCCTAAATGGACAAAAATTGAAAGCATTCCCTTTAAAAGTGGGAACAAGACAGAGATACCCTCTTTCACCACTACTATTCATCATAGTCCTTGAAACACTAGCCAGAGCAATTAGATGAAAGAAATTAAAAGAATACAAATAGGAAAATAAGAACTCAAACTATCATTATTTGCAGTTTACATGATTCTATATTTAGAGGATCCAAAAAATTCCATGAAAAAATCTTCTAGAATTAATAAATGAATTCAGCAAAGTAGCAGGATATAAAATCAACACCGGTAAATCAATTTCATTTCTATACATCAGTGATAAACCCTCTGAAAGAGAAATTAGGAAAACTATCCCATTCACAATAGCCTCAAAACAATAAAGTGCTTGGGAATCAATTTAACAAAAAGAGATAAAAGACCTCTACAATGCAAACTATAAGACACTAAAAAAAAAATTGAAGACCTTAGAAGATGGAAAAATTGCCCATGCTCACGGATAAGCAGAATCAATATTGTCAAAATGATTATAATACCCAATAAATTCAATGCAATTCCAATTAAAATCCCAACATCATCCTTATAGAAACAGAAAAAGCAATCATGAAATTCATTTGGAAGAATAAGAGATCCAGAATAGCCAAAGCAATCCTTAGCAAAAAGAGTGAAGCAGGAGACATCACATACCAGACCTTAAATTATACTACAAAGCTATAGTAACAAAAACAGGAATTCTTAAAATTGAAATAAAAGGACAGTAGCTAGCAACATAAAAATTGAAAGTGTAAAACTCACTGTATGGGTAAGATAAGAATCAAATTCAGAATACTGCAATACCGTGCCAGTGGCATGTAAATCACTTTCAATTCTAGTAAAAAAAATTAAAAGGAAAAAGTTTTTTAAACAAACATAGCCATAATGATTTGCTAATAAATACACAGTATGAAAAGATGTAAGTGTATGACTTCAAAACATTCAATATGGGGACAAAGGAAGTTAAAATATAGTGTGTGTGTATGGAGTTGAAGTTAAATTGCTAACTGTTCAAAGGAGACTGTTGTAAGTATAAGATGTTTAGCACTTGTTATATGATGCACATAAATGACAAGACTAGTATATTCACAGAGAAAGAGGAAGGTATAATAAAAATAAAGAGAAAACTTTTAAATGTACTAACACACAAACACATCAATCACCAACAAAGAAAGTAAGAAAGGTAGAAAACAACAAAATAGAATAAAAACAATGGCAATAGTGAATTCTTATGTATGCGTAACTACTTCAAATTTGAAGGGATTGAACTCTCCCATCAAAAGGCAAAAAGAATCAGATTGGGGATGTAGCTCAGTGTTAAAGAATTTGCTTAACATGTGCAAAGCCCTAGCTTCTATCATCAACACCACACACACAAACACAATAAAAGAGACAAAGAATGACTGAATGGCTAAATAAAAACAAGGCACAAGTGTATGTTGTCTAGGAAAGAAGCGCCCTCAGGTATTTCAGTTAAAAGATGTACACATGCTGAAAGCGAAGGGATACTAAAAGATTTTCTGTGCAAACGGAAACCAGAAGAGACTAGGGATGACTGTGAAATAGCTTTAAGATCCAAACTGTCACCACCCACAGATGGTCTTGATATAATACTAAAAGGGAGAGTTCATCAAAAGGTAATAACAGTTTTCAATATATATGAACCCAATATTAAAAAAAGTATTTACAGAACTGAAGGTAGAAATAATCAGCAATACAATAAAAGTAGGTAACTTCAGTATCACAGTTTCAATGATGGATAGATCATCCAGAGAGAAAACCAATAAGTAAATGGCAAATTTTGACAACATTGAATACCAAATGCATTGCAGAGATGTGTACAGATCATTTTCTCCAACATCAGTAGAATTCACATTCTTCTTAAGTGCAGAAAGAACATTCTCTGAATAGATCATACCTTAGTCCACAAAGTACATATCAAGAAATTTCAGAATATCAAAATCACATCAGTTGTATTTCCCAACTACATGCTATGATTCTTAAAATTAATATCAGGAGAAAAATGGAAAATTACTAAATAAATGAAAATTAAACAACACCTTCTTGAAAAATCAATGGATCAAAATTAAATCAAAGGAGGAAAAAACTTAAGAAAAATGAAAATGCAAAACAACGTATACAAATTCAGGGGCTGTAATGAAAAAAAAAGTTTTAACAGGAAATTTCATAGTGATAAATATCTACATTAAACAAAATAAAGATTTCCAAATAATAATCTTGTTCTGAATATATAGGAACTAAATGAAGAATAAACTATATGCCTAAAATTAAGAAAGGAGTGATAAAGAACAGAGCACCAATAAATGTATTGTAGGCTAGAAAATAAATAGAAAAGTTCAATGAAATTTAAAGATGGTCTTTTGAAAATAGATTGACCTTTAGCCATATTAACTAAGAAAAGAGTTAAGACTTAATTAATACATTAAAAATGAAAAAAGAAATGTTACGATTGGTACTTCAAAAATACAAAGGGTCATTAGAAATGACTGTGAACAATTGAATACCAACAAATTGGATAACTGTGAAATTAAATTCCCAGAAACATACAACCTGTCAAGACTGAACATTGAGAAAAAGAAAAAATCTGAACATAAAAATAATGAGCAAAGAGATTGAATCAGCAACCCAAATCCTCTCAATAATGAGAAGCTTGAGACCTGATAGTTAAAATGGTATGTTGCACCAAATATGGAAAGAATTAGTATCAACATTTTTCAAACTCTTGTTAAAAATTGAAGAGGACACATATGAATATAACCCAGTGAACTCCACCATCTTGTACATCCACAAGACTAGGACCCTAATTTGAATAAGATACATTCCATGCATGTATAATTTTATCAAAAATGACTCTACTGTCATGTATAACTAAAAAGAACCAATTAAAAAAAATAAAGAGGAGGCAATATTGCCAGACTCATTTCAAATGAACAATATTTTCCTGATACAAAACTAGATAAGGATGCTATAAAATTTTTTAAAACTATACATTAATATCCCTGAATAACAGAGATTTAAATGCATGCTGCTATCATATATACCTAAGTAGAATAAATAAATACATAAAATTTTAAAAAATAAATTTAAAAAATTAAAATTCTCAACAAAACACTAGCAAACCAAATTCATGAGCAATTTTTAAAAAAATTCTTTAGTTGTGTATGGACTTAGTGCCTTTATTTGTTTTTATGTGGTGCTAGGATCGAACCCAGTGCCTCACACATGCTAGGCAAGTGCTCTACCACTGAGCTACAATTCCAGCCCCTCGTGAGCAAACTAATTGGATCATATATCAGTGTCAAGTGGGATTTATCTTTATAATAATGCTTCAATAGATGGAAATCAATCAATGTGATATAAAACATTAACATTGATTAATAAAATACATATGATCATTTCAATAGCTGTAGTAAAATCATGTCACAAAATTCAACACCATTTCATGATAGAAACTCCGATTCAAGTAAGTATAGAAGGAAAAGTATTTCAACATAGTGAAGGACTCCTATAACAAAACATGAAATAACCTAATTTTCAATGGTGAAATCTGGAAAGTTTTTCTTCTAAGACAGGAACAAGGCAAGTATGTCTACTCTTGCTATTTCTATTCACCATATTCAAGTACTAGAATTCCTAACCAGAACAATTACTCAATAAAGGAAGCAATAGTCAGCCAAATTGGAAAGGAAGAAGCAAAATATTTGTTTGCATTTGACATTTTCTTACATATAGAAAACCTTAAATAATCCACAGAAAATCAAAAGTCATAAATAAATTGTTAAGCTTCAGGATACAAATTTACCATACAAAAATCAGTTGTACTTTTACACAAAACAAAAACTATGAGAAAATGAATTAGGAAGATAACTCTATTTAGAATAGCATCACGAAGACTGAAATAATTAACAATAAATTTCACAAATAAAATGAAAGATTTGATCACTGAAATATATAAAAAGGTGATCTAAATTGAAGAATACATAAATAGACTGTTATGCCATATTCAAGAATCAAAATTCATTTTATTAAAAAGTCTATACTAGTCAAAGTCATTCACATATTAAATGCAATATGTGTCAAAATTCCAAGGGCATTTTTAATGAAAGTACATAAAACAGCTCTAAAGTTCATATGATTCATAAACACCCTAAATAATAGTAATAATAATAATAATTAATAATAAATCTGAAGGCAGGGCTGGACTGCATTTAAAGCTACACCACAAAGCTATGGCAATCAAGCCACTATTGTACTCACAAAAAAACAAACCTATGAGTTAGAGAGGTAAAAAGGAAAAGAAAGGTAGGGGTGGATGTCCTAAAACTCAAAGGAAGATTAGTAGAGGAAAGAGACCAAGCTGTTGGAGGTGGGAAGGAAGATGACATACTGGGAAATGATATTGGTCAAATTATATTTTTATATTGTGTGCATGTACAAGTACGTAGAAACAAATGCCATCAGTATGTATAGCTATAATTCACCAACAAGAGGGAAAAACCCTATGGATTAAATGGAACAGAATAGAAAACCAGAAATAAATTCATATAGTTATAGCAACTGGTGTTACAAAAAGGTGTCAAGAATACATAATGGGAAAATGACAGTCTCTTCAATCAATGCTGTTGGAAAAACTGGTATCCACATATAAAGAATGCATTGAAAAATTTTCTTATCTCATAGGCAAAATCAATTCAAAAATGGAAAATGGATTAGATATTTAAATGTAAGCCCTAAAACAATGAAAATCAGAAAAAAATGAAGAAAAAGTTCTTGCCATTACTCTAAGCAATAATTTTTTTTGCATATGACCCCCAAAGCACAGACAATCACAATAACCAAGAGAAAAATAGGCAAAACTAGTTATATCTAAGAAGCTTCTGAACAACAAAGGAATAATCAACAGAATAAAAAGACCATTAAAGGAATGAGAAAAAAATATTTGATATATATATACATGCATATATATATGTATGTGTATACACACACACACATATATATATATATAGTAAGGGATTAATATATAACATATATAAGGAACACAAAGAACCCAGTAATAAGGAAACAAATAATCCTGTTAGTGGGCAAAGAACCTGAACAGACATTTCTTGAAAGAAGACATACAAAAGGGCCAATGGATATATGAAAAAATGCTCAATATTTGTAATGATCAGGGAAATTCAATTCCAATTACAATGACTCAAATCTTTTAGAATAAGTAAAATTAAAACTATGAAAGATAACAAATATTCCCACTTTTGGCAGGACGTAAATTAGTAGAGTTATTATGGAAAACATTAGATAGGTTTTTCAGAAAATTAAAAATAGAACTATCATATGATTCAGAAATTCCACTTTTGGGTAGAAATCTAACTACAATGAAATCATGCTTCAAAGAGATATTTGCACTCTCATGTGCATCTCAGCATTAATCACAATAGTCAGAGTATGAACTCAACATATGTGTCAGTGAATGAATGAATGGGCTAATAAAATGTGAAATACACCACAAACACACACACATGCGCAAGCACAAAGTCACACTATTCAATTGTTTAAAACTAAGGAAGTGCTGTCATTTGTTATTGTATGTATAAACTGCAATTACATTAGCTCAAGAAATAAGCCAGATACAGAAAAAAAAAAAAGTACCATGTGTTATTGCATACATGTGAAATCTAAAAAATGTCAAACTTATAAAAGCAGATGGCACAATGGTGGCTGCCAAGGTCTGAGGACTGGAGAAAATGACATATTGATCAAGTGTATACGATTTTGGTAATTCAGGATGAATTAATTCTGCCTTATCTAATGTGCAACTTGGTAATTATAGTTATTAATACTATATCATGTACTTAACATTTGATAAAAGATTAGATTTTAATATTCTCACCACTAAAAATAAAGGTATGAGAGATGATGGTCATATTAATAGCTTAATTACAAAACTAACTTCACAGTGTATGTGTTTGTCAACCCATCATTTTGTATTGCATAACTATATACAATTTTTATTTGCCAATTATGAATCAATTAAGCTGGAAAAATTAAAGTCAAAAATAATATCACTGATGTGTATGAGTTATTGTCATAATCAATAGAGAACATTCCTTAGAGTGAGTTTCCACAGGCTACCTCAATTGCTCAGTAGTTATGTGACATCAGGCAAATTACCTGACCTCTATATGTCTCAGTTTGCTTAACTATAAATAAGGTTAATAGTAATAACATAAATCTCACAAAAGTGCTATGGATATTAGATGAGTTAATGATAGTTAATTACTTAAAACAATGAAAGTCAATAATTTTTTGGAATTATTAATATAATCTTTCCAAGTGGCCAGAATTGGAATAAAAAAATAAAACAAAACTGTAATAAAATGAGGATAACCACTTAAGCAAGACAATAATATTATGATTATAAATTGCTTCACAGAGCTTTAATATATTTTACTCTGTATTCTTAGGTTTCACATAATTAAAATATATCTGCATTTCCTTGAATTGTCTTCTGTAGTTTATTTTAATTTTTAGCTTTTCTGTTGCCTCTCAGCCTAAATATTACCAACTACATGCCAATTCAATGTAAAACGATGAGGTAAAATCAAAGGAGGAATCACATTTTTAAACAAAAACTTTTTAATGTTCCTTTGTACTATTTTTTCTCCATGAAAGGGCAAAAAAAGAATAAAACACTATACTTTTAGATTTTTTACTCATCTTCAATGGGAAAAAAATCTTCATGTAAGTTATATTCTTTGTATATTTTAAACCTAAGGCAAAATTTTAGAAAATAATTTTTACAAAAAAAATGAACAAAATATTTTGACATTTTAATATTCATATTTGGAACTTATATTCAAATGATGAACTCTCTATACTGTAATTTTATCTCTTGTTGTGATTTCTCAGAGCTTAGCTATGTATGTGTTTGCTGATCATTCATTACAAATAATTTTACAGGACAAATTATCTCAACAGAATTAAAAATGTCACAATTGTAACCTAATTAAATAAAATAAACTAAAAAGACCTCAGATGATATGTTCTCTCATTGCTATAACTGGATCTTTAAGAATTGAAAACAAATTCTCTGAGGAGACTCTTCACTTAGAAGAAAGGAACTTTACCAAGTAATTAATAAGAAAAAAGAAACCAAAAAAGAACAAGGTCATACTAATAAAATAATAAAGAACACAGACAAATAATTTAGAAAATATTTTCCTTCTAAACAGGAAATATTTTTATTCTCAACTATCACTACTTTACTATTAGGAAACTGAGTTACAACAATTAAAGTTCCATTTCTAAAAGACACATTTATGAGCCAGGGGTCAAAAGCACTCAACTGACTTAATAAATTTCTGATGCCTGAGTTTTTGATTTTCATATTTTAAGTATGTAGAGGCTGAATCACAGCCAAGTAGCAGGGCAGAGATAAGTTACAGGTAGATAGAGTGATAAAGATAAGAAAAAAAATATGCATCAGTCCAGACATCTTTCCAAAGAGAGGTAATGTGGCCTAAAAATAATTGTCAAGGAAACCAGTTCAAAAGCCTAGAGAATTGACATCAATCATGTAGCACCAAATCACATACAGAACTATATAAATTATCAGTGAGAGTATTGATTTG
This sequence comes from Xerus rutilus, assembly GCA_028644305.1. Classification (NCBI taxonomy): domain Eukaryota; kingdom Metazoa; phylum Chordata; class Mammalia; order Rodentia; family Sciuridae; genus Xerus; species Xerus rutilus. The sequence continues at coordinate 97,125,843 of CM053408.1, read as the reverse complement.
AGTGGATTAATAAACAAAGTTAAACAAATAACAATGGGCTTAGCATGCTCATCATAATTAATAGGAGTTACCAAAGCAGAGCCATTCTTTAATGAAAAGAATGTAAGAACTTGGGTATATAAAATCTTGTTAGGGCTAATTGTTATGGAGAACATAATCCAACTTAAATTACTACCAAGCATTTTCAGGAATTCGCTGTTGTTCAAGTTATAATGTCCTTGTTCCCTGTCACTTTGTCTGAGATGGTGCCCTGATTTGGATGTGATTTGTACCCCAAAGATTCATGTGTTGGTGGCTTAGCTCTCACTGTGGAGATGTTGAGGTGATGGGATCTTTATAAAATGGGGTCACATAGTAGATCTTTAGATCATCGGAGATGTTTTCCTCAGAAGAAATTAAGTTAGAAATTCCTTAGTTCATTGGGACACTGCCCTCAGAAGGTAGTTTTTATGGGACCTCTAAGTTAGTTCTTCCAAAAGAGTTGTTATAAAAGATGTGTAATCATTCCCTAAGCTCTTTAACCCTTGTAATGATCGCATCTTCCTTCCACATAAATTCCCATCACTGTGTTGCCATCTGCCATTAGACCTTCACTATACCCCAAAGACGTTAATGTTCTTGAATTTACAGAACTGTCAGTTAAATAAACATATTTTCTATATAAAGTCATCTATCCTTAGGCATTTTTTAGAGTAGCAACTAATAAAGGCGGTTGTAGTGTTTTGAGGCTACTGACAAAGTTCAAAGTTGCTCATTTGCAATCCATATGAGGATAGTTTTCTTAGTTTTCTACATTATTCTTTGAAAAAGTATTTTTCAAGGACTCAAATTTCTGCCTAAAGAGTGAGTCAATTAAATATATAAATCACTAATTGTAAGTGAAAATCCTAGGGACTTTTTTTTTGTTAACTTTCAAGTTATTTAAAAGAAAAATTTTTAAAATCAAAATTTGTTTAAGATACCATAAGTACTTATTGAGCCAATTATCATCAAAAATAAAATTAAATCATATGAATTGTTAACAAGAGAAAGTCACTTTTCTCAAGAATTTTATCATATCATAAGTGAAAAAGGTGGCTTGTAAGTATAAAAAGATCAATCTATATCAATTAAGCAGACTAGGGCATCTAGAATAGAGCACATTTTAATGATTTTTTTTTCACTTCTGGTAATGTAATTCTATTTTCAGTTTTTGAGAAAACTTTGTTATAATTTTCACTCTGGCTGTAGGAATTTACATTCCCACCAATGGTGTAAGAATTCCTTGTTCCCTAAATCCTCTAGTATATTATCATCAAGGAATGTCATCACAAAGAAATGTTCTTTCTGCATCTACTGAGATGTTCTTGTGATTTTTATCCTTTTTTCTATTTATGTGGGATATTTTGCTTATTTATTTACATACATTGAATATTCTTTACATCCCTGAAATGAAACTAATTTGATAATACTATATGAGTCTTTGATGTATTGTTGAAATTTATTTACAAGTACTTTGTTGAGGGCTTTTGTGCTTATGCTCATCAAGGATATTGGTGTCTAGTTTTCTTTTCTGTTGTGTCCTTACCCAGGTTTTCTGAGTGATACTGGCTGTACAGAAGAATACTTTTGGAAATAATTCCTTTTTTTTTTCTATTTCATGGAATAGTTTGAAGAACATTGGTGTTATTTTTTCTTTAAATTCTGGTAAAATTCAGCCATAAATCTGTCTGGTTCTGAGTTTTTCTTTGTTGGGGGTTGCTTTATTACTGCTTCAATCTTATAGTTTGTTATTGATGTCTTTACGTTTTTCATTTCCTCTTTATTTAATTTTAATAGGTTGTATGTGTGTAGAAATATATTCATTTCTTTAAGATTTTACAATTTATTGGAATATAAGTTTTCAAATAATCCCTCTTTACCTCTGGATTTCAGTGGTATCTTTATCAGGTCCCCTTTTTCATCTCTAATTTATTAATTTGGGTCTTCCTGTCTTTCTTTTGATTAGTCTGGTTAAGACTTTATCAATCTTATTTATGTTTTCAAAGAACGAACTTTTTAAATTATACTTTATATTCTTCTTTTATTCTTTATTTCATTGATTTCAAATCTGATCTTTATTATTTCTTTTCTACTATGTGTTTTGGATTTGTTTTGTTCTTAATAATTAATAATACCATTATTAGGTTATTTTTTGAGTGCTTTCTGATATATATATATTTTTTTGGTACTGGAGATTGAACTCAGGGCCACTGGATCACTGAGCCACATCTCCAGCCCTATTTTGTGTTTTATGTAGAGACAGGACCTCACTGAGTTGCTTAGCGTCTCGCCATTGCTGAGGCTGGCTTTGAACTCGCGATTCTCCTGTCTCAGCCTCCCTAAGTGCTGGGATTACAGGCTTGAGCCACCGCACCCGGCTGCTTTCTGATATTTTTGAGATCTCTTGTAGCTACAAATGATTCTTCTATATACTGTAAACTTAAATTTTACAAAGTATGAACTGCCTTTGTTCTACCCACTGATTCTGGTATGTCATGTTTTCACGTTAATTTGATTTTAAGAATATTTTTCATCTCTGGCTCTAATTTATTCCATGACCCACTTATTCTTCAAAAATGTGTTATTTGGTCTTCATTTGTTTGTGTAGTTTGGTAGTTGCTGAATGAAATACTTGGTAGATGTCTGCTAGATCCATGTGATCTATAGTTAAGTTTAATGCTGACATTTCTTTATTGATTTTTTTTTTTTTTTTTTGGTCTGGATGACCAACTTTTAGGAGTGGGGTATCAAAATCACTCTATGTGTCCTTTTATATTGAGTACTGTTTGTTATATTAAATTGGGTGCACCAAGATTTAATACATATCAGTATTGGTATTTCTTAAGGATTTGATACATTTCAGTATTGATATTTCTTAAGGACACACACACACACGTGCACACACATATCACTGTATGTCTTTCTTGTATATTTTAATACAAATTTTTTTATTTGTATAGTATTTGTTTTAGTACATTTAGCCTTCTATAGCTGAATATCATAGACTAGGTGACTTATAAATAAGAGAAATTTATATGTATTTCGAGGCTAAGAAAGTGAAGTCCAAGAGGCAAAAAACAGTTTTATTTTCTGATGAGGGTTAGTTTCCTGTACCATAAATAGTGCCTATTTACTGTGTCCTCCACATGGCGACAGAGGGGTGAGGACTCTTTCTGAGGCCTGTTTTACAAGCACTAAATCTACTCACAGGGGCTTTGCCTTCATGACATAATCACATTAAAAACGCCATTTTCTAATACTATACCACTTTTGGGCGTAGAATTTCACTATGTGAATTTCAGCACGTTTGTATTCATTAAGAGTATAGCAGTATTTTTTTACTTTAAAATATTTTGAATGTGTACAAAGTAATTTTATACAAATAATTGTGTTTTTAATTGTAATAAGCCTATATATAATGGAGAATGACTGTGTGCTGATGTTCACAAAGTAGAAGTTTAACTTATTAAAAAAACACTAATTTTGAAAGATGATGGTGTTTATTTTAAATGGTAGCTGCAACATTATAGAACTTGCAATGATAAAGAAAGTGAAGAAATAGTAATGAAAAGGTTTTTGAAAATTAGTCATTGGAGAATCATGAAATCATGGAAATCATTGCTTCTTTGGTTTCAGTTTGATTTCATCTCAGGAGGAGAAATTATAATAGATCACCACCAATGAACAACCTGATTATGGATATTAAATATAAAACCTAAAAAATGTACTTGCCTCCTGCATAAGTACTAGACATCTAGAGGCATGACTGGAAGTAAGGAGTTTTTCTCAGCAACAAAGGTTGTAGAGACCTCTAATCCCTTAAATGGCACATTTATTATGCTCCACACAATTGAAGTCTATAATCTAAGGTATTTTATATATATACATATATATATAAACATATGTATATATATAATATATGTATATATATATAAATATATGTATGTATGTATATATACACACACTTTATATTATATATGTCTTAGATATTACATACACAGATATATATATAATATATATAATTTTATAAATTTATATATGATGTATCACATATATAAATACGTCAAAAGTAAAAGTGAAGGGGAATATAAAATCTGAAAATAAAAAACTTAAATACTTTAATAGCAATGTGTGTTTTAGATAAGCTTTAAATTTTGTTTTTTATTTATTGGTGTCTTCAGTGTGTATTACTTCTGGAATATTTATATTTTTCAGTGCCTAAGACCACTAAATTTCTTAGCAGAGACAATATGTTGTTCATCTCAAAACATAATTAAATCTCTTCTATTGTGCAGGTTCCTATGGCAAGCAACCTTAGAAGATGTTGTGGTATTTGGGTTCAACTAGTATATATTTTTCTTAGGAAAATTAAACAAAACTGAGTTTGACTAGAGAATAAACTTCCTGTGAAATTTGTCCAGGTCAGAAAGATTGACTTGTTCAACATATAAAAATGTGCCAAAAGTTCATTCACAAGGAATAGACAATTTTAGCTTATTTCTCAGGAAAAGACAATACAACTGCAGAAATATTTAAGTAAGATGATCTCTAGGTCAATACTTTTAAGTAAAGCCATTTCATCAATAGTTGAATTGCATTGGATGGGTTACTGCATACCTTTAAAAAATATCTAAATTCTAATGTTTTAAAATCTCTAAACTAAATATTTTAATTATAAATGCACCAACTGGGATAAAATACAAACTTTTCAAAAACATTTGATTTCCTTAACAAAGACTGAATATTACAGAACATATGGTAATATTTAATTTGTTTTTCAAAAATGCATGTCCTCTTAATTTCAAGATGCTGCTATTGACAAGTTTAGCATCAATGAGTGAGCGTGTCCTCAAGATCAACATGGGACCAGCAGATCTTTTTGCATTGTGCACACATAATGATTTTATAGCAAGAATCAGAAAAGAGCCAATTGTTTCAGAGAGGATGAATAAACTTCTGTCAATCCAAATAAACATTGTGCATTTTTATAAGTAAGTCTTCCATAGTAAAACTCACTATTAGACCATTTCCACATCTAAAAACATGATTTGTTATCTGAGTGATTTTATTTGTTTTTTGTTTTCTTTCTGAAGAACTGGCCATAATAGACTTCAACATGAAGAGGTAGCAAAAGTCATGATATCTACATACATTACCATCAGACACAGGCATGAGAGGGTCACCCAGGCTTCAATATATAGAGATTAACTAATGAAATAATTGATCAATATTTGGAAAAAACACAAGCTGATGCACCAACATGATTCTATTTGATTTTTATTTATATATTGGACAAACAGTTCCATTTGCAAATTTAATCTCTTTTGTTATGCCATGTGTGCCCAGGCTTCAGGTTTTTAAAAATAATCATCTTTAGAGTGTATTTTAGAATGTCTATCAGAGATGTTCTCCACTTTTTTCCATAGAAAGTCAGTTCTAGTTGTTTGTCATCCACTTATCTTTCCAAATATTTTTTTCTTCATCTATAAAGTAAATGTTATGTTTGATGAACTCAGCTTCGAACCTCATTCTGAATTTAGTCATTATGTATGTTTAAAGCCATTAATTATTAAATATAATCTTTTAGTTCAAAAATATATCTTCATTAATATCCTTCCTCTCAAACAAATGAAATGCAACAGTGAAGAGCAAAGTTACTTTTTAGAACTTTACTTTTATTTATTTATTTATTTTTTGGTACTGGAGGTTGAACTCAGGGGCACTTGACCACTGAGCCACATCCCCAGCCCTATTTTGTGTTTTATGTAGAGACAGGGTCTCACTGAGTTGCTTAGCACCTTGCCATTGCTGAGGCTGGCTTTGAATTTGCAATTCTCGTGTCTCAGCCTCCCTAAGTGCTGGGATTACAGGCTTGAGCCACCGCGCCCGGCTTATTTTGTATATATTTTTTAAACATTTTATGAAACAATGCAATGGGGTCAACTTAAATACAACTAATTTAAAAGGCACAATTTTCTTTTTGAGGTATCTTGTATGTGATTTTTATTTACTTTTTTCTTTTTTAGCCTCTCTGCATTTTCTATATTACTGCAATGATATTATAATTAATGCGTCTATAAAAAAGTAAATTTTAAAATAAATTAAAAGGTTTGGTGCTACATAATAAAGAAATTAGTGAAAATCTTAACTGCTAACATATCTCAGTGAATAACTAACAACACTTAATTCAGAAATAACTAGACATTTTTAATATAAAAGGTTAATCTACCTCTGTCATTCAGAACCACAAAACTTCTGAAACTATGAATTCAAATACCTCATAATTTTGAATTGCATGTCCACAGTTAGATTTCCACTACTCTAAGTCGTTTGGATTCCATATCTGCATCTAGTACAAGGAACCTCAAAATATTTAATCACTGTCCAATATTTTTATTCATATAAATTCCTAAAATTTAAGCTCTAATAGTTTATTTTTTCTGCCACTTACCTTTCAATATGTTAAATATCCTTTTTCATCAAATTCAATTTCTATTGTGGTACTCTGGCTAAAACAGTCCCGGTTGAGTCAAATTATGAGCTTCCACAGCTTGCTGAATACTGCAAGGAAAACAGTCACATAGTAGTAACCACTATATTTTCAAGAATATTGACTTCAAATATATCTTGAGCATCTGTATATCAAAGGGATTTTTTTCTCACAAAACCATGTTTTATTTTTTTTTTATAAATGATCAGGAATTTTAGCCACTTTTTAAAACTTTCTGACTGGGACCCTACCTACTATTTCACATTTAGTAAATCATATCTTACTTTCTGAATAAAAGAGAAGCCAAAACAAGGAAAATAGCAACTTTCTTAACTGAAGTTTCTTTCATCAAGAGATAAATATGAACCCATACACAATTAATCAGACACACATACGTAGATGCAAGTTCCACCTTCCAGAATTGTATTAAAATATATTTTCCATAATGGACTCTTTCCAGTTCTCTCTCACTTTATGAGTTCATATTTCTTCTATTGATTTGTAAATTTACTTTAGGATTTTGAAGTTAAAAAATAAGCTGTGTATTTTTATCCTGATTTTGAATTTTATATAAAAGTATCCAAATGTACAAAATGTTGAGAATTCCATGTATAACCATGTTATCAGTACCTACATGTTATCAGCACCTACAACAATAATGATACACGTTCTATTATATCCATTTCATCTAGCCTCTGCTGCTGGAGGCATCTCTTAAAACAGATCCAAGGCATAATGTTATTGCACCATGAAACACTCCAAGTTGCACCTAATAAACAATAGTCTTTACATAAACAGAAACACAAGTATCACATTTAACACAATCAAGAAAAATATGTGAATATACCTAAAACCAATCCAATGTCAAGTTTCTCTAATATTATTATAAATTTAGTTGACTTATTCAAATCAGAACTTAAATAACATGCAATAGTTTTATTTGTTTGAAATATGACTTAGGTCTCTTTTAATCTGGAACTTATTTTTGTCAGTACTTGGGATTGAAGCCAGGGCCTTGCACATGCTAGCAAGCAAATCTACCACTGAGCTACCTCCTTAGTCAGTTATTTATTTATTTATTTTTGTTTGTTTGTTTATTAATTAACAGTATCTTGCTACGTTGCCCAGACTGGCCTTAAACTTTCAATCCTGCTACCTCTGCCTTCAGAGTAGCTGGGATTTTAGGCAAGTACTACTGCACCCAGTTCTAGAACAGTCTTAAAAAAATAATGCCATTGATTTTTTTAAGTTATAAGGTCAATTTCCTAAAATATCTGAAATTCTGGAATTGGGTGATTCTATCTTCAAGGTATTGCATTTCTTGACCTAATTCTCAATGTAAATTCTTTTAAGTAGAAATATATATATTTTAAGCCAGATTTCCTAAAATACTGATTGTATGCCATAACTGAGATTGTCCATCCAACTTTTTACCAGTAAATTTTTAGGAGTAAAAACAAACAGAACTGCATTAACAGTTAACAGTTATTACATTAATAAGTAGAACTGGAAAAAAAAAGTGGGTCCCAATCTCAATGCTTTTGTATGGATCAAACATATTAACAAATAGTGAAATAACAAATAATTTTCAAACATTATATCTAAGAATATATGTTATCTTTATTAAACATTTATAATAATTTCTAAGCATTTTTACATGCTCAATTATGCATATATCATGCTCTGACCCTTATAAAAAGAAAACCACATGTGTTTTATAACAAGTCCACTTCATCATTTAGAAATGTTAGAAATGTAATCAAACATCTGTTACCTTCAACAAACAAAACAAGAGAAAACGTAAGGGAGAGCACAAGTTTAATTGACTGCACACAATTAATAAGAACATTTTTTTGTGATTTCAGATATATCAAATATAATACTAGTCTGATGACCAGAACAAACCATAGCATAATTAAGGAGTTAATTAAATATATGTTCTTGGCACTTGTCATTTTGTAAATTGGGAACCATCGTGTGCAAGTGAAAAGTATGAGTTAGATGTACAAATATGAGGAAAGAAATAAAATTGCTTTATAATTATAGGATTTTGAGCTCAATTCTAGAAAGCCAATTTGGCATCTAAATTGGAAGCACTCAAGACTTGATTTTGACTTTTTTGACTTTTTTTTTCTTTTTGGTACTGGGGATTGAACTCAGGGGTACTCGACCACTGAGCCACATCCTCAGCCCTATTTTGTGTTTTATGTAGAGACAGGATCTCACTGAGTTGCTTGCTTAGCATCTCGCCCTTGCTGAGGCTGGCTTTGAACTCGCGATTCTCCTATCTCAGCCTCCCTAAGTGCTGGGATTATAGGCTTGAGACACCACGCCAGGCTGACTTCTTTAAATTGAAATAACCTTTTCATCACAGTTATGAAATTAATAAAATTGAAGGTTTATTAATTAAATTTGAAAATGCCAATTTTCATGGTATTTTCTTACTGTTTCTTTTCTTCACAAGTCCAAAGTACTATGCAAGCAAATAATAAACATTAAAATAAAATCAATATATTTTACTTATAGTGAGTTAATTTTTTTTTTAAAATCAATAGAATTTATATATATTTTAAATGTTTACAAATCATGCATGATACTCATGCTTAATGTTAGTTACACAATGATAGCAACTAGTGAATGTTTTAGCGAATCAATAATGAAATACTGTCTAATAAATGTGGACTTCAAAAAGACTGAAGAAATGATCAAGTAACTTAGGTTGTTATTATAAGCCAGTGATTATGTTGTTATAGACCACAGTCAGCAAACATTCCATGAAGAATCATATTGTAAATATTGTGATATTTGAGGGCCATAAGGTCTCTGAGCAATTATCAGTATGAAAGCAACTACAGTTATTACATACACAAAGGAGTTAGCCATATTCCAATAGAATTCATTTATGAAAATAGGCAGTGGCAAATTTTAATTTCTGTTACCACTTTCCAATAAAAAAATAATCATAGATTTAAAAGACAATGGTGGATTTGGGGATTTAATAAATAATATAGAAGATGCTAGTAGAATATTCTTTCGTGTAAAAAGTTAAAGTGCTCAGGCTGGGGTTATGGTGCAGTGGTAGCGTGCTCTCCTAGCATGCATGAGGCACTGGGTTCGATCCTCAGGACCACATAAAAATAAAATAAAGATTCTGTTCACCTACAACTAAAAAATAAAATATTAAAAAAAATTTTTAAAAAAAGTTAAAGTGCTAAACACATGCACAAAGGGCCTCAGGAGACAATTAAAGACCATACAACATTCAAGACAAGAACAATTTGAGCAACAAAACAACGGGGGATAGGATTATGATGCAAAGTACAACATAATTATATATGAAGCTTTACTAATATGAAAAGCAGTTGAATATATAGATAAATAGTGAATACAATATAAATCCTTCATGCATGATTTTAAATATTTATGCAAATCTGCCAACTGAAAGGAGTGGTTATAGTATCATTCCCATAGCATTCTATGAATTGAACGAAGTAACTATCTCCCATTCCCTTTCACTTATCTTAAACAAGAATGAAGAAATGTGATAAGAGAATTATCAGAAATTTCTGTATTCAGAAGATTCTACTGTTTTAAAGACTATATATATTTTCTCATTCTTTCCTCTCTCAAAAACAAAATCATTGAAAAAATTAACAATTAACTGTAAACACTTTTTATTTCTTTTAAATCAAAATTGATTGCTTCTTTTATTTAATCTACATATTATACTTTAGTCTAATGGTGCTGTTAAAATGTATGCATTTATTTTTTTGGTGTCTTTCAGCATTACTAATTAAAAATCTATCATAACATAGTTGAGGTATTCCCTTTCATTATATTTTCTTACTTTATACTTTAATTATCACAAATTTTACAATAGATTTCTAAGCATTATCTATTTACATATTGTTAAAAGACCTGTTGTTAATTCATATTACTAATTTTGTCTTCAAGGTCTTTAATCAAACTTCTGTAACACTATTTCCAGTTTTTATATCAACTTTACCATTTGAAGTATTTATTTTGGATTAGGAATGCTTTTCTGTTAAGCAATAATATTTCCAGATATTTCAATGAAACTTTTTGATACTTGTTTAGACTTATGTAATGACCTTTTGAATGTTATTCTGTCTTTGTGAAGCATTTTAGTTTTAATTCCATAATCTGGGATTATCTTTTCCAATTTAAGGCTATTGCTTAATAAGCATGATTGAAAGATTCATTTGTTAAATGAAATAGCCTGATAGTGTCAAATCTAATTTTGGTATTATTTTAATTATTTTAGTGTTTTTCTTCATATCTATTTGATGAATTTATATTCCACATGTATCTCTGAAAGTGCTTTCATAATTGCTATTGAACCAAAGGTAATATTGAAATTGTGTATGTCTTTTTTATGATCTTTAAATTATATGAGCTTAAAACTTAAAATTTCCTTAACTTACACAAAATAAAACTACTTATATTTGCAAATATTTGTATAGGTTTTCCCTTAAACTTTTATATTTTTCAATTAGCAGTTTATGTCTGCATACTCTTCTGAGTTTGTGTTTCTATGAGATTGTGGCCTCCTACAATAATTTGAAACAATTGGGTTGCAGAAAATATATTAATTTGAGTCTGCCTTTAATGTGAGCATGGTCAAATAATGCCACAAACATTATAAAATCTAATCACAATATGGAAACCCACTGGGAAATTCAAAACTACATGTTGTAAAAGGTCAACAGCAAAGGCAAATGAACCAATTTAGATACTTAGTGGGTTCAAAGAAATAATCATAAATAGCATTTGATAAATCTAAGTGTGGATTCCAAGTTCGGAGTGCATTTTAATATTCAGGCTACAAATATGCCAATTTTATATACAGATATAGCATGTATTAGTTTATACACTAATTTTAAATGTAGCAGGCACTGGGTTGAGCATTTGCCTAGAATGCGTGAAGCCCTTGGTTTGAATACTGTGTACTCTTAGGATATTAAGTAAAATGGGATTTTAAGGACACTTAACAGCAGAGAAAGATAAAAGTTAACAACTGATTACATATCAGTGAGTCCCTAAAAACCAAAATTATTTTTGTACACTACATAAAATAAGTTCAGAATATGAATATTTTCTAAACAAGGCTATATTGCAATTGAATTCCAAATCAAACTAAATTTATAAACATCTTTTCAATAGTTGCTGACACCTGATTTTAGAGTTTTGTTAATCAGTCCAGAATCTACTCTCCTATATATATTTCTGTAGCTAAAAGTTACTATGACTACTAACATGTTATACTGATATATATTTGTATATATATGTGACATATATATTTGTATATATATTTGTATATATATGCATATATAATAGTGACAAATATGTCATTATTTGTAATTGGATTTGATTAAATCTTACACTAGTTTGATAGGCTTAATGATGTCTTCCTAGGATCTATTATTTTCAAACACAGATTAAATTCAACCCTTATCTTGGTTAACCAGTAAAATGTCCAATAATCATAACTTTACCAGTAGTATTTCTCAGTGAGATAAAGGGATAAATTTGGTACCATGATATAAATATTAAATTAGGAAATCATATACAATAAAAAAGAGAAGTAAAGAATAGAAAGCAAAATAAAAGAATAGAAATAAGAAAAAATGAGATAATAGCAAAGAGAAAATGAAAAAGAAGGAAGAGAAATAGAAGATTAGGACATTTTAAAGGAGTAACAATGTAAATATTGCAATATTGGTTTTATCAAGTTTCTGGCTGAGCTTCAGATGACATTTATTCATGCTGACATTTAGAAATCAGTTCATTGACCCACTAAGGTCAGATATACACAAATATGTATGATTTGATTTTAGTTGGAGGAGAAAAGACATGAGCAGGATGCTGGGAAAGAAGACCTATAGGGCCCTTCACTACCTGTATACAGGACATTTGTGAGTACTGACACTCAGGTAATGAAGTTGGCAGTAGAGATTACAGAGATGGGTATAAAGTGCAATGGGATCTCTCCTTTACCTTTTCACTGTGTAAACAAGAAGAAAAATCATTTTACCTCTATCTTTCTGAGCTCTTATAAGAAATGACAGATTTAGAAGGGAAAAATAATAATAGAAGTTTATAAGTATGTATACCTCATGTGTACCTCATGTAGGCATAGGAGATACACAAGGAAAAATGAGTAACTGTCAGCAAGATGACTTCAAACTACAATTTAGGTAGCATTTTCAATAGAACAATAAAGTTTGGGAGATGTGACAAGACAATGTAAAGAGTCCTTGAATCTCTAGGTACAGCAAGTTATGTGAAGATAAAAACATGACAAAGGCAAATTAGTAGAGTTTGTCCTGTGGATTCCTCAGGTGCCATCTGTAGACTGCAAAGGGTTTAAGATAATCTCTGGTAATCAAATTTTGTCCATTTTGGTATAAAGGGAAGGAGGGGCACCTCTGTAAATATATGTTCTGCTTTTAGGCCAATAGAGGAAGAAGAGAGAGCATTTCATATATCTGCTTCTTCTCATTTGACTCCCCCTCAAAATAATCTTTAAACCAGAGTGGTTTATTTCACAGTTCTGCTACCGTTCACCTACACAATAGAAAGCTTTACAAAAAATCATTTTGCTTTTATTCTCAAGGTACCATAGCAAGTTAAGCCATGTTATTATACTTATTACAAGTATGTAATATAATTGACTTGCCCTTACAACTTGAACTCTTGATATTTTAAAATTTTGCATCTAAAGACATTTTCAAGTAAAAAAGCATTCCTACATTTCTGATATTATTAATTTTTTTTTCTTTTTTCTATATTTGTATTTCATAGATGGTTTCTCTGACATTTATGTGAATTTTTGGTCATTTTGCTTCTCACTTTAGGGCAATAACAATTTTATCTTTTTCTTTCTTTTAGTAAAATTTTTCTTTTCCATTAAAATTTTGAAAGTCGGAAATTATATTTTTCTGGGAACTTCATTCTTTTTATGTCTTTCCAGACTTTCTGGGGTCACTCTTAGTCCTTTTGTTTTTTCTGACTGTTAGCAGTAAAGTTGTATAATGGTGCAAAAATGTACATTTTGAAAATGTGATCACCATGGCAATCCTGAGCTAGGTCTCTGCTGAAACATAAGTCTTTTATGTGGTTAAGCACCATAGCGCTCTCTCCAAACTGATTTTATCATTATGTATGTGTGTATTTATCTTTATCTACTAAATGTAGATCTATGTCTATATAAATATATGCATACATACATACATATGTTATTCATTTTATTTTTGCATTTTTATCTGGTATTTTCTTCTCACATTGCTATTTTTTTCATTTTATTCTTTTATTACATCACATTATCTTTGATTTTGACTTATTCTTTTATTTCCAATTGATTTTTCTTCCATATAGTCTTTCATTCTACCTTCTAAATGATTGATGCATAATTTTTGTAGCATTATAGGAGCTCTCTCCATGACTTCAGCACCTCCTATGCTGATTGGCTGCCTTCAACGCCTCTCCTCTCCTTTCCTTACCTCATGCTGATGGGCTGCCTTTAGTGCCTCCCTTCCTTACCTCATGCTGATTGGCTGCTTTGAATGCTTCCCCTCCCCCTTTACCCTATGCTGATTGGCTGCTTTGAATGCTTCCTCTCCCCTTTATCCCATGCTGATTGGCTGCCTTCAGTGCCTCTCCTTTTCTTATCCCATGCTGATTGGCTGCACTCCTGACATGGCTCAATACTATATTGGCTGTAACCTAACCTCAGGGCTATGATTGGTCTGAGGACCCTATATAAACTTTTTTTTTTTTTTTTTAATATTTTTTTAGTTGTTGAACCTTTATTTTATTCATTTATTATTTTTATATGTGGTGCTGGGGATCGAACCCAGTGCCTCACGCATGCTAAGCAAGCGCTCTACCACTGAGCCACAGCCCCAGCCCCCTATATAAACTTTTGTACTAACTGAAATAAATGGGTCCACCTCTAGCTCTGGCAGAGCAGTTTTACCTACCCCTGGTGTCTACGTCAGTGACTCCAGGATCGCTCACCCCATACCTTGTGTTGTGGGACCCCCATACCTTTGTTCCCCAGGACCCCAGACCTTCGTCCCACGAGACCCTATTTCATCCTCCATACCCCTCATCCCTCTGGACCCCAACTCATAGAGCAGACCCATGCAAGGCACAATATAAATGATATAGCATCTTTGTGCAGATAGTGGTATTAAATCCTATTCATTTTCTTTTTCTTTTACCAACTTTGCTTAAGTGAGCAGACCTGGGTACACATTTGAATTAAATAATGTATACTAAAGTTTATTCAAACTTTGGCTATTATAAGAACAATATATTCCAAGGGAAAGATGAACTTAAAAAATTAGCACTTAAACCAAAGAAATTTGATATTTGAGTACAAATTATCTGATATCCATAAAGATCAAATCAAGTAAATTATAACTTATTGATTACACATTTTAAAATGGCTCCTTAGATGCACATTTTTCATATAGGTTTTTCTTCTTATTCACATCTAGAATAATATTTATATAAATATATTTAATACTTTATGAGCATTTATGTAACTCAGATGCAATTTATATATATTTTATCAACAAATCTTCAAAAATATCTGGAATGTTGAGAAAATTATGTCCAGTTTACAAAGGAGGAAATCCAGATTCAAAGAAGTAATATTTGAAAAAAAAACATGAGAAAATTAGTGTAGGAACTAAAATTTTAGTTAATTCTATGTGAATTTTAAGAGCTTGTCTTATAAGCATAATAAATGTGTACATAGGTTATAATCTTGAGATTTATTTCATATAAATTTCAAAAATTTATTTCAAACATTCTATTAAAAATTTTATTTAAATAAATGTCACTAAAAGTCTTAAAATATGATTTTTATAGCATTTTGCACTGTTTGTAAGGTTAAATATCATTTCTTAATATTAAAATTATATGCACATTCATCCAATATACACATATCAGTGATGTAAATAGAGTTTGTATATGTTTAAATTCCACTTATTGTGTTTCCCTCAGCCCAAGATGAGCTGATAGTTGATTATATTTCTGAGGTCTTTATTTTTTCCTTGCTTCTTTTTGTGGCTTCATGTAAATAGAAAATATTTTTTGTTCATGTAGAAATTCATATTCAATACTGTAAAAGTACTGTGAACATTTTATATGGATAAAAAGGCAAGCTTCCTCTCAACAAATTAAACAACCACAATTTGTTTTTTAGGTTTACATTTTTTTTTTTGAGAAACACATGAATAATCTTAAAAGATAATTTTAAAAGACAACATACGTTTACTTTTAAGTTACAAAAATGTAAAGTATTGAAACCAATATATAATTTGCATTGAAAGTAAAACAGAGATTTAGAGTGTACATTTTACATATTAAGAAATATGTATACAATTTAGTCCCAAATACTTTAACTGTCATATTTATATTTCATTCAAGTAATAGCAACTTTCATTTTGTTGCCACTTTTGTAAAACTCCAAATGCATAATAAAATTCTAATACATTTGATATAACATTTTACACAATATTTCACTCTTTTATGAATTGTAATTTAAAAATGAAAGCATTTATCTGCTAAATTAATGACATTATTAAAATAGAGAATCTTGAGTTATAAAATACTTAATAACAGGAAATTTAAAAAGCATTTTAGAACTTGAGATCTTTAATGATCAGGTTAATTCTCATCCTGTTGAAGCCACTCTCTTCATGTTTGACCTTAGATAAATCTCTGATCCTATCAATATCCTAGTTTTCTAATGTTCAGTTGGGTTAATAATATTTAGTTTACAACATGCTTGAAATATTTAGGTAAAATAAAAACCTTGAAAAAGGACTCAATCTGTGTAGTGAGTTTAAATCCACTGTTTCTTAACAATATACTACAGTTGATATTATTTGAAAAATATGTAAACCAAAACTATAGAGGATAGGAATTCAGTTAATATCCTATAGCCACTTATAATAACATTATTGAATCATTTAGCTCATCAGTATTTATTGAAAAATATCTCTGTGCTAGGCTTTAGGTCAGTTGAAATATAAGATCATAAGGAATCACACACCTTCAGTGTTTCTACAACCTGATAGAGTAAATTTTTCTTAACCTCAGTTTTCTTTTTGATGAAACAAGGGTTTTCATAAGCCTAAGCTTTCATTGGTTCAAAGGTCCATATTGTTCAACAAATAACAATAATAAGAAAAGCTGAATATGTACAAACTGGGGAAACTGGTACAAACTTCAGTGCAGAGATTTATAACAAGAATATTACAGCTGTGCCACAAAAGAGTTTATGGATGAGACTGGAATTGGGTTGAAATATGACTATCTTGTATAACTTTTGTACTCTTGGGAAGATAGTTTTCTTTAATTATCATAATAGTAAAGAATAAATATGTGAAATAGCCTTGGATAATGAATAAGCAATACCTATTCAATGATTGCCTTAGTCTGTTTTTGTGCTGCTGTACAATACTGCAGACTGTGTCATTTATAATAAAGAGAAACTTATAGGCTCACAGTTCTGGAGGCTGGGAGATCCAGAATCAATGGGCTGGCATCTGCTGAGGGCCTTCTTGTTACATCAGCACATTACAGAGGCATGGGGGAAAAAAAAAGAAGGGAGAGAGACAAAAAAGACAGTGACAGAGACAAAGAAGATAGAGACAAAGAAAGCAGGTGAAGATGCAACTCCCTTTATAACAATCAGTCACCTGAAGGTGGAGCTGTCATATCTTAATCATAAACTGTTCTACATCTTAACACTTTTACAATGGCCATTAAATGTCAGCATGAGTTTTGGAGAGGGCGTGCATTCAAACCACAGGACGGTGCTGCTGACAATGATGCTGATGGTGGAGAAAGGACATGGATCCAGTATTGCCAAAGTTTCATATTTTCCAGGACAATTTATTAGGATAAATGTTTTTATGTAAAATCTCTTCACCATTAACCTTGACCACAAATAGTAAATGTTGAGGGAAAATATCTGCTCTGTTCAATGGTGTACTAGCTTGTGACCTATTTATTATATTGAATTGATGAGCTTTTAGTTCAAGTACTCAGTCATGGTACTCACTTGGAATGAAAAAGTACATTTATCATTATGGAAACTAATCAAGCCATCTAGGAAATCCAATTAAAACAATCTAGCTCCTTGGAAAGAACACCAAATTACACCCAGACACTCTTCAAATGACCTACAGATCTATTCAAATGTATTTGTCCAATTCCAATAACATGAATTAGGGACTAAAAAAAATTATGTGTGTATATGCTTTTCCCTGATATCTAGCCTAAATCATTTGAGTGTGACCCTCTTCTTTTGATTACTCAGTGATGTTCTTTTACAAATTTAGCCAAGATAGAGGCCTAATGTTCCTGTGCCTGAATATTCTCTGAATATATTTATCACTACCTCTATATATGTTAAATTTAACTAGTCCAATTATAAGAAAGTATATTGTACAAAAAAATTTAAATATTGTTCTTTATTAAATCACACTAATATGAAACTGAAAAAATACTGATTTCAAATCCATTCAGAGCCAGTGTTTGTAATCTATTTTATCTGATTGTATTCATGACAGAAGACTGTCAACTTAGGATATTTATACTACATTTTACTTTTCTATGTTAAAACAGTTTGGGCTAAAGCATTAGAGCATAGCACTAAGAATATTGTAACTGAAATGAAGAAAAATATACTAAAGTAAAATCTCTCCCTCCAAAATAGCAACACTTTGAGAGAAATGGATTTTGGATGGAAAAATGAGATTGCATCTGACAACACAAGAAGGTTGGAATGGAGAGGGAAATTTCACAACCATATAGGCTTGGTATCTGTGCTTGTGTGTATGTGTGCATGTGTGTGTATGATATAATTTACACTGATTAGTCTATTACACAATTCTTCAAAATATTCAAAGCCAACTCACTTTTATTACATATTTGACATAACAAATGTGAACATTAGTATTCTCTGGATTTTACAGATGAGTGTAATCTAAAGCTCAGAAAGCAATGTCTGATTGTTGTACATGTATTTAATTGTGCTCCAGCATTCTTTCTTCTAGTCTGTTTCTATTTGTATTGTAGACTATTTTAGCTACATTTATTTATGGAGAAATTTACTGTGTAATATACTTAAGAATATATGTGAATATATTAATAAATAAGTGTATAGTATATTTGTAAGCATATCTATCTTTATATACATCTGTGTTTAATATATTGAGATTGATTTGAGATGCTGTACATCTTTTTTTTTTTTTTTGCAAGGATTGAACTCAGGGGTACTCAACCATTGAACCATATCTCCAGCCCTATTTTATGTTTTTATTTAGACACAGGGTCTCACTGATTTAGTTAGCACCTCGCGATTGCTGAGGCTGGTTTTGAACTCATGATTCTCCTGTCTCAACCTCCCAAAGTGCTGGAATTACATGCACCACTGCACCCACTTGGGGTACATCTTATTTTTTTTTTTTTTTTTTTTTTTTTTTTTTTTTTAAATGTTTATTTTTTAGTTGTAGGTGACAGAATAACTTTATTTTATTTTTATGTGGTGCTGAGGATCGAACCCAGTGCCTTATGCGTGCCAGGCGAGCACGCTACCACTGCGCCATAATCCCAGCCCTGGGGTACATCTTATTTATTTTCACATATTTAATTAGAGATTTTCTCACAAGTCAATATCTGGCACAGAATATCTTCTCAATAAATAAATAGAAATCTATCTTTATTGAAGAATGTGAATAATAATAATTACTATTCATAGTAGCTATGATAAGAACAGACTTCTGTAATATTAACATAATTAATATTTTGCTTGAACACTAATCAATCAATACATATACATGTTTACGTGGGGGAGGCATCATTACTGCCATCAGAATATAACAAAAAATTTAGTTCAGAGAAGAGAAGGTTAGAACTTATATTGGAAGGTGAAAAAAAATGCCAGTATTTTTAAGGGGGAACAATGGTCTAAGAAAGCCTAACTGTGAAAAAATTTAGGATCTATTCAAAGGAAAGCTAAAAATCTGAAGGGAAGCAGTGAGAAACGTAAGATGAGACCCAAGCATAGTTTTGAATGGTTGTTAATCCAAGTTAAAACACCTAGAATTTATTTCACTCATAATGAAGAACCATTAGAGGAAGGAAATGACCACTTGAAAGCAGTGCGTAAGCTGCCTGCCTTGTGCAGGGGCATTAAGTGGAAGAAATTCCCAGTTGTGACAGCAGTTGTATGTAACTATGAAGTAATAGGTGAGAAAAAGAAGCCAGCTTGGAGCATTGAAATAGATGTGGCCATGTTTGTCTCCTTATAGGCACCTATGTCTGTTACTGATTTGGTAAATTTTCAAAGTCACATTATTTCCTGACTTATGCCAATCAATCAACAGCATGTTCTCTTATTCCAAATGCTTAAATTTGCAGGTTTTCTTTAGGAAAAAAATTCTGCATTATATGATTCATAGATATGGATAATGAAACAATTTTGAATCATGGAGAAACTTATGCAAGGAAGGTATCATTTTCCCCTGAATTTCAGTGACATAATTTTTAATAAGGAAAAAATATTCTGATTTTACTCCCAGACACTGAGAGTTAGCATTAAATACTAAACAATTAACAAATTTCTATATCAGTATATCTGTTGAGAAAAGACATGAGTTTTATAATAAAAGAGATTGAATTTGAATCCAGGATACAAGCATGTTAGTCCACCTTGCTAAGAAATGGGATCCTCCATCACCATTGTACATAATAATAGTAGTAATATGTAAGCATGCTTTGCAGAATGTAGTTATAACATATTGTGGGGGTCACAGTCCATCCGGAGCCAGTGGGTCGAAGGGGCACCCCCACATTCACCTAGCAGTGGAAGTTGGGAAGAGTTGGAGCCGACTGGCTGACCATTCCCAGCCCTGCCACAGGACAATCAGATACCCCAGGGAGTACAGTCAGAGCAGGCACCCTTTTATTTGTGGAACAAGCATTCAACTTATAGGACCATTCGGCCAATCAGAGACAATGCACATAAGCAACAGCTGTCCATGTGGCAAGGCACGTAAGCCCCCTGAATTCTGTCCACGAGCTGCACGTTCACGGAACCAACAGTAATTCAATCACATAGTTCCTCCTTCCTTTGTGCCTTTCCCATTTACACACAATGGCTAGTCATAAGGGCATAGCACAGAGCTAGCTCCTCACACATATAAGTGTGTTCTGCCGAAAAACAAGATCATAGTAAATGTACAGCTGAAAAGAAGCAAAGATTGTTAGTAAACTTGGTTTGTGTGTTCTATTCACGTTTTATCATCAGTAACCTACATGATACTAATATCTAAATTCTTAAGTGATAGTTAAAAATGACTCCAAGCTCATTTCCATAGCCTTAGGGATATCTTTTGGTAAAGGTCCTCTTAGCAAAAATTAAAAAAAAATTACATGTATGGAAGTATGAGTACTGGCAAACATCTTGAGTCTATCAGTGTCATATCCTGGTTCTAAAATTGTGCTATACTTTTGCAAGATGTTACTGTTGGAGAAACATTAAAAGACCCAACACAGGACTACTTTCTTACTTCTTACCACTTCATGTGAAATTACAGTGATCTCAAAATAAAAATTTTAATTTATAAAATTTAAAGAGACATGTAGCAAGAGTTAGAAGTGGTTTGATAGCATTAAATCCTGTGGAAACTAAAAGGTGATAAGTATATTGTGAGAAAATCAGAGTAATTCTTATCTGTCCCATAAGGAATTTGTATTTTATGCTGTGTAGACAGAGGAACAATGGGATGTAAAGAAGGGAAAATGAGAAATGGTAATAGCCGGAAAAGTACTTTTAAAAACTTTGAGACAAGAGGTAAAAAATGTCAAAAAGATAATAAACATGTTTAAGGAAGAAGCAACAATGATATGTGAGTATATTAAAAAAAAAGAGAGAAACTATACAGGAGGCCTTAGATGTGTAAGAGATATAACACAGGGACCCTTATTTATGCTTATAATTCTAGATGGAACTGAACTGACAGTTATAACTTATTAAAAACTAATTTTATTCAAAGCTCTGGACCATGTGTTTACTATTAATTTTATCATTAACAGTTAATAAAATCCAGTTTCAACTTTTGCTTAAAATTGATCATTGAATGCCTCAAAGAAGTCCCAAATCTAGAATACCTAATTTTAGTTTTCTCATCTTTACTTTATTGTGCCACTCATAGCTGATACACTGCTTTTGTATAAATTAACAAATAATGACCTTCCTAGAAAAGTCCATCTATAGGCAAGTGTCTCAGGGAGCAGACCAAGTGGTAGGTTGAGTGTCCACTCAGCAACTTGTTCCAGCATTTTTGTGGAGTACACAAAGCATAATCATACATGGCATCTCTGTGACTTCTCCATCTGAGAAAGTGGTACAAAAAACAACATAATTTCTCAAGACAGAAATCAATGCTCATCTTTTCTCTTGACTTCTCTTTCCTATTTCTCACCATGTTTAAGTTACCAAGAGCAGTAGATTTTTATTTTTTCCAAAATGTTTCTGAATGGTCACTTCAACATCTATACCACCATGTCCCTAGTGAAACCACTATTGTCCACTTTGCAGTTAATATTTTTCTTATTGTTTTCTCCACTTTTGCATTGCCTTACCTCCCTGTGGAAAATAATAATGTTAACCTAAAATAAATACAGACAGAGAAATATATTTATATTCATCCAAATAGACCTAATATTATAATAAGGAACAATTGAAATAAAAGAAAATAATTTCCAACTCATTGATGAAGTAGGCCAAAATTTCACTCAGAAAGAATACAAATTATAAACAAGCTTTTTACAAGAGCCATTATTAGTGTAGATGTGTTATAAAAATAAAACACTTAATCAAACACTTAAGAAAAAATGTCAGGGACTGGGATTGTAGCTCAGCGGTAGAGCGCTTGCCTCGCATGCGTGAGGCCCTGGGTTCGATCCTCAGCACCACATACAAAGCAATAAAATAAAGACATTGTGTCCATCAACAACTAAAAAAATATAAAAAAAAAAAAAAAAAAAAAAAAGAAAAAATGTCATAAAAATACATTGTTAAACTATAAAGATTATTTAGGTGAACAGAGGGAAAATAATGGTTGAATTATCATAATAAAATTTATAATTCTGCACATTATAAATTGTTTCAAAAAATGGTACTCACACTTTAGAAATATATGTAAAATGACATAGTGGCTTGAGATGTATAAAACCAAATAAACCCATTCTGCATGATTTTAGCTATGGAAATTTCTGAAAAAAAATGTATAAATAGATACCATATAGAATTATCTGTTTTAAAAATATTGAAATAAATATTCATCAGAGCCATTATGATTATGTATGCTCTATCATATAAGCATTACAAATAAAATTTATTCATTGAAACTTGAATTAAAATGTACAATACAATATTAAACAAAAATTAGGAACAAAATACATAAAAACACAAACTAAATAATTACTTAATATTTTAAACTGAAGGTCAGGCACGGTCGCTCATGCTTGTAATTCCAGAGGCTCAAGAAGATTGGGAGTTCAAAGCCAACCCCAGCAATTTAGAAGGAACCTAAGCAAGTCAACAAGCCCCTGTCCCTTAATAATAATACACACACACACACACACACACACACACACACACACATACATATAGATACACATACATACATATATACATAAAAGCCTGGGGATGAGGCTTACTGGTTAAGCACCCCTGGGCTCAATCCTCAGTACCAAAAAAAAAAAAAAAAAAAAAAAAATTAACTTGATATAGAGTCATGTAAGAAACAACACAAATATATCAGATATAAGGCACCATAATTATTTAAATTATTATCACATATTATGATAATCTTTATTTTATTTTTGGTGAAGCTGAGAATCAAACCAAAGGCCTCATGCAACCTAGGAAAGCCCTCTATCACTGAACTACATATTTACCCCTGTGATTATCTTTAAAATTTATTACATGAAAATAGAAATATTTGTTCTATTTAACTGGATAGTGGTTAAATTCTAAAATATTCATAAAAGTTTTCAGCTTCACTAACCCAGTCATAAAGCAGATTTTTTTCAGTTTTGGGAGAAATTGTTTTATTTTTCTATTTCATATTCAATCTATGTCATCAAAAATTGATGTTCAAGTACACACAAACACTTCTCAGTTTTTGACTAACAGGTTTGTTTTTCTCCCTTACAAGAAATTCACTTTGTTCAATTCTAAATTTAAAGTTACCTTTTAAGATAAATTAATTCTGAGAAATGGCACTTTTCCTACTTACAGAATTTGGATGCCTTGCATCTGTGTCAACTACAGCAGCACCACTACAGGCTGCAGGCATCTTCTCATCTAGCAGTCTTGATAAAGAAG
The DNA here is from genome assembly GCA_028644305.1 of Xerus rutilus. Lineage (NCBI taxonomy): Eukaryota > Metazoa > Chordata > Mammalia > Rodentia > Sciuridae > Xerus > Xerus rutilus. The sequence goes on along the minus strand of CM053408.1, from coordinate 97,101,889 downwards.
CAGTTTCTCCCTAGTGTGTGATATTCACAGGATGGAAGTTTAGAATATAAAAGATTTTTTTAAAAACTCACAGTGCATCTCACAGTCTTTACTCAAAACTGGCATACTGTCGCTTTTAACTACATTCCATTGCCCAAAGAGAGTCACATTCAAGTTCAACATGGATATGGAAGGAAACTGCAGATTCCACAAGGAGGGTGGGATGAGGCAAAGTGAGCCTTTGCTACTCAATAAAAAAATGGATCAAAACTCATACTTTTTCCAACCTGTGTTTTTCTACCCCCAGGGTTTGGCATGAATCTTGTATATCTTCTTACAGCTCTTTAAAATCCTATTGTAAGACCACTTCCCATCTAATGGTTAGATTTCTTTCAGTTTTTGTCTTCATTAATTAATTCTCAGTCATTGAAGCGAAAGAGAATTGACAAATGTGAATCTTGACACAAGGTTCTGTATCAGTAGCAATGGCCAAACATAAAGTCAAATTTAATGTTTAAAACTTCTTTCTACATTAATGCTAAACTTTCTATAAGTAAACTTATTATATGGGGAGGCTGCCAGTGCCTCACCAGAGGGTCCTTCTTCTTGCCAAGGAGAGTGTAAGCTACCAGAGAAAATAAGTCAGAAATAATTAGTGAAGAACAAGAGACAGAGTCAGAAAAATGGTTTTGAAGGATGAAGCACCTGACAAGCCTAGCTCACACAGGAGCTGGAGCTGGACAATTAGAAAATGGCTCCAGAGGTTTATTTAAGGGGATACACCAAACATAGGGATAAGGTTTTAGGAGTGGAGTCTTGCTTCTTGATGTCTTGGAGTCAGCAGATTGAGTGGCATTTTGGCAGGTTACATCCATTTCCGAGAGGCTGTGTAGCTACAAGTCACCTCATCTCCTGTGGTGCGTGAGATGTTTCTGGGGAGTTCACAGGTAATGGGTGGTCTTAATAGAGGGATAGCTGCTGTAATTTCCTAAATACCATATCTACCCCCTCAATGGCTCCAGTGTTGAAAAGGTCCTCACGCAGAGCTCACGGTTGACTCTCGACAATATTATTTTATATTTATATTTCTTATTAAAACAGTAATAATAACTCATTAAATGACAAAGAATAAGCAAGATGGGATATTCTAAAAATATAACTATATTTTAAAATTAGAAATCCAATTTGTAAAAATTAACCAACAAATGAATATTAGAAGATATAGAAAAACCTCACGTGTAAATTCACATTGAAAAAAAACTATCTTTTTATTTTAAATTATTCTTTTCAACTGGAAATGAAATTGAATGCATCAATCCAGTGGATGGTATTCATTAAAAATCTCTAATAATCAGCACACTAATCATAAAATATTTATGTGCTTATAACAGTACCAGGACCTCCAGTATTGTCACATGGTAAAGAATCAAGTTCTAATGAAGTAAGATCAGAAAACAGTAGTGATGATTATCATAGAAAACAAAAAGTCAAATCTTGACAAATGGAAAGATTCATATACAATTGTGTTAAGGTGTCAGAATTCAAGGTAATACACAATTAATTACATTCTTAGAAAAAAGTGATGACTATAAAATATAAGTTAATAATTCATGTAGTAAATAATAGCTATAAGAACCTAGGGGAAAAATTACAAAAAATGTGTAAATATTAATAGAAAACAATATTTAGAAATATTGACAGAAATAGCGAGGCACTAAGCAACTCAGTGAGACCCAATCTCTACATAAAACACAAAATGATGCTGGGGATGTGGCTCAGTGGTTGAGTAACCTTGAGTTCAATCCCCAGTACCAAAGGAAAAAAAAAAGAAGTATTGAAACTCACTAAAGAATATCTTAAAGTCTAGAAATCACCACATTTTATATTAATTTAGTAATTGAAAGCAATACTGATAAATTTTTTGGCATCTAAAATATGCATGAAAATTAAAATGCTGAGTTTCAAAATCCTGCAGAAAAATAATAAGCAAAGTTATCTAAGTATATAATGAAATATAAAAAAATTTGAATGGATTGCTTTAACATATTTGAAGAACAAATTTATTTTGTAATGGTTGCTTATTCATGTAGGAAAAATATATTCTTGTTTTTTATGTAGAAAGTAATCAAATGAGTTTATAAATGTAAAATAACAACCTTCAGGTGGTTGAGATTGTAGCTCAGTGGTAGAGTGTTTGTCTAGCACTTGCCAGGCTCAAGGTTCAATCCCCAGTACTTAAAAAAACAACAACAAACACTTAAACAAACAAACAAAATATCTGGGACATTTTAGAAAAACTAGAGGAAAAATATTCAAGTTATTTAGAAACATTAAGACTTTTTAAAAAACTGTGCACAAAGTATAATTGACAAACAAAAAACTCAAGAATATTCTATATAATTAAGACACATCTTAAAAAGTGTTTAAAATTATGTTTGCTAAGCCACAGGTTAGGAAATATAATTGCACTTCATTTAACTAATAAAATACTATTGTAAGACACGTACAAAGAATTCTTACTGACCCAAAGAACAAATGAAAGTTGCAAAAGGAAAAGGAACGTGTTGCATCCAACTCGCACCTCTGGTTGGAATGGTTGTGTTTTGGTTTTAACTGTTATTGCTAGGTTTAAGATCAAGATGGTCAAATGGACCTTTTTTTAATCTATTGTTAAGAGTCAGCTGAGTGTTGTTTTGGGACACTCTTGGGGAACCTGTGAGCAGCCTCTTAGCACTGCTAGTGTCATCTGTGCTAGGATGGGTCAAGGTCTCACTGACCATGCAGCTTCCCTTGGATGTATCAGGGACGTCTCCCCTTTCCAGTAACCCTCCTCTTTTGTAGCATGCACACTGATTGGCTTTCTGTTTTCTAGTGGTCTCATTAATCTCCCTGATTGGGCCCAGAGTTGTAAAGCTCTTTCCCTTTTCCCAGGGTTCAGGCTGACTCAGAGGGCAAGAGCCAAATATTGGCTTCCTTATCCCCCTTATTTTAACCTTAATATTTAAGCCTTGGTCTTAAACATCCAGCAAGCCAGTCTTACCAGTCTTAAAGATTACTGGGCTTTAACTTAATGTTTATAACTTTATAGTTATTTTTACTTTTTTTTTACTATCTGTCTATAAATGGCTTAATCTGGGTTATATATCATATCCCCTCTTTGAGATATACAACTTAAAATGAACTGAAGTTTGGCCTACTTTGGTGTTATTTTGACATACAGTTCCTGAGTCTATAGGAATGTCAGCTACAATATTAACCTTTAAACAGATCAGGCTCTTATTATCTTTTAAAAATACCTTTACATTTTTATATTTCAGAGTAAAAGGTAACATAAGGTTTAGGTTTGGTTATAAAACATCAAATGATATAAATAAATCTCCAATAAAATTTGTCATTTTTATAAGTCTAAGTTTATCATTACAGACAACTTTAGTTTGTAGTACACCAGCTTGATAAAATATTTCTGTAAATCTTTTACTTTAAAGACATATATACCTGAAAGATAGTTGAAATGTTTATACCCTGTATAAAAGATAGTTGAAATGTTTATACCCTGTATATAACCTTGTTTTTAGTGATGACACAAAGTAATTTTAAATTTTTTTAAATGTTACTGGTTTATGAAAACACCGATAATGTTTAAGCATATTACCTTAAGGAATTTAAGGAGTTAAGAGTACTTGATGTTATATTTAACAGTTAGCATTTTAACTTTATAAACCATTTATATGTCTTTAACAAACACATCCATGATCAATCTCATACGTGTCAGATCTAATTTACTTACTTTTTAAAAAAACAAAATATTAGACAAGTGCATTTAATAGCATCATTTTTTTCTGTTTAAGAAAAATCCTATAAACAATGGATATTAAACATTTTATAGACATCAACATTTTATTAACAATCTACCACCTAGAGAAGCTTGTGAGTTAGTAACTTTTAAAGACATTTTTATTTTTATTTGTTTACCCAATTTAAATTGAACTTTTTGAATGATCTGAACCAAAGGTATTTAGATCCATTCTATTTTTAAAATTTTAATTTATGAGTTTATATGTCAATTTTGGTACCAAACATATGTAGACATGGCAATACATGTAGGCTGACAATACACCGGTGTACCTACACAGAACAAAGGCCTTGTAGCTTATCTTTTAAAAACATATTAGATTGAGAGCTAACACTTGTAAAATAGGTCCAATCAGAAAAATATATTAACCTAGAGCACCAGATCAAAATTAAGAACTTAAAAATAGAAGTTTAAAAGCTTTCCTGGTTTTTGTCCTGATGTGGTCCCATTTATCAGAGGTGAAAATAGTTAAGGGAATATATACAAACGGGCCCCATTTTTCCCTGAGGGAATGTCCCTATGAGGCAGCAAGGGAGTCTGCTTCCATTGGTCCCTCAACTTAGTCCCATTCTAAACTAGTTTTTCTGGTGTTTTGGATAGTGGCCACCAAAATCTTAGCCTGGTATTTTGAAAAACATTTATTACCTGGACTGCCATGGTTAGAAACTTTTGGGTCATCTCCAATAATTGGAACTTACTCTGTAAACCCTTTAAGTTTTTGGAGGTTTCTGTGACTATCTGGGGCTGACTGAGAGATAAAAGTCAAATTTTTTAGACAAAATGATGTTTTTGCACATCTTGTTTTTACCTTTTATTTTTGACTTTTTTTTGTTTTTTTGTTATTTTTGTTTTTTAGTTCTGTTGGTAGCCGTTTACATTTTAATGCAAGCTTTAGTGAGTACAGCTAAAAACCTTCTTAACCACTTTTTTTCCTTTGATTGGTATTTGATCTGGGTGGACAGGCTGCCCAAAATGATTTTTTCAGACCCGGTAGGCAGTGGGGAGTTTGGTGGTCCCCTCGGGAGGCCATCTGACCTTAAATTTGGGCCACTCAAGGGAACAGAAAGTGGTTAGTTTATCTGGGTAAACAGCATCCCTGGATTTAGCTGCCTTCTGCTGAAAATCCTTAAAGTGTGATTTGATCAAATCTAAAGGGCTAGGTATGGATGAAGATTGACTTATTTCAAAAGATAAGAAGACAGTATACAGAGACAAGGCAAACAATAAACACACCACAGCTGGGCTAGAGATCTCGAGGCTATAACGTCTTTGTGGCCACTTAATATTAGGATGTTTTTGTGAGCTCTTACCTGAAACCTGAACCAGACAAGATGGAGTCCAGTGGCGTCCCAGGTGGAGTCCTGACTCGGGGCAATGCGATGCATCCAGCTTGGCCTTCGAGTCCCTTGTGGTATACCAATACAGATTTGACCTATTTCTCAAGGGGCATTAATTCCCCTCAGTAGAGAGGATCAATTCCCTGTTCCAAACTCCCAGGAAGGAGATCTGGTGGAGCAACTGGGAAGAGGGCTTCCCGGCCAATGCACCAAATGTTGCATCCAACCCGCACCTCTCCCCAAGAAGTGCAGCCCAGACTACTCTGCAGAAGCAGCAAAGTTTATTGAGGAAATAGGCACACAGGCCAATCGATTGGGGTCAGCTCTCCTTTCCTTCAGAGAGTGACTCCGAAGTGAGGGTTTCAGAGGTTATTATAGGGTGGGCTAGCTACATGACTCAGAAAAGCATGATTTGGCTGATATTCAATCTATAGTTATTTACGGTTTAACCACGACAGAGCCTCCTATGTCCACTTTCCATTCCTGGAACTTTAGGTAACTGGCCAGGGAGTCTGGCAGCCTATGGTTTTGCCCTCCCCCCATACGTGAGAAGCAAGCATAGCAAAGCATTAATCACAGAAGCACAAAGAGCAGGTTAGCTGATACATGCAGGCCTGAGCCAGAGTGACTCCATTTTGAGTTTGGATTTTACAGAAAGAAGAAAGTAAGAAAAGGCGAGGAGGAAGGAGGTAACAGAGAGGAAAAGTCTAATTTAAAAATCAGTTGAAGTTGTTAATTTATGATAAAAATAAGTATTGCCAATGATTTTATGAAATGACATGCCATTTCATACTTGTGAGTTTTAAAAAATAAATAAATATAAAAATAGGGCTATGCCAAAAATTAGTAAGGGTGTAGATAGACCTTGTAAGAGAACTTTTATATGTTTTTGATGGATGTAAATTGCCTGTACCAATGTAGTGTGAATTCAATGAAGTTTGAGATATTTTTTCTCTTCTTTAAAGCTATATCTTTAGTGCCAAAACAAGTGGCACTACATAGTTAGTACTTGATACATAGTTAAGCAATTTGGAAATATGTAGTCAAATTAAAGTTACACAATTTTTGTTCAGCAATGGAAAACCTAGGTGAATTCTTGAGGGATAGTCACACTCAAAACATCCAAAGAGATAATGACCATCGCATAATTTGTAAGACAGGTATGCTGGCAAAACATTGGAAGTTAAAAAGAGAAGAAAGTAATAAATACATTATTCTTAAGTTTTTCTACCTCTGGCAAAAGAAAAAAGATATTAGGAACCAGGAGGAATATAAAAATATTTTGAATTGCATCTATATTTTATACCATAAAATGTTTCAAAGAAATCATGACAACTATTGTTATTGCAATTAAACTTAGTGGTGGGGATAACCGTTTTCGTCACAAAATTTCCTAGGCTGTTTTTGAGTTGTAATATAATTTTAAAGATGATAAGGCATACTGAATCAAGAATCATGAGGCTTCATGTCATAGCCTGTAGTCTGCACTGCAGCAAAGTCTCTGAGTTAATTTAAATCCAAAATTAGTGCTAGAAGATAGCTTATTAATATAGTTCGATTTTTTTACAGTATAAAATAGTGGATGATTTTAGTTCTTCTTCATGATTCTCCATGCACATAAGGGAAGACTTTTCATAGTCTGCTTTTCTTCATTCTTATGCTAATTAGTAATTATTTTTCACTTTTACATAACATGTGCCTTTGATTTGTTCTTATCATTTCCTTTCATTTTTTTTCTTAATTGCATTTTATGTACTATGAACTAAATTGGTGAATATTGCCAAATAATTAATATATACCTTTGTAAGAATTATGATAAATTGTAGGAAATAAAGGAAAATGAGTATAAATCTTATTTTCTTAAATGGTCATTCAATAAAGGTCAAATCATAAGACAGAGGTCTACCAAGATCTTAAAAGCACAACTATGAGATCAATTTGACATGAGGTAGTTGCTCAATAAATATTGTTAAGTTTATGATAAAATGAATAAATGAATGGCAAATTCACCAAGCTGTTACAATAATTTTAATTCACACAGCTCACATTGCAATATTATTGTGAAATTATGGTGTAAAATTTGAACGTATTTTCAATTATCGTTATCAAAAAATAGAGTCTTGGATATCACCACTGAGTGCTTGCTTAAAATTTTTATCACAGTAATAGTAATAACGAAGTACGTTGAAATGTATCAAAAAAACTAAACTTGTCTGGTCTATTTAGAAAGTTAGTTTGCTCCCAGAAAGACACTATGGCTTAAAATGGCATCCTTAATGAGGCAGGCATTATTAAAGGCTGCAATTTATTTGGTTTACCAAGTCAATTTGCCTCATAATGTTCATACATGTCCAAGCTTTGCAAAAAGGAGTAAGAATGGCTTCTCAATTCTTACATCTTGCCTCCTATCTAATCAAAGCATTTTCTGTTTCAAATTGCATTAAGTGGTGCACATCAGATGAGTTCATCTAGTCGTTGAATGAGGAAAGCATCCTACTGAGGGCTGAGCTGAGGAATCTCTTAAAGCTTTTTAACTATCAAGCTGTTTTCAACCTATTTATTTTCCATGACATCAATTATCATTTTCACAAGACTGATTTCTCAATGTTAAATTCTCCTGGTGAGGTGCATAAAAGAAGAAAAAATTATCTTCCCTCTCAATTACGTGAATTTCAATAGTTTACCCGCATCACATTCCAAACAACCATCCTTCCTAAATTTATTGACAAATAATATCTCTAATGTGGAAAAAAGGGCTTTGAAGTTTTGCTTGCTTTATAAGTAAAACCTCAGGGCATATACAGCTAGATGTAAACAAAGACAAATATCATATTTGAATATAATAATTTACTGTCTGTTTTGATCACTATTTTTCATTGCATTATTAAAGAATGAAACTCTTATGATCTGTTACTACTTATTTCCTTAATATTGCTTAATTGAACAATTTATTTCTTCTTCTTTTCTTTTCTTTTTTTTTTTCCCCCTCTTCTATGCTGGGAATGGAACCTAGAGCCTGGAACATATAGTTCTATACTGAGCTACAGTCCGGGTCCCTAGACCATTTCTTAATATACACTTTGTTTTCCCTTAATTGATTGAAGTAACATTGAAAGACAACTTAAGACAATTAACTATTTCTTGGAATTTATTAAGGATTAGAGCTACACTAAAGAAAACTACAATTTTACTTTAATTCAGAATCTGAAGTTCATAAACACTATGTCAGAGAATCTACAAATATCAATATGCTACATATCTCATGTTAGAATTGCTTTTATTTAAAGTAAAATAGTCACATTTTTGTTCTGGACAACCGTAAAATTATTAATTTTTTGATGGTATATCAGCCCCTTCCATTTCAGTAATTATAGTAAGAGTCTCACAAAATTATATTTATACTGCTTTATAGTAGTCTTAAGGAACAACTTATTCCCTCTTGAGAATCTTGAATCTTCATCATGAAACTGAACAATGGCTTCTACCTGGATCTGGGGCTGAGACTTACAGGTGTGTAATCAATAATTTATCATGAGCAATTAGAGAAGCTCAGAGGGTTATTCTGCCAAAACAATGAATAAAGCTGATGTTTCAAGAGAAAAAAAATTAGAAAAACTGACACTGATGTCTTATTAGTGTCCACAAAAATTCAGACTCCTTATTAACACAATTTCTACAGGGGAAAGATCAATAGTTAAAATGCAAACAATATCCATATGTACTGTGTGTGTTGTGGCAGGGGGAAATTCATTGACAGACATTCATTGATAGCTTCTTTCCCCCTTAGGGAATTGGTGATTTAACCCAGGGATACTCTCCACTGAGCTACTTTCCCAGCGATGATGATGATGATGATGATGATTATTATTATTATTATTTTGAAATAGCATCTCACTAAGTGCCAAGACTGGCCTTGAACTGGAGATCATCCTGCC
>CM053408.1:97013091-97086578 GCA_028644305.1 Xerus rutilus | reverse complement strand
GGAGCTATAGTCAAGAGTTCATAATTGAAGTGCTATTGTTATTCAGTGTTTATATTGTACCCCAAACAATGATCAGAGATTAACTGAAGGTCAAGGGACAATACATTAGAAAACAACCAAACACACATATGAAACTGTCAATTAAGGTTAACAACATCTAATAAGTGAGAAAACTCCTTCTAGGCAATGAAGCATCTACTACTGCTGAATGTGAAAATCAAACAATAGTGACAGAAATTAATTTGTTCATATCATGAGCATTTATAACAGACACAAGATCAAGCAAGTTCATAGAGCTCAAAATCTGCAAACACAAAAGGCTTGTTAAGGCCATCAAGTTCATCTTGTGCTCAGTGAAATCTCGTGTAGAGCAAGAATGATGGATGGTTCTTATTCTTAGTCTTCTCTAGTTTGAAATATTTTGAGAAAAAAGGCTTTGCTTGTCCTTTCAGTTCACCATGGTCCCAAACTAACACATCACTTTCTTCACAAATATACCCCATATGTGCTCCTAAAATCCAGAAAAAAAAATATGTTTCTTCCTCAAACATAGCCAGTTTTGATTTCTGTGTGTACACCTTTGCATAGCTTTCTCACTGTGAAAATGGCCTCCCTTGTATTTTCCCAGAGCATTTTCTTCAGTTTCCTAAGTCGTCATGGAGGCCATCACTTTCATATGCATTTTCTCAACTTTCCCATTTTTAAGAAAATTTAATCTTTTATTTTGAACAATTTTAATTGGAACATAATTTTAGAAGTATAGATAAATTGCAATAGTAAATAAACTTTCCTTGTATCTTTTTTTTTCCATTTTCTCAATTGTTAGTATCTTTACCATAGCTCAAGGGAAATTGAGTTACACACTATTAATGAAAGTATAGACTTTATTCAATGTCAGTTTCCCTATTATTGTCTTTATATTAAATGCCTATAGTCATGTATATGGGACTGGATTTCATAGAAGGAAGTGATATGAGAGATGTTTATAAATATGTATCTACCTGACAAACAAATAAAGTCATGGTTTTGGAAGAGATCACCTAGCAAGTGAGTGCAAATAAAAAATAATATATCAACATATTGATCATTGGAGGCACTCATCATTTAGAAATTGTGAAAATGAGAATTCACCAAAGATTTTGAAACTGAGTGGGGAATCTAGTAAACCTTGAAGCAAGGCAAGTATTTAGGCTGTTCCTTAAAGTCAAATTTTTAAAAAGTGTGTGTGTGGGGGGGGGGTATATATGTGGAGAGGGAGAGAAAGATAATACTAGATATGCAGGAAATAACTGATTACCAAATATAAGAAAGAAATCATTGAGTAGCAAGTATGTAATTTGATCCTGTGTCTGCAAAGCAAATGGAGAATATTTGAGCATTTTAACAGAAGCTGCATTTATGGGTGTAGGCCCGAGTAATAGGTACAGATGGTATGAAATAATTTTAGGAACAAATTATTTTTTCTGTTAACTTTTATATTTTTACAACAAAACATAAAAGTTGGATTTCTAGATAATAGTGAGGACTTAGAAGTTCTGTCTGAAAGTAGAGATACTTAATACAAGCAATTTAAGGAAAGAAAAATAAAATCTTACAGATTTAATGCAACAAAGTATGTTACTTACATACAAATTGGATAATCTTCTTTAAGCCAATCTACTGTGCAAATCTCTTCCAAACGGTTCTTGGATCCAGCCCCTGTCTGATACGTAGCTCCACGGACATTAGCAAAGAATTCATCAGGGTTTGGGGAAAGCTCAATTAATGGAATTGTACAAAGAACAAATGCTCTTAACTGTATTGGCCTACAAGTGCTGCATACTTTGTCTTCATGTGTCATGATCTAGATCAAGTTCCTTCTATTCACTTAACTACAAGGGAAAGGAATACACTTTACCTCTACAACCAAGACAAGACCAGGACATTTGTAAGAACAGTTAATTTCTGGTATAGTATAGATGAAAGTTGAGGAGATCAAAGATTATAAGAAAAATGCAAACTTACTAGACACAGAAAAACTGCTGAGTAGCACTAAAGTCTCCTTTGAGATTTGAGGTTTTAAAGTGAAATCACTTAATATGGTTAGATATGAGCTCTTAATGTTGTCAGCAAGGTTTTATAAAGTTCATCAGTATGTGATATTTCTGCCTGAAAGGAAAGGTAAAAGATTAGGATTTGGCCATATTAGAGTTTTTCCTGGAAGATTTAAGTGAGGGAGTCAAGAAAGTTGAGGAAATAAGCCAAGGAGGGGATTTTAAAATGGATTATCTACTGTACAGTAAGAAAGTCCTATAATTTGGACTTGGAATGTCTCTCAAAGGCCCTTATCTAAAAGACTCGTTTTCTGATTTGGAGTCTACCTGATCATGATTGTAAAGCTCTAAAACTGTGAGCCAAAATTAACTTTTTCTCTTTAGAATATAATTTTTCTTAGGAATTGATTATAGTGACTCCAAACAATCGACACAGTTATAATCAGGTATAAAATTGAGGGATGGGTTGAAAGGAAAGAGCATTTGGAGGAGAAGATATTTTAAGTTTTGTATGCATGAATATTGAAATAATTATGAATCATGACAGAAGAAACAGAGAAAGAAGTCATAATTTACGTACTAAAATCTTTCAGTTTTGAAGGCCAAATAGACTAAGGGACAGTAGATAATTAGAAGATTTTCAAAGGACGTTAGTGTTTTATAGTAGAGAATTGTCAAGTAGCGAAAGAGTGTTAAGAAAAAAATCCATTCCAACTCCAGACAAAATGAAACATTTGAAAGGATCGCCATTAGAGGACAGAAAGAAAATCAGTCTAAGGACACAGTAACAAATTCATTTATTATAAACTGGTGAAGGAATGCTGCAAATATGGAAAATGCTGATGAAAAAAGCAAGCTTTTCAAAATATTTCACAAATACTTATGATTGTCTGGGGGCTTGAGATTGAGTACGATAAAGAGATTTACAGAGTTATTCTAGGAAGGGATCTTGTTGATGAAGAAAAGTAATTAATTCTAGCAACTTTGAGCAATTAGTGGTTACTTCATCTTTTCCTTACTATCCCTGGAGCAAAATACATTTGAACGCACATGACTTTAAAGTTACAAAGATAAACACACTGACTCATATCTTCACACACAAATAAGGGAAGAATGATCTGGCATAAACATTACATCCATCATAATTAAGAGGCTGAAATATAAATCCATAAAAATATCAAATGCATCATAAAGGTCAAAATATGTCAATAAACAAAGAAATGAAATTGAGTTTATGCATTAGAGATTCTGTTTATGTTGATGATTTATTCTATAATGATCTTAGGTGGAATGTGATATATTATTATTTAAATCTAAATTAATGAGTCCCTTTCTCATGATTATAATCATCAATAGTTGGGAAATACAAAAGAATCCTCTTAGAGTTTGAAAAATTTTCAAAATTATAATATTTTTGTGCAATTAACTAATTCAATGCTATTATAGCTCTAAAGATAAAATTATTGTTAAATTAAATGAAGGAATAATTTAGAGATGAGTTAAGACAATAGTATAGAAGCAGGCAGCATGTGACCTCCTCCACAGTTTGGAATTGAAATAGATGAAGAACTGCTACTCAGTGAAGTAACTGAGGGAATGTTCTGAGGTGCAATATAACTCATGGAAATTTTCACTTCTCAGCCTCTTCACTGGTTGGGCTGGATCACAGAACTTATTTTAGCTAATGTGCTAGGAACAGATGCAACCTATAACTTCCAGGACAGCAAGGTTCACAAGCACATAATGGCCTCTTATCCTGCCTCATCAATGTGGGAAGCAAATTGTTCCAGAAGGTACCAATACAGAAGGATGGAACCCCTATAAACTAGATCCTTGTGCCTCTAACCAAAAATACTTTCTTTAAAAAAAAAATTCAAGAATATAATCAGATTTTAAATGAAAGAAAAAAATAAAACGTTAAACCACTGAGATTTCTGAGACTATTTTTTTTTCCTTTTTCTTTTTTTAAATTAATTTATTTAAATGCATTTCAAGTCATAGTACATGTATAGAGATGTTTCCATTTCTCTGGTTGCAAACCAGATAGAGTCATACCATTAATGTCTTCATACATGCAATTTATTGAAACCTAACATTTATAGTATTTTGACATGTACAAAAGTAAAACATTTTCATGACATTTGAGCATACATTTCACCATATATCTATTTTTGGGTTTTCAATATTCATTTTTATTAAATTTACTTGAATGCATACAAAATATTCTGTTCCAGATGCTGTGTAGCTGTCATTAAGTATATCACAGTAAATATTCCCTCCCGCCTTTTCTCCTAAGAGTGACCAGGTAAGAGTCAGGTCAATTGTCATGCCCTGTGCAAATAATCTAACACTTTACATATGATGATGGAAAATATTATTTTGCTTTGTTTATGCAGAAAAAGAGGCAGCTGTACTTCTCGCTTTCTGAGAAAATTATTTCCTAAATGTTTCCAGCAGCCAGATAGCCTCTTACTCCTTTTTTTCTTGTACCTAGAGATATGTCTAACTTCCCTGGCTTGATTGCTTCTTGAATGCAATACTGAAGGATATAGGGGGAAAAAAAAAAAAAAACAAGAAAAAGAGGAACAAAAACCCCTAGGGAGAAAGGAGGACAATGGGATACAGGGAGAGAGGGAAAACAATGGACTTTGGACTTTCATGATTTCCTAGCAACAATGGGCTTTAAATGTTTTTCACAACTACTCCCCCTGACTTGTGCTTTGAACTCATACAACTATTCCCCTTGACTGCCCAACCAATGCATTCTGCTATGATTCAAGTCTTACTTATAGCCTATAAAAATAAGACCCCTCTTGTAACCAGTTATCATTTTCTCTCCTGAAAATGTGCCCCTCCACTGCTTGAAAATAAAAAGCATACCTGATCCATTGAGGTCTGTCCCTGTTTTGGTTATCTTTGTTATCAAATACCAAGAAAGATAGTTACTGAAGTCCTCCTGACATTTTGGAAGTTTAATCAAGGAGACTAATCTGGGCTATAACTAGTTCTTTTAGGGAGAAATGGATTAGTGCTCATATGAAAGAGTTTGCCCTTCCTTTTTCATCATGTGAGAAAGTAGCAAGAGGCACCAACATGGAGTCAGGAGTGGAATTTACCAGACATTAAAAGATGCTAATACCTTGATTTTAGATTTCCCAACCTCTAGAATCATGAAAAATAAATTTCTATTATCTGAAAAATCACCTTGACTGTGTTATCTTAGTATACAAACTGAATGCATGAACACAAAATATAAAAGTAAATTAAAGAGATGTAGAGGATAAATATAAATGTATTCACTTTTTAAATATAAACCAATTTCCAGAAAAAGATACATTCATATATTTATTGAATTTACCTTAATACATCCAAAGTATTCTGTTATCTGTGTGTATAAATATATATATTTGAACAAGTAATAACAAAGAGTTGCCAAGAAAAAATGAAAGATGCAAGACTTTATAGGGAAAAGATTAATGACACATCAAGCGATAAAAATAATAAATAATTTACAGTGAAAACAATATGGTCAAATTAAAAATATCAAAGACAATGTTGAGATTCCAAAATCTTCCAAAGGGGAAAATTATAAACCTATAAGAATTGGATAGAAAACGTTCTCTGCAAAAGCATTGAAAAATAGCAAAGGAAAATAACTTTAAACCTGTAACTTTAAATCCAATAGAATGATAAATGTAAAAGAAAAGTGAAAGATACACTAATGGTCATATTGACTTGGAAATTTAACCAAAGTATCTTTTTGAAAGTACAATTGTAGCAAAATATACTCACAGAAACGAAGGGAGTGTGACAGGACATGATAAGATTCTCCTGTGGGTAATTAAGTTAAACACAATTTTAATTATTTGAATAAGCAGATTTAATAGCTAATATAAACCTGAAAATACTAAAACAAAATATAACAAAATTATATGTTTATAATTATATACACTGAATAAAAAGATAAGTGTGCAGCTAATGAAAATAAATTCTATGTGATCACAATATTATGGAAGGTTTGTCATTAGGGTAGGCTGCTATTACAAATGCTATGGACTAGGTGGCTAAAACAGCAAGCAAGCATTTATTGCTTTCAGTTATGGTTGCTCCAATGTGGAAGATCAGGATGCTGGCTGATCCTATGTCTGGGAAGGGCATTCCTCTTGGTTTGCAGATGGTTATCTTCTTGCCATATTCTCGCATAGCAGAGAGATAGAACTTTGATCTCTTCTTCTTATAAGGGCACTAATGCCAACCTAGGTACTATACCCTCATGAACTCTTCTGAATTTAATTACCTTCTAAATGACCCACCTTCATATACCAATACATTGGAGATTAGAAGTTCAGTATGTAAATTTGAGGACAAAAAAAAACAGGTCCACAGCAGGGTTGGAGGAATTATAGAGAATTGAACATGTAATAACAAAATATGCTTATGCAACAAATATAAATTTAGGTCACACTTAGAAATAAGGAAGGAAATCATTTATATATATGAAACAAATATATGTCAATTTAAATATTACTACCTCAATAATAAAATTGGAATATGTAGATCTGAAATGCAAGAAAAAAAGATAAAATACAAAAACATTACAAAAAATTTTAGAATAATAATGATGGAAAACATGACCTCCAGTTATTGAAATACTTGAGAAAAATATTCCATATAATAAAGGTAAATGTTTTAAATTTATTGTAAAAAATGTATAGATGCTGAACTTGGGATATGTAAAACTGTATCTGGTAATCTGATTTCCATGTGAGATACATTAAAAAAAAAGTTCACTAGTGTTTACACCAAAAAGATAAATAAGACCTGCAAAGTAAATATAATGCAGAATAAATCTGCTCTTCTAGAACTTTAAAATCAAAAGTCTAGAACATAAAGAACCTTTACTGTAGGCAAAATAGACTAGACACTATATATCATTAAAAAATTGAGAAGATAAATAATCATCATGAAAATATATGCACCAAATAAAATACCCTCAAAATATATCAAGTAACAATTGGCCTATCATACAGAGAAGTAGAGAGCTCAAATTTCAAAGGTTATTATACCACTGTCATCAAGGATATATAAACCTGACAACAATAAGCCATCATGAATATTTGAATGATAGAAATACTAACATTAACATACTTTTAAAATTTGCATCCAAGCCAGGAATGGTGGTGCATGCCTATAATCCCAAAAGCACAGGAGGCTGAGGCAGGAGTATAGTGAATTCAAAGCCAGGCTCAGCAACTTAGCAGCAAGATCTTGTCTCTAAATGAAAATAAACAATAAAATAAAATAACATAAAAAGGCTGAGGCTGGGATGTGTCTCGTGGTTAAGCCCGCCTGGGTTCAATCCCCCAAACAAGAAAATAAAAAGTTTTATCCAAGGTATGTCTGAAGTACCTTTCCAATGAGAAATATGATTTTGAGTTTTCCAGAAGTAAGTTGCTGCCAAAAGAAATACCCATAAAACGCTATCATACAAGTAGGGAACACCTAATGATTGATTACATGCAAGATCCTCAGAAACAGTGGTTATATTTTTACTTCTAAATCAATCTGATTCTTTAAAACAAAAGAAATACAACAAGAGTTTTGGAATTATGGCCATTCATGAGATACTTTTTAATAACAAGGGCATGTATTATGTACCTTAGAATAGCCACAATAACATGAAAGAATGTTGAAATACTGGAAAATGATATAGAACTACAGATCTAAGATTAATTATTTAGTATATTTTGTTCTGAAATGACTGAGTATTAAATATACATTGTTCTTCAAAAGTGTTAATTTTGTTAGAATATTCCAATGTTCTCAAATGAAAAATAAATACCAGCAACTGATATTTCAAATTTTAATCTTAAAGAATTTGTGTGTATTGTATAAAAGAATGAATATTTTACTTTTATCATTAAAAATGTTGTTTGCATCTGCAGTTTTAAAAGACTGTTATTACTCATATGTATGGCAATATAAAGGATCCCTGTTACTTTCTTATTTTTGATTTCTTTGTGACTTGGCTCCAGTTAACCTTTGCAACTTGTTCAATGAGAAACTCCAGTGAACTGTATCACCATACACAATTAATGGTTGAGTGGCCTATAATAAATGAAAATGCCAACACTGCTTAGTAATTAGCTTATGGATCATCTCCAACCACTTAGAACCTCTTCCATCTGCAGCATTTAACCATGCTGGGTGATTTAAATTATGCTTAAAGCAAGAGGCAATATTCAATTACTAGTAGGTTCATTGTGTGGGATTGTCACCATTATGATTAACAGTCCTTATGAAAAACAATTAATTTGGTATCTTGTTGCTAGGTCAACTATAAAAGCTAATTATCTTGAAGAAAGCATTATGTTTATCAGCACATACTCCTTTAAATGTTTGATCTAAAACATTGCGATCGCTTTAAGACTAAGTTGTAAAATTTAAGTATGAAAAATGTATCTCTGATATTAACCTAGCATTAAAAAAATGTTGTCATTTGTTTTACCTGCTAAAAGAACACAGTGACAGGTAAAAGGGAAATAAAAGCTTCAATTTACACCAAAATCGAGTGTATTCTCATATTTCAAATCTGTCTTTGGGAACTCAATTACTCACATTCAAGGGAGGAATTGCAGCTAGACAAAGGCATTTGACTCAGCATAGTAGAGTTCAAGTACCAAAGAGACGTCTCATTTTAAAACCCTGTAGCACGAAACACAAATAACTATCATATCTGACTAAACCACTGAGTTAAAAAGGAAAAATAAGAGACAAAGCAACACAGCCTTTTTCACCAAATGTTTCTATTAGGAATGTAAAAGACCTTTTCTTGACTTATTTATAATCCCCTGGATAAGGAGAGAGAAAACACCACTCTGTTCTTTTGAAAATCACCTCTTGCTCATATTTCCACTCTTTCCTGAAAGATGTAAGATTTGGTATCCTTCTGTTCTACAAAGTGCTTGGAATCACAAGGTCAGTGTGTTTGGTGGTGATCCCATTAAGGATGGGTGTACCACTCTTCAATTAGCAGTTAATACCTACTTGCAGTCGCAAAGGAACAATTTGGACAATGTCTCATCTTTCTTTATCTTATTGAGATTCTTACCTCATCTTGTTATTAATTATTTATACTATATCTCCATTATGGATAATTTTTTTATCAATAAGTTTTGTTTTTATTTGAGTCCATGCAAAAGTTTTTTTTTCATTTGAATACTTTCATATTTATTTACATAAATTTAAATATGTTTATTCTCGTTTAGTAAATTTGTAAGAAAAATCATATATGAAGACACGAGTTTGCAAATTTCTTATATCATGCATTGGTATTACTCTGTTTCTCAGAAGTCTTGACAAGAAAGATAAAACCTAAAAGTTCATAAAACTATAGAATTGGAATGGAACTCAAAATAATTTAGATCATTACATAAATGACCACCTGATATCATCTGTTTTTCTTTTTATGTTTTTATTAGTGCATTGTAGTTGTACATAATATTGGGATTTATTTTTACATAATTGTGCAAGCATAAAATATAATTTATGCCGGTTCAGTCCCCAGTATTTCCCCTTCTCTTCCTTCCTCCCTTTCTCATTCCCCTTTATCTATACTACTGGTTTTCCTTCTATTTACTTATAGGTATTTAAATTAGTGCTTTATATATATATATATGATGGTAAAATTCATTGTGATATATTCATATAGGTATATAGCATATTTTGTTCAATTTTATTCCACTGTCCCTAATATCATATTTAAGGAATTTTGTTGTTATTGTTTCATGTGTCAATTTATTTTATCTCTTGATCTTATTGAACAACCTGGTAATGAGTATATATCAGGATTTTCTCTTCTCTGTATCAATATGAGCCTTTTATATATTTTTGGTGATTCCTTTTTTACATCACATTGCAATGAAATCTATTAATTATTCTACATTCCACTGTGATCCCTTAAGGATAGTGGCTATACTTTACTCATCTTTGCATTACCTATATTTAGTATAGTGTATGGTTTATGAACATTTGCTAAATGAATAAATGATTGATTCTGTATTGACCATATAAAATTAAAACCGGGACTCTAACGAAGGTGAGTTTTGAACTCTTTAATGAAGCTTCCTTGTTTCTAACATCTTAGTGCCTAGCAAGTTCTTTTATTTGATTTATAATTGTGACAATTAATTAAAAATACAGAAATGAAATGATGTCATAAAATATCAAGCATTAGAAATTGTAATGTGCATGATTGACAGGTTAAATTAGAATGTATGTTCTACTGAGGATAAACTATACTGAAACGCAAAGCCATTTACTAAGTTTTATTTGGTTCTGTTCATTTTGTCATGAATGTTGACCATATTTTTCACACATATATTTATTTTTAATTTCAACACTGGATAAGATCTCAAAATATTTTACATGTGGAGAAAATAAGAATATATATAGAAACTTTTACTTTAGTTGGGGTTACCATATACTACATATAGTTATTTAAAATGAAGATTAAGAATATAAGGGGCAAAAATACAAAAACAAAGAAATTCCATGTCTGAACTAAGAAAATGACTATGAATCCTGTAGAAAGTGAATAGAATGTTGATTTTACTCCACTTGGAAAGAAAAAAAATGCAGTCATCTTAAGTGTCTAAATTCATGAATAAGCAGGTCATGCTTTGACTACACATTTAAAATGAAGATTTTTTGTTCCTTAGGGACTCATTCATTCTAGATTTGATAGATTGCATTGAAATTCCTACTGCAAATCTAGTTTTCAAACAGAATACAGCTTCACAAATATGAAAATTCTGAGCACTTCTCATAATATTACAGCTTATCTATATTGCTGTCTTCAACATTTAAATGTTCGATGTTGAAATTATCAATCCATAAATACTTAAACTAAACAGCACCTGGTTCAGATATTTAAAAGGGTTTGTAAAAAAATGTAACATGTGACACTTGCCTCAAAAGGAAAGCACAAAGACATGGGAAATATCATTATATAATAAGAAGTCATAATATGTTAGCATTCATCTCTCCAGTGATGGTTAATTTTATCGAGGTAACCAGAACATATAGTGACTAGATATTTGGATTATTACTCTGGATGTTTCTGTGGGCATTTATGGATAAGATTTACTTTTAAATCATCAAATAGTGTAAAGCAGATTCCCCTCAAAATGTGGGTGGCCATCTTTCAATTTGTTGAAGGTTTGGACAGAATAAGAAAGCTGAGCTAGAGTGTTCACTCACTCTGTTAACGGTGTTCAAGATTGGACACAGGTCTTCTCATGCCTCTTACTCAGCTCCAGACTATAAGTTACCAGCTACAACAATAGTTTTCAGGATTTGGACTCAGCTTGGGTCTATGCCTTGGCTCTCCTGAGTCCTAAGCTTGTTATTGTAGTTTGGGAATTCTCTGCCTCCTAAACTACATGAGCTATTTTCTGGATATATAACTATTTTTCGTATAACATTGAGCAATATACCAAAATGTGCTTCATTTTAAGATGAGGATAGAATCACTCCTTCTTTTACCTAAGTTCCTTCACAAAAATTACTGAATGAACAAGAGGAACAAAACCTTTACTTCAGTGGAGACTAGCAAGGGACAAGGGTGATGTAATGAAATGCAATAAAATAAACTGTATGCCATTATCTAATTATATATGTTAGGAAGGAATTAAATGCAAATAAAATAAAAAAAGAAACAGGGATATTATTGGAATATTTTTGTATATGATAGCTAGAGAAGCTATTAGTGAGAAGGCAATGTTTGAGCCAGGAAGTATAAAAGATTAAAACATAAAGTACAATATAAATTAAAATAATATCTAAGGTATATGAGAGATTTTCACGGTGAGAACACACACACACAGATACAGGTTTTCAAACATTTATTGAATATCAAGCACTTACTCTTTACTTTGTTTATTTTTTACATGCAATATTATTTCATAAATTTTTGAAAACAACCATGAATGTATATTAATCATTTCTTTTTCTTCTTTTTTATTTTTTGGTACCGTGGATTGAACTCAAAGATACTCGACCACTGAGCCACATCCCCAGCCCTATTTTGTGTTTTATGTAGAGACAGGGTCTCACTGAGTTGCTTAGCGCCTCACTGTTGCTGAGGCTGGCTTTGAACTCGTGATTCTCCTGTCTCAGCCTCCCAAAGTGCTGGGATTACAGGTGTGCACCACTATGCCCAGCTTATTAATAATTTCTATGTGACAAAGTGATTAATTAGAAACACATTTAGAGTAGTAACTTGGTTGACATTATGCAAGTTAATAGTTAAACTGACCATTGACCTAAGGGTTTCTCTTTCTCTAATTAAACAAGTTTCATATGCATTGTTTAAATTTCAAATGCTTTTCATTGGGAGGAAGAGAGTATAGCCCAATTAAAATCATTCTCTAAATTAAATAAACTCCTCATTATATCCTTTATCCCTAAGAATTATAAAAAGGAAACCACACATAAACCACAAGCTAAAATAAGAACTCAACATCACTTTATTACTTATTGCATGCTAGTACTTACTATCTTGAGTAAACTCTTTAATCATTACATTAAATTTGTAATATTTTTTTTCTTTGAAGGAAAATAATTTAAAAGGCAAATATAAGGATAAGATACTTCAGTATAAATTATACATCATTTTATATATAAGATTATGAATTAATATCTCAGAAATCATCACTGAGAAATCATGATTATGTCATTCATGAAGAGTAATACAAATCACATGCCCTTTATTTCAAAATACACACTCACATATGTATGTATGTACGTATGTGTGTGTATGTATAACTAACCAGTTATGAGCTGGTGAATGCTAATAGATTGAAAAATAAATGTCTACAAAAAATTGACTGATATTTATTATAAACTTGCTTATTGATTAATAAGTTAGACAGAGTTAGACCATCAATATATATTAACAAAAGATAAATGAGCCAGGCACAGTGGCACACACCTGTAATCTCAGTGGCTCAGGAGGATTGTGAATTCAAAACCAGCCTCAGCAACAACGGTGAGGCGCTAAGCAACTCAGAGAGGCCCTGTCTCTAAATAAAATACAAAATAGAGCTGGAGATGTGGCACAGTGGTTAAGTGTTCCTGCGTTCAACCCCTGGTACCTACCCCCCTAAAAAAGATAAATGAAATTATAGAACATTCTGAAATATCTACATTCTAAATCAAATACAAAAAAAGGCATCTATGTAAGTTCAGACACTATGTAGTGAATCATACTATGTAGCATAAAATTATGCCTATTTATTGATTTTGATCAATCCACAACAACAAAATGTCTAAGAACATAGTATGAAAATATTAAGTATCTGTTAAACTATATTCATTTGATGAAAGAACTGGCGAATGGTATCTAATCAATCTCCTCAACTTAGAGAAGAATGAATAAAAGACAAATACATGTCTGCAGTAAAAAATATTGTGGACCATAGAATTCCCTACATGAAAATCAGATAAATGTTTCTCATTAAGAACCAAATAATTTAGTCACATTCCTAAAACTATTTAATGTTGTGATATATTTTTGCTTCTAAGCCTCAGTATTGTGACATTTCTAAATGGTAATTCCACAATTGCCTTTTATAAAATCATACTATATATAAGAAGTACTAAGAAGGTGTCATTAATTTCAGAGGAATAATTTTTATATCTTACAGAAAATAATGTAATTAGATTAATTTTTTTTTATAAAAGAAAACAGAAGACCTATAAAACCACTCTGATTACTTTGGAAAATAAAGAGAATGAGGAAAGTATGGTTTGGAAGAAAGACCCATAAAGGACACCTATATTAATGATAAATGCAAACTTGTAGCAGCTTGACACACTACACACATAATTTGGACAGATAAAACATATATCAATCTAATATACATATTTCTGCCATCTGTTTTTTTCCCCCCTTTGGAAATTTCAAGAAAATGTTAATAAAATTCAGAAGTTTGGATTTGCTGGGAGGGTTTATGACCTAGATAGAAAATTCTCTAGTTTTTTTGGTTTTTTTGGGGGGGGAGGTGATGGGGGGAGGTTAAACTTATCATGATACAAATGTTTTTTGCTCTCTAGTCAAATAGCTTCAAATGTTTGTACCATAATCAAATTATATTCAGCATAATTTTAATCATGCTATTTTCAACATTGGACTCCTGGAATTTTATTATGCTTAAGGCAGCAATATAGCACAGTTTATTGATTTTTACTGCATGCAGAATATATATTTTCACTATATTCATTAACCTTACAAGATATTTGACTTAATGAAAACCCTTTGAAATGTTTGTTGCTAGTTTTATCCTTAATATACAAAACAAAAATATCTATTGCACAGTAGCAGGATTCACTAAAACAAATTGATTGCTTGAAAAGAGGCAAAACATAAATTGTAATTTTTTTAAGAACATCAATTACATCATTTGAAAGGAGAATGTGTCTACATTCTGTGATGTATCCGTATTAATCAAGATCTTCATTTTATGTATTCCAATGTTTGAGCAAGTAGATTCTTGCTGACCCTGGATAGACTGACTCTCCCAGGGCTAGCCAACTCCTAGAAATACTACAAACCTAACTCACAAATGTGTTTTACAACTTTGCAACAAAGTATATAGTAGCAATGTCTCCAGTTGCCTCTTTTTTCATGCTACCCCATTGTGGTCCACTATCTACTTTCCCTAACCACCCAGGGAGAAGGGACCAGAAAACTCTGGAGAATCCCACAACCTCAGAAAATGATGAAATTATTTAAGCTAGCAAACTCTGAGATTGTCTCCTCTGCCTCATTCATTACTTTCTACTATAAAAACTACAATAATTACTCTTTCCTTGCCACCCCATTCTCTCTGCCTTCTGACTGACACTGATGCTTCCCTGTATGCCCCACCATTTCATGACATTCTTCCTTGTCTTAAGATCTGTGAGCATAACAAACTATCTTTACCATGACAGTCATTTCTAAATCTGTTGGCTTGACAATATCTGAATAATAATAACCTTACATTAAAACAGTATCATATTTTTCAGACCTAAAAAAGCATATGCCTGAATTGTCTCAAATAGACTTTGTTTTTTAGAGGAATTTTAGGTTCAAAGCAAAATTGGATGGAAGGTACAGAAATTTCCCATGTATCTCCCATGTCTTCCCATGTGCATAACTTGCCCCACTATCAACATCCCCACTAGAGTGATCCGTTTGTATTTTTTATTGTTTTTATATGTTCTAATTAGTTATACATGATAGCAGAATACATTTCATTTCATTGTGATACATTTGTTAAAATAGATGAACTTGAATTGATGCATTATGATCATTTGCTATGTTTGGCCTCAACTTTAGTGTTGTACATTCTGTGAGTTACACAAATATATCATGACATGCACACACCATCAAAGTATCATACAGTAGTTTCACTACACAAAAAAATTCTGTGTTCTTCACTCATTCAACTCTCCTTCCCACTTGCCACTCAGATCTTTTCACTCTTGTCCTTTCTGGAATGTCCTATAGATTTTGTCATGCAACATACAGTTTATGCAAATTAGCTTCTTTCACTTAATAACAAATTTGAGTTTCATTTCATGTATTGTTAGACCTTGGTATCTCTATATTTTGTCTATCTGTATTTATTTATTTCCTTATTTATTTATTATGTTGAATAATATACCAAAGTCTGGATATACACAGTCTTTTTATCTATTCACCTACAGAGAATTATATAGTTGCTCCAAATTTATGAATAAATCTGCTATCACCATTCATGTGCATGTGCTGACTTGGACATATAAGTTTTCAATTTATTTTAGTGGAGACCAAAGAACATGATTTATGAATGATACAGTATTATGGTCTGGGTATGAGATGTCCTCACAAAACTGTTTTGTTAATTCAGGAATGCTCAGAGGTGAAATGATTGTATTGCAATAGCTATAACCTAACAGTCCATCCTAACCTGAAAGAACTGGGTGGTAACTGTAGGCTAGTGGGTCATGGCTAGAGGAGGTCGGGTCACTGTGGATATGCTTTGAAAGGTTGTCTTCCTGAGCTCTGTTCTTTCTGCTTCCTGACCTCATCATGAGCTGAACACTTTCCTCCATCGCCACTCAGTCGGGACCCGGAGCAATGGAGTCGGCCATCTACAGACTGAAAACTTCGAAACCATCAGCCTCCAAATAAACTTTTTTTCCTCAAAGGTGTTCTTATTTGTTTTGTTTGTTTGTTCGTTTTTTACTACAATCATGCAAAAGCTGACTAGAACATATGGCAAGACTATTAAATTTTGTAAGAAATTGATAAATTCCTCCAAAGTGGCTGTACCATTTTGCACTTCTGGTAGCATTTAGATTTCTGTTCTTCCACATCTCCACCAAATCAATATTTTGCATTTTGTCCTTTCTAATAATTGCATAGTGATACATCATTGCATTATTTTGCATTTCCATGATGATATATGATGTGGAACATTATTTTCATACACTTGTTTGTCATTTGTATATCTTTTTGGATGAGATGTCTATTAAGGTCTTTGGTCCATTGTTAGGTCAAATTATTTATTTCTTTATTTTTGACATGTAACTGCTACTTATATATTTTAATGATTAGTATGATATCAGGTCTTTTGCATATATTTTTTCCTTGTCTGTGTTTTGTCTTTTCAATCCCTTAACAATATCTCTCTCAGAACAGAATTTTTAAATGATAATAAAGCCCATCTTATCAATGTTTTTACATGTATTATAGCTTTTGCAATATATTAAAAGTTAACACTAACCCCAGAGTTATCTAGAATTTCTCCTATGTTATGTCCTAGGAGTTTTAAAATTTTGAATTTTAAATTTAAGTTTCTTCTTCGTTTTGGTTTAATTTTTATAAAATATGTAAGATTTATATCTCTTTATGTTTTGACAGTGAATATCCAGCTGTTGTAGCTGTTCAGAAAAGCATCTTTTTTCTATTTCACTGTCTTTGCTCCTTTGTTAAAGATTGGACATGTATCCATAGGCTCTATCTAGGCTCAATGTTGTGTATCATTGATTCACTTGTCTATTCTTTCACAAATAACATATTTTCTTGATAACTGCAAATTTGCAGAAAGTCTTGTAATTGGTATTATCAGTCTTCCAACTTTGTTCTTTTCTTTCATTATTCTTTTGGTTCTTCATGTTTCTTTTTTTTTTTTTGCCTCACCCATATATACTGTCTTTATCCATTTTCTGTTGCTATAACTGAATTTCACAGAATGGAAAACTTACAAAGAATATTTTTAAATTCAGCTCATGGTTCATGAAGCTGAGAGTTTCTAGATCAATTGATCTTATCTGGTGAGGGCTTTATTGTTGAATACTCTTCAGACTCTAAATTTTTGTAGATATTCATTATATCTACAACTAGTTTGAAGATTCTTTTAATAAGAAATAGGTGTTGGATTTTTCAAGTTAATTTTATCAATTCAATTGATTATAATCATGTGATTTTGTTCCTTCTATTTGATATCTGAATGTTGAATGGACCTTGCTCTTTATTTTGTTCTTTTATTATTTTTTCTTTTGTTTTTAATTTGCTCATGTTTTTCTCATTTCCTAAGGTGGATGTTTAGCAGATTGATTTTATAGCTTCCTTTTCTGGTATATAAATGCAATTCATGAATGTTTCTTTAAGCACATCCCCCAAATTTTGAGAAGTTGAGTTCTCATATTCACTTAATACAAAATATATTTTAATGTTTCAGGGTACAAGAATTTTCTACCTATTTTTCCCTACTGACATTTTAAATGTTTTATTCTACTTTTTTCTTTCTTCCATGATTTCTGAGAAGGCTAATATATTTCTTTTCTTTGTTCCTGTATAAATGTAAGGATTGTCCCAACGGCTTTGTTTCAGATTTTTTTCTGTATGAATTTTTTTGTCCTTGCTTGGTATATTTGAACTTCATGGATCTATCATTTGGTGTCTGCCAGTAATTTGAAGAAAATTCCCAGTCACTAGTTTTACAAATATTCTTCTGTGTCTATCGTTCTTCTCTTATTCCAGCTGTTATACATACTTTAGTCCTTTGTAGTTTGCCAGCATAATGGGGTATTCTTTTCTAATTTTTCATTCACTTTTTTTCTCCTTCCTTTTTGGTTTGGACCCTTCTATTAGGATATCCTGGAGCTCAGCAATTCTCTTCTCATCTATATTTAGAATACTAATAAACCCATTAAAGACATTCATTTTCAGCGTTTTTCATATCTAGCATGTGCTTTTGGTTCTTAGAATTTCTTTCTCTCTTCTACATTACACATCTGCTCTTGCACTCTATACATTTTACTCCATTAGAGCTCTTAGCACATTAATAATAGCTATTTTAAAAGTCTGGTCTGATAACTCCAGAATTTCTGCCCTATCTGTATCTGCTTTTGATGATTTTTCTGTATTTTCATACTTTGTTTTTTAAACTTTCTGTAGCTCTTTTTTATTTCCTCTCTTGAACTTCTGTAAATAAGTGTTTGGTAATATGGTGGCAAGGAACAGAGGTAGACAAAGTGTTCTATAATCGTATCAGTAGGTCTCATTCTTTGAGTGAGCCTGTAGCTGACTGTGCACTTCATATGTGCCTTCAGTTTCCTATCTTACTCCTTAGGTGGGATAGGATGGCTAGAGTGAACTGGAGTTAGGTGTCTCCCTTCTCCCCAATGAAAGGAAGGCTCTGACAGAACTCCAGACTAGATTCTGATTAAGTATTTTTTCCTGAAGGCAATTCAGGTAAGAGGCACCTAAAATGTTCTTCTGGATACTGTGAAATATTTCAAAACTGTTCCTTTTGTCCTCTCCTTTCTGGAACCTGAGAGTTTTTTCCTCCAGTGTGCACTGTGAGAACCCTGGTTGAACCCCTGGAGATAAAGCTCACAAGATGTGAGTCTTCCCTATGATAGGTTATTTCCTGATTTTTTTTTTTTTTTAACTTTTGGATCTGTCAGCACTGAGCTTCCAGCATTTCATCAATTAACATTTAGCTTTCCTTACCCTGGCACTGGTACCTGAGGAAATTTCTCTTTTTTCTATTGTATTTGTTTCTGTTGCAGCTCTAGGAGTTCTAAAGATCCTGACATAATTTTTATGCTAATTTCTTAGCATAAATTTATGTGCCATGCAGTTTCTGTAATTTGAAATGCATATAGATCTCAAATTTAATTTCTCAAAAGTAAACATTTTTTAGAACTACTTCTGTAGGATCTTATTTTTAAAAAATCACTTTTACTCTCTGTTACGGTTTTGATATTAGGTGTCCCCTGGAAAATCTCATGAGTGAGACAATGCAAGAAAGTTTAGAGGTAAAATGATTGGGTTATGAGAATCTATCTAATAAATACATTGATTTCTTGATGGGAATAACTGAATGGTAACTATAGGAAGATAGAGTGTGGTTGGAGGAGGTACGTCATTGGGGGCATGTCTTTTGGGCTTACATTTTGTCCTGGTGAGGGAAGTCTCTCTCTACTTCATGATGGCCATGTCCTGAGCCACTTTCCTCCACCTCATTCTTCTGCCATGAGGTTCTGCTTCATCTCAGGCTGTGAGCAATGGAATGAGTCATCTATAGTCTGAGATGAAATTCAGTCTGAAACTGTGAGCCACAAAATAAACTTTTCCTGTTTTAATCATTCTTGTTAGATCTTTTGGTCACAGCAGTGAAAAAGTTGACTAAAATGCTTTAAGTCTATAAGAAGATAAATGGATTTATTATTTGCTACATTGGTGGATATTTCATACACACACACACACACAGAGAAAGAGAGAGAGAGAGAGAGAGAGAAATCAGGACTGCAGTTGCAGAATATTAACCAGATATAAGCAGTATATAATTTACTTTTTATTAATTTTGATGCAAGTGTTCTCCAAATTGTGCCAAGCCCTTCTGAAATGGCATGTCCATATAATTATGCTATGTTTTCTGGTTTATAATTTCTCCATAATTCACCACATGTATTTTACTGTAGCTCATAACCTTGCTTAACAAAAAAATCTTTAACTGAAATAATTTACTAGCTAGTTTGAATAGATCTTAGAAATAATAAATATTTTTTCATATAAATTCATGAAAAAGTAAACTTTTTTCTTTTGTCTTTTTAAAGTGCTAGGAATTGAACCTGGGACCTAGCACATGCCAGGCAAGTTCTCCACCACTGATCTGTAATCCAACTCCCGAAAGTTAATTTTGTCTTCCCAAGCATTAATTTCGAACTCAAGTAATACTTATAAGTTTGAATTTAAAAAAAAACTTTAAGCAATTATAAACAGCAATTATTACCTTGTACAATAAACAATATTATATTGTGTTCTTCATTATTAAGTGTTTTGGTTTTCATGAAGAATATTTTTTCCTCTACAAACACTTTAGATGTCTCCTGTTGTAGAATAAATAGTGCTAAGCAAGACAAAATATTACTATTATATATGATATTTATATATAGATATACATATCTATATCTATCTATATACATCTATATAGATATATATATAGAGAGAGATAATATCAATAAGCCGAGTTTTCATTATTGCTATTCTTATGGATACTCCTGGTTTTCATTATTAATTACCCTATCTTCTCTTGTAAAATCACATATTCACTTTCTTCTTTTTTTTAATTTAATATATGATCCAAAGGTCATATATAAAACTTTTGCTAGAAAGTAGGTCTCAATAAGCAGGATCATTATTTATTATGAAACTCACATTTAATTCAGAGCACTCTGGATAAAGCTATCTGCATGATACTAAAAGGAATAACAGAAAATACTAAAATCCCTGGAACATAATTGACATCCTTCCTCAAATAATATTTTCTTTCAAGATTTTTTAAAAGAATTTTTAAGTTATTTTAAATATTCACTTTGGGTTCCTGTTTTCTTTTCAACATGTGAAGTGGTATCAAGTCATTATTTATATACTCACAAAAAGGAAAAATTCAAACAAACTAAAGAATAACTTCTTTCGAAATCCACCAGGGTCACTGTAACAACCAGTACCTGAAAACTCGTGGACAAATGTATTGAGGGAAAACAGATCATCAGTTTTATCTGTGCAAGAAGCCACTGGAACCACTTATTGTCAACTTCAATGAATCGCTGAAAGCCAAGTGTGGACCAGCTTAAAAGTTGACAACTCCTAGGTAACTGCTCTAAGAAGGATTTCTAAGAAGCCACTGGAACCACTTATTGTCAACTTCAATGAATCGCTGAAAGCCAAGTGTGGACCAGCTTAAAAGTTGACAACTCCTGGGTAACTGCTCTAAGAAGGATTTAATGTCCAGGAACTTCAAAATTGTTTTCCAAATGAAGGTCATAGTAAATCCTCTTTGGTTTAGTCTGGGGAAGGGAAGCATAACCATTATGAAATACACCAAGGTGAAATCTAACTATTGTTGAATGAGGCCCAGAGTGTTCTCCACAGAATCAGAAAATAATTTACCAAAGCCCAATCTAACCTGGGGGAAGGAAGCTTACTCAATTCTGGCTACTTTTAGTTGGCCTTGTCACCTAAGGAAGGGGAAAAACACTGAGAAGGACTTAGGAAAGTCACAGCACTGGAGCATACAGATCTACTAAATGATTAGAACCTAAGGAGAAGAAAACCTCAAAAAACAGAAAATAGAAAGAAAACACAATAGAGGAAATTGAAGTCTAAAACCTACAGCTCTAGCAAATAGTAAAAACAACCTGTATCCTAGCCAGATAAATTTAAAATTACACATTAAAAGATCATTTATCTTAGTTCATATATCCTGATAAATCATGTCTACTTGAAACAAAAAATTATAAGGCATACTAAAAGGCAAGCATACACACACACTCACACACATGCACATGCATAAACAGACACACACAAACACATGCAAGATGTATACAATCGATTTTAAAGAGAACTTTTTTTTTGGTACTGGAGATTGAACTCAGGGGCACTCGACCACTGAGCCCCACCCCCAGCCCTATCTTGTGTTTTATTTAGAGACAGGATCTCACTGAGTTGCTTAGTGCCTCGCCGTTGCTGAGGCTGGCTTTGAACTCGGGATTCTCCTGTCTCAGCCTCCCTAAGTGCTGGGATTACAGGCTTGTGCCACCACACTCGGCTAAGAGAACTTTTTTGATATTGGAAATTATTTCAATATTTAGTAGTACTTTTTAGACATATGGGAAAAAATTTAACGGAGGTAAAAATATCCCTAACTGTAACAGCATCACTATACTTATATTTTACTATATGACCTAGTACATCACATATTTGCAAAATATTTGGCTGATATAAACAATACATTGTTAAATTTTAACTTATATTGATCCAAGTAGTCCCAAGTTGTGCCAAGTTGTTCTGAAATGGCATGTTCATACCATTACTCAATGTTTTGAAATTTATAATTTCTTGATCTTTTATAAAGGTAACAAGATAGGTAGGGAAGAAAAATAAGAATAATCAACTTGGGCACTGTCAAATGTGCAAAGGCAAAAAATACAGTTGAGTTTCTTTCAATATAAATTTCTTTGTTAATATTGATTTTTTTTTTGCTACAATGTAGGGAAATTCATCTTTTAGATAAACAACTTTGAGCCTAGCAAACATCAGTAAATATTTTAAAATGTTTTTAATTTTATCCCATAGGCAGAATGTTTTTAAATTTGTTTATTGAAAATAAATATTTTAATTCACTAAGCAAAGTGAAACATAAACTAGTCAGATTGGCAATAGAACTAAAAGGTAGATTAAAAAATACTTATTTTCCACAGTCAACAAAAACACTAAGTAATTGGCATTATTTAATTCTTATGCTCAGTAATATGGATGCCAGGCAATAGTTAACAGATTAAAAATTTCCGGTAACATTTTTGTTTGCATTATGGCTTACTAGAGACTGCCATTAAATTATAAAGATAATTATATTGTAGCTGTTTATGTATTTTATTGCATTTTTCTTGGAAGGTCTGCAAATATTCCTTTTATAAAGTCCATCTTTATAGAAAATAATGAAAGTTAAACACAATTCTACTAAGAATTTATTAAACCATGTTTTGCTGCCTATCATTCATTGTTCATTGTGCATTAAGAAACAGTTCTTTTTATTCCACATCATCATGATGCTCTGCAATGCAGAAGCATGAGCTAAGATTAGTTAACTCTGGATCTGTGTCTACATAAACTTTTAAAAAAATAGCTTGTTTTATAAAGTATTTTGCATGTTTTAATTACTATGTAAAAAAAAACAAAAAAACTCACAAAAACCGATTGCATAATCCCAGAGATTATTTTTGACAGATTTCTTAAATTTCAGAGAATATTTTTTATCAAGTTATATTCACTATCAATTTTATTCCCTCTCAAATATTTTTGATAAGTGATATGAGTATAGCCTGGGTCTCATTTTTAATTAAAGAGTGTAGTGATTAGTCCCAGTGGTTCAGGAGGCTGAGGCAGGGAGATCACCAGTTCAAAGCAAGCCTCAGCAATTTAGTGAGGCCCTAAGCAACGTAACAAGACCCTGTCTCAAAATTAAAAAAAAAAAAAAATTTTTAAAGACTGAAATTGTGGCTCAGTGGTTAAGCACCCCTGGATTCAATCCTTCATCACCACCCCCAAAATAAAGTAGTGATATGCTAGATGACTTGAGCTGAGATTTTAAGGCACACATAAGTAAAATTTGCTTAATGTTCTTACTGGAATTGACAGTCTTATATTTTAAATCTGCCACTTGAAATATAATTAATTCCTGAATTCTTAATCATTAATATTTATAGTTAGCTAAAAATCAACAATGAGAGTAAGAACTACCACAAATAGTGATACTTTCTCTAAATTCAGAAAACAAAAGTTAGTTAAGTAAGCCTTTTAATTACCCACCTGCACTTACCACCTGATTATTTGTATTTACCAGATAAAAATATTTTTCAAATATGTCATCTATGTAAAAAAGATTTGCCTGTTTACATGAAGAAAAAAATAAAATGTTTACTATATCAGAAATCAATAAATATTGACTAATCAGTTAAAGACAGAATAATGGGAGAGAATGTTATAAATATACCTAAATACAGTTAGCAATATAGAATGTGTTTAAGGTGTTACTCAGTTGATGGAGAATAAATTGGCTTGGTATGATGAATTGCCCATGATAGAAAAAAAATTATAATCTATAGAGCAAAAAATAGTTAATTAAACATTTAAATTAGAAACAATGAACCGTAAAAGAAATTTGAAAGGGAAATTTGAAAGACTCTAAATGTAGTTTTGGAGTATGGAAGCTTACTGTTCAGGAAAAACTTACAGAAAGAAAAAAAATTAGAAAATATAGCTATATTACATAGGTAAGTAGATTGATCCATAGACCAATCTGACTTATTTATTCCTAACAGTTAAAAATGTTCCATTTTTCAAAGGGTTATAATCAAGTTTAAGTGCGTAGTAAATGCTGAAATATTTATTACTCCCCTATACAGTCAGCAGGAACAAACAAACCCTGATCCAAACCCTGGATCAGGGTTATCAGATAAATAGTTGTAGACATAGACTTCAAAAGGAAAAAGTTACTTGCTTTTGTAATGTAGATATGAATTGTCCTCCTCAAAAGTTCCAGTGTTAATACACAGATGATCAGAGGTAAATTGATTGAATGGTAAGAGGTATAACCTACTCAGTCCATCCTGGTTTGAATGGACTAGGATGGTAGGTCACTGATGGTACCTTGGAAGGGTAATTTTCCCGGTGACCCACCACCACTTCCTAATGATGCCACCAGTTACCCGTGATGAGTTCTACTCCTCCACATGTTGAAGTTTGAACATTAGAGAAGCACACCAAGGTAAGCATTTAAACAAGATTTATTTTAAAAAGGGGTAACATAGACTTCTCCTGGGAAGTAGAAGGGGACCATAGCTGGTTTCCTGGTATCCCCAGAGGTACACATGTTTTGCCTTTTTATATTTCCTAGGCTTCCTTTGTTCTCCTGGTCTCTTCTCCTTATCTCTCTTCTTCCTGTGTACATGACTAGGCCCAGGAAGTTTGGTGGGATGGCCAAAAAGCAAGTGGATAGGGGGAAGGGCCCACGTGTATTAACAACTCCTTGGGACAGGTTACCTTGGTTGGAGCAGGGGCAATAAGGGTGGAGGAAGGGCTCTGAAGGCATTAGCATTTCAACATTTCTCCAAATTGGCCTCCTTGATCTGACCTGATTCAATTTACCTATTTACACTAACTGCCTGTCTAATTCTGGCTGCACTAGCAACCATGAGATAAGCTGCTTTCCTTTGCTGGGCCTTCTGTTATGATATACAGCCTCATCTTGGGCCCAGAGCAACGGAGTTGATTGTGCATGGACAGAGATCTCTGAAACTGAGTACCAAATAAACTTTTCCTTCTCTACATTTTTCTTCTCAGGTATTTTTGTCACAGCAATGCAACCTTACTGTATACAAAGGACTTAAATCTCTAGTTCACAAAGATTTTTCTTTAAATAAATTTATTGAAAAATATAGAAATTGAGTGTAGAGTATTGAGACATATTCCAAACAAGAAAATAATTATGAAATATAAAAGGAAGTCTTTAAACTTCCTCAGAGTAAGATGAATATGAGAGGACAAGACCAACGCCATTTTGTGACTCTGAGCCTTTGTCCTCAACCCAGAAGCCCCCGCTCAGATCCTAAAAGATTGTGACACACTTAATGGCACACTGCTCTGGCGCCAGTGAGTTGTTTCACAATCTGGGCCAACCAATCAGGAAATTAAGGATTGGGCCCACCATAGCCAAACCTATCAGCCTAAAGGACAGCTGACCTCATACTGACCACCCAATCCTGTAGTCAGAAGACCTCTATCCCCTTGTGCACTTTCCCTTACCCAATTATGTAATGCCAAGGCATGTACTCCCCTGCTTGCAATTGTAACCCATAAAAATCCCTGCTCCCCTAGACTCAAGGCCACACCTCCCTACCCACTGTGTTGGAGAAGGTGTGTGGTCCCTGCTCAAGCTTGCA
This sequence comes from Xerus rutilus, assembly GCA_028644305.1. NCBI lineage: Eukaryota > Metazoa > Chordata > Mammalia > Rodentia > Sciuridae > Xerus > Xerus rutilus. The sequence goes on along the minus strand of CM053408.1, from coordinate 97,060,500 downwards.
ATAAAGGACCCTTTTGTGATTGCTTCGGAATCGGACTCCTGGTGGTCTCTGGTGGTCTCCTGAGTCTGGGGATTACAGATACACTTTGGGAATTACATTGAAAAGTAGATTTCAATTTTCAGGTTTGTAAAAGTTGAATGTGTAATAATCCTTAAGTTTCTAAAGTTATGGGGAAACAGGCTGATAAGAACATAATTTGGAAACCAGTGAAGAGTATTTGATATTTCTGAAAATATTTATAATACTTTCCATTATATATGTGTGTGGATAGATTCAGTAGGTATAGATAAAGTGGAGAGCAGACTATTCCCTGGTCTGTGTTACTCTGTGATATATAGAACAATAGCTTTCAGTTGTGTCTGGCTCTGAGTTACTCTATTTTATAAAGAAACACTTTTTGCCATGAGCTGTTTCATTTTGAGTATGCATGCTATGGCAGAAGGATTTGATAACTCATCTGGTCAAATAGCCAGGAAATGTTGGACTTACAAAGCCTATTTTTGTACAGAGTGGATGAGCCCAGTTATTGTCTGATCCTACAGTGTAGGCAAAAACCAAGCCTGGGAAACATTCCTTCCTAAAAGGCAATGATGTAAACAGCCCTGATACTCAGTTCTGATGCTAATAGTTATCTGGTGTTCCAGTACAATGAGTTTTCTGGGTACAGCAGGATAGCCACAAAAATCTTTCTAGCTCTGTAACATTTTAGTGCACAAGTAATTCTCTTGATAACCAGCTTGTGGAGCTAGTTCTGGGTCACTGTACCTCCATCAGATGGTAGTGTCCCAGATTTGTTTAAAAACCTGGTCCCAGTTTTGTTTAAAATGTCTCTGTATTTTCTTTATCTCTGTGTTTTTCTCAATCTCTCATCGCCCCTACTCATGATCCTTGTGGACGCTGTGTGGGTCATAAGGCACAAAGTGATAAGTAAATTAATGGTTCTAATAAAAATAATAAGCACTTGTGATCTTTTCAAAATAAATAAGAAACACCTGGATGCCTAGGTATATCAATCCCATACCAAGCAAACCAGTACCATTAACTTATCAGATATACCAGCTAGTGAATGAAGCAAACCCCTCACCTGGAACACATAAAAGGGGAGCTATCTAAGACTGGAACAGAGGCACACCAACTTCTCATCTCAGGTGACAAACTCCAAACTCTTTCACTAGGGCTTCAGTTTATCTGGATCTCCTTGCTTGACGAAGTCTACTTTAAAACTGACTGATATCTGGAGCTTTGCCTTGAATTTCTGTGCCCTGAACAGCTTTGCATCCTGAAAAGTCCTGAACATATTCTTTAACTGGATCACGTTCCTAATCTTTTCTGACCACCTGCTGTAACTCTTTTGCATGTGTATCAGCTCTAAGCCCTTACTTTCCATTCTACATCTTGAAACACTTTGGCCACATTAGCCCCTTTTTAACCCTTCTGTAATATATATATTTTAACCTTTCTATAATATATATATATATATGTATATATATATATATCATGTAGTGAAATATGAAGCTATGACATATTTTATATATTGGTAATCAACTTTTAAATGTATTAAAAAAAACTTGTGATTGTCAAGTGAACCCAGAGTATTTTGGTGAATTAAAACAGGAAGCTGGTGTAATTCATAAATTTATTGTCATTCAATAAATTGTGACATTATGTAAAGATACAGGTGTGTCTAGTCTATGTTATTGACATAGCTCATTCATGACAATTGGTATAATCTTTAGTATTCTGTTCACTAAAGAAGGAATCTCATGTGTAAATAGATCATTGGCAAAATATTTAGAAATATATGATTTAAAAAAAACAAATTAATTCAAATAGCAATATATATAGTATTCAGCTTCTATACAAGGAATTCATAAGCAGAGACTAAATGCTCACTCTGCTACCCAGGGCCTGGCTTGCATGAAGGTACAAACTATTTGGAGTAAAACCTAAGCAAGGTGCTAGAAGTAATAGGTAGCAGAAAACATGAGCAGTGGGAACGTGAGATTAAAGGGATGATTCTATAGACTCATACTCTGTTGAACCCCCACATTCTTTCTTTAAAAAAAGCAATTTACATAACACCACTCTCCAAGCTCTTGCTTATGTTACTAGAATATACTGCTCAATGAATAACCAGTTGTCTGCAAGAGAAATACGGAACCAAACACTCCTCCCTGACAATAAAAACACAAGCTACCTGGAAAGGGGGAAGTTTGGGACCTTTATACATACAGATTCCTAGTGTCAGGAAAATAGGAAAATTAGAAGCAAAGCTCTCCCTCCATAAAATCTATAAGAACAAGTTCCAGTTATAATTAGTCAGTGCAGGTCAAGAGCCCCTGAGTTAACTTTGAATTGTTAGCATGTCAAAAAAACGTAAGTGGTAGGGACTTGAAAGTCTGATGAATTCTGCTGTAAGTAAAAAGTTGAGAAATGGACCTAGATGAGACTCTCTGGAAACTTCTCTGGGACCCCCAATGGAGGTCAAAGCACCATGTTATCCCTCTCCTTTCTGACAGGATCCACTCTCTCCAGAGAGTGTCCATTTTTCCATTTTCCTTTCCTGTCTAATAAACTCTTGCTTGCTACTACATATGATTCATTTGAAATCCTTCCTACAGCATTGAAAAGAAATGGTCACAGGCCCCTGCAGTCACTTTGGCTTTGCAGGTGTATCTCTCTCTCTCTGGAAAAGAAGAAGGGCACACCTCTGATCTACACAGATCAAGAGCCAAAGTTTAAGAGCTTTGAACACAAATTGCCTACACTGTGGAGGGTCTCATCTCTTGAGAACTGGTTACCAAAAGTAATTTATAAAGCAGCCAAACAAAGGGAAGCAAACCTCAAGTCACACATCTATGATTATTTCTCTGTAAGTAGATATAGAGTTAGACTATACTAAGCAATTATTCCAGTAGGGAAAAAGTAGGAAAATGTTAACTCAGGAAGAAATAGAAAAAAGAGAAAAGATCCTAAAACTGCCTCACCTCAAGGGATTGATGCTACCCTACAGAGAAAGAGGTTAGAATGAAATTATCATAGAAGTTCCCATGGTTACAAAATTAAATTTAAATAATTATAATAATGTAAACCCACTAATACTCACAGCATCAAGAAAAGAGGTGATGGAAAATTGTTTAAAAGCCTTTCACAAGATGATCAGGACAGGCACAAGGACAATTAGTACTTGAAGTATTTGGGAGACCTAAATCTGCAGATGATATAATGATAGATACTATAACAAATGACTCCCTAGGACCATAGTCCCCTATCCAGAGGACTCAGAACGTTAAAGACATTTGTGGTAAGATCTGTGTGGCATAATCAATTATATCTAGAAAAACTTTTGATTTATAAATGGTATAACTCAGAGCTACACACAGCCTGAAAGCAGCTGTTCTCTACATCACTGAGGAGCTCAGAGTAGGATACAGCCTGCTGTCAGATAGATAGATAGATAGATAGATAGATAGATAGATAGATAGATAGATAGACAGATAGATCAATTGATCCACCTAGTAACTCAATAATTCCATTGTCAGAAATTTACAGATATCAGATCTTCATCACACATTCAGGTAGAGACGCACAAGATTTAAATATCTGATGTATAGTTTGATTCATTGAAACATTGCTTATAATAACTAAAATCTGGGGGGAAAGTCTTTAATGCATGCAGTATATTCCTGCTAAACAAATTATAGCAGATCAAAAAACTTTTTGAAACATTATTGACACACACAAACACAATTGAATAGATTGTGAAAGCTCTTTATGCATGGTGTTCATTATCCAAAGACCACCAAATATACTATTAAATGAAAAATACAAACTATCAACCAAAGGGCATACTATACTACATTTTATTTTAAAATAATGAAGTATGAACATATAATTTTCTTATTTAAAAATACTCTGGGAGGTTAAAGAGAAAGAAATATAAGTGCTTATCTTGGGTAGTAGGATTGATTTTTATTTTTTTCATCATGCAGTTGCATGATCTAGTTAAGATATAATTAAAAAAAAAACTTAACAAAACTAGAGTACATTACTGATTTCTTGCTGTAAGTCGTTAGTTGTAGAATAAGCTGGAGGCTGATGTGCTTGCCCAAAACTCCTTTGCATGTTCATTTACATAACAATGCTGGCCAGTGGGTGTTTTTGTCTTTTCCTCTTTCTTAACCATTTTTCCCAGAAGCATTTTCTCAGCTAATGTACAAGAATTAAAACTTCTTCAGGCACATTCACTATGGACAGAAACAAAGAACTGTTGACTAATTATTTTGAGCAAAGATGAGCTTAATTTTTATTCCTTTAGCATTAAGTCCATAGGACAATGACTCCCTAAAAACACTGAGTACCCTTCACAGGGAAAGAAAAATAATCTTTAAACACTAACCTAATATCCAACTGACAAGCTGAATTATTACTCCAGACAGAGAGAGAGAATAGAGGTTTCTTAGTTGACTTCAGCTGTTATGACAAAATGTCATAAACAACAGATTTTTTTTTTCCTCACATTTTTGGAGGCCAGGAAGTTAACTATCAAAGATCCAGCAAATGTAGTCTGGTGAGTGAATGTCTTTTCATGCGCTGTGTCCCCACATGGTGAGCAAAGCAGAGGATCATCCTGCTCTGGAGCCCCTTTTATAAGGGCACTAGTCCTATTCATGAATGTCTCATTTTCACAGCCTCATCACTTCCGCAAGGCCCCACCTCTAATCACCATCGCACTAGTAATTAGGTTTGGTAATTAATTTTGTTAGACACAAACATATAGACCATAGTGGATTATTGGACACGTTAAATTGTCAAAGGTCATCAGTAACTGAAAATGTCCTTACCTCTCAGTCTCTGTGGGAGAGGAGGAGTCTGAATGGGTAGGGACCTTGCTCATAGTTGTAAAACTGTCCTTTCAAGAAGAGAAAGTTTACATTCCCTTTGGGTAAGGCCAACTAGCCAGCCTAGGTGGCTTGAGGCCTCCTGACATGCCAGCTTTTAAAAATTCTCCCTAGCTTTTTTGATGAAGTCAGGTTCAGATTCTTTTTATTCCCCACTACAATGTTGTTGGAATAAAGGCTTCCTGATCTTTTTAACTTTATTGCAAATTTTGCTTTGACACATATTGAAAGACAGAAGTAAATTTTGTGATGTAAAAATGTCAGCAATGAAACAACACATACATAAATGTTGACTAAAACCCTTTATTAACAAATTGAGTCTTACTTACATAACATTTCCCTTAAAAAGATAAAATCAATAAAACTTGCTTGAAAACATAATACAAATCAATCAATCAATGATTAATATGACATTAATGTAGGAGTGTGAAAACCTCAAATTTGAGTAGAGGAACTCTTTAGGCTGAGCAGCTTCAGCTGTTTTGGATATCTTTCCTCAAGAATTTGTAATGTTTGCTGAAGGTTCTGACTTATACTAGGTGCAATTTATTTAATATTGCAGTAGTTCTTCACTTTGGCCACTTTTTACAATTCTTTTAGCACAAATCATTAGCAGAGCTTGTAGGATTGTTAGCCCATACAGAGAAAGGTGAGTTTCAAAATGTCTTCCTAAACAAACTAATAAGATAAAAATAAGATAAAAATATCTGGCCCCAAGCTAAACATCAGGACATTGATTGTAATTTTTTTATTTCTATTTCATCCTTTAGGTTTAAATAATTATCTTGTACAATCCATGGAATTTGATGTAGACATTAAAATAGAGGTTACTGAAATTACACTACCTTTCATAAAACAGTATGTTTTAACAAACTTACATAAAGAGAAAAATATTATTAACATAAAATAAATAACAAGCATCCTTTTTTCAGCAGGGAAATGATTAGGCAGAAAGATCTGTCTGGTCTACCTTGACTTATTTTTGCAATTTGTCCTTCAGGTTTAGTGGCCTTTTCATCTACTCATTCTTTTAGTGCCTAGAGCTTTCTTTGACTACATTAGAATGGATGAACACTTCTTTGGAGCATTTAACATAATGTCACAGACATTTTTGTCCTTTTTGTTTATAGAACCATAAAAATCATAATTTAAGTAGAGAATATTTATCAAATCTTTTATTATCTATAACTATCTATGTATTTTTCTTTACTCTTCTGTTTTGAAATAGGAGTCTTGGTAGGATGCTCTCCTGCCTCAGCATTCTGAGTATCTGGGACTACAGGTATGAGCCACCATACCTGGGTTATCTATCCTCTTAATTATACCGAACTATCTGAGGTGTGATTCCTTTTAATATTCTTTGCCAAATATTTTCCAAAGCTATCAATTTCTTAAAGAATTATTTCTCTGTATTTCACATTAAAAATATTCTAACAGAATTGGTTTGTGTGTCTTAGTTTTTGAGGGTAAAAGAGAAGCTTCTAGAACACTTACAAGCTAGAAAAAAAATCACTCAATAAAAATAGCCACAGTATGTTGAATATTTACTGTGTCAGAAAATTTGTACAAGCTTTAAAATATACAATTTTGATTTTTGTAATCCTGTGAAAACACATCATATAATATAAGTATTTCTGTTTCTCAGGTAAGAAAGTTAAGTAAGTACCAGAAACTGATAGTGCTGGTTACCAATGATGAATTCTGCTTCCTCACTTGCTGATGTATAACATTAGAGAAGCACATAGAAGCAAGCACATGAAGTAGAGTTTATTTAAAAAGAGTAACATAGACTTCTCCTAGAAGGAAAAAGGGGGCCATAGCTGGTATCCTGGTATCCCCAGAAGTGAGCATGTCCTGCCTTTTTAAATCTTAGGCTTCCTTTGTTCTCCTGTTCTCTTCCCCTTATCTCTCTCCTTCCTGCAAATGTGACTGGGCCCAGGAGATGCTCCAGTAGGATGGCCAAAAGGTGAGAAATAGATGGGCAAGGTGGAGTGATCTAGGCAGGAAGAGGGCATAATTAACAACTCTCTATAGGGAGGGGCAGTCCCTGGGACAGGTTACCTTAGCAAGAGTTTGGAACAGGGGCAGGTTATCTTGATAAGTGTAGAAGAAGGGCTGTGAAGGTATTAACATTTCAATTCCTCTCCAGCTTGCTGGCTTTACTCAAATTGGCTTCCTTAATCTGACCTGACTCAATTTACCTATCTATACTGACTGTCTAATTCTGGCTTCAAAACAATACCCATTATACAATATGAATTCCTTATTCTATGATGTTCCCTGAAGCAATATATCACCACTGTGGCTACTATCACAGTGGAATGTGTTCCTACTTTGTGATAGCCATGGTGTATAGAATATCATCAAGTACCTGGAGTCTACATTCAAACTTCCAAGTCTCATAAAATTATTGAAAATACATTATCAATTTTCTATTACAGTCTATGAATCTAATGTTACAAAATAGGATGATTCCCCTCTCAGCAATGAATAAATAAAATAAATTGAAAGTTAATTAATAATATTTATATTGTGCTTATTTTAATTCACTATGGACCATAAGTATTTTTTAAATAAACATGCAAATCTTGAATCATATCTTTCTTCAAATTCTGAGTAGTTTTAAGGTCTCAATATTTGGGGGCAATTTATCTCCTCGTACATAAAATGTCATGATTGATCCCCCCTCCCAAAAGCCCAGATACTTCAAGGGATATCTATATACATATTTATATTACATATGTATTAATTTATGTGTGTATACATTATACATGTATGTGTGTATATGTATATATATACATGTGTATGTATATTTCAAAATTGGATGTGTGCTTTTATTAATTTGAATCTGTCTAAATGTTGTGTGCATTGGCACACAATTTATCCTCCATTATCTCCAAACTTTTATTAAGAATATGTGAGAATAGAACTAGTATTTTCCACCCTACACCATTGTTTAAAGCTTTTTGAATTCAATTGCCTGTGAAAATTACAACTTGTCTCAGGGAATAATAAAGAGGTCTTTGTTGTTCTTTGTCTCATGACCTCATTCTACTTTATAGAAGATTCAGAGGTTCATCATAAGATCCTTTATAAAGTACAGTATTTACTAAACTTCTTATCTATGATCCATGTCTGAGAAGTAGAAAAAACAAAGCTTGGTTTATAGAAAGAAAATACTGTTGATACAAAGATGAATGATAATTGACAAGAGACATCAAACCTATATAGACGGGGCCAAGATGAGTTGAAATATCTGATAGAATTGCTACCTGCTGGATATAATTGTGGAAGCATAGATGTCAAAAAAGAGACAGACACTGTGAAATTCACGTAAGTAGAAAGAAAATTGTTATAGCTTTGTCAAAACCTAGGCATGGATATATATGTGCATGTGCGTGTGCATGTGCGTGTGTGTGTATAGTAGGTTGACACATCTCATGTGTGTCTTTGAGGGTCAGCCTTTTTTTTAAAAAAAATATTGCTCTTTAGGATGATTCTAATTCCAGTGCTTGAACTTAAAATATAGAGTTCTGGAGATTATTTCTCTTAGTTGAAATATTACATTGGAAATGAAGATAATATAAAGTTTAATATTAAATATGTGTTTTTTATAAATATTTTCATTGGGATATTATCATTATATATTTGATTTATTTTCCTTATTCTCTGCAAAATAAATATGTATGACTTTTTCAATCAGGAAAAATACATATTAATACAAAGTATCTAATATATGCTTATGTTTATACCTGCTACATGAGGCAAATATTGAAAATAAGAATATAAAATGACTTTCTTATTTGGTTAACCTAATAAATGACTAGTGGAAAGTGAAGTTAGTTTAGTGATTGTCCATATTTTATGTTCTCAATTTGAGAACTTGACCATATAGAGTGGCAGTAAATCTGTGCTATTATTCATGCTGAGAAGTTCTTTATCTGTATTCAGCATCATGGGTCTATTCAGAAAGTTCTAAGAAGCTGTGAAATAAAAAAAAATGACTAAATGAACAACTGAGTGACTGAGCAAATAAATGAATAATGTATTCCAGTTGTGAACATGTGGCTTGAAATTAAATTATGTCATGTATGGGTAGTGCAGAATGAAATGTTGAGTACGAATGAATTTAGAGTAGCCTTGTGACTGATCTCAATTATTTTGAAGTAGGAAATATTCCCCACACACCTGACTTTCTGTAGAAGCCATCTCCACAGAACCATCACATCTCACTCACATTCTAAAGCTTAGAAAATTACAGCATTTTCTGGTGTGCCACACAGCTTTTAGTGTACTATATCGTGTAGAGATAGACGTCAGGTAGTCATTAAAATAGACTCAAATTTACAAAGCTTTTGAGGCCAAAAGTGTTTTAGAAATCATTTAATCATTAGAAATCATTCAATCAAACACTCCTTATTTATTTGACCATGGAAATGAGGCAAAAATGCTAAGAATCTCTCCCCACATCACACAGCAAATAAGCACTGATGTGAAGAATCATCCACTATCCCTGTTCACGTCTCAGCCCTTACACTGTACTGAGACCACTTTCTTAAAAGACACATTGATACTCAGTGGAAGGACAAAAACATACAGACCTGTCTTTCAATTTTTATTAAAAAATGAAAATTTAATCAATGTAGTATTTAAGCAAAGTTAAAAATGAATAATTCAGAAAATAATGAAAACAAAACATGCCTGGTATGGAATTACTACACTTAGTTTTATATGCACTAAAATATATTACCTTATATATATATAATATTTATATAATATATTTATAAAATATATTACCTTATATTTAATTTATTCCCACCTTTAGTTTTCTAGTTGTGACTTATAACTAAACCTGAAATTCATCAGTTAAAAATAATAATGAAAGGGAAAAAAAATCTCACAATTGCTAGGAATATTGAGAGGTGAAGAATGATCAACATAGGATCAGCCTGTCCCAATAGCTTCACTCAGAGACTTGGTCAAAGTCTAGTGTGGCTTCCAGCAACTTGTGTGCACAGCCCCAGCATGGCTCCAGTTCTCTGCTGAGAGAGATTAATGTTGCCAGAAAATATAGACGATTTGTAGTTAATATTTTCAAAACTCGAAAATAGTCCCCTGAACCCCACCTTAGAGTACTTACTTCAGAAATCTTGGAATTATATATCATTTCTTTGACTTTCAATATATAAACTTATCCCTGAATACTGTTTACTGATGGACCTGACAATCATCTTTTTGAAATGCAGACATTTAGGAAAATGACTCTGTCATCCCAGTCCTTCCAGGAGGTTTAAGGGCCTAATATCTATGCACACCTTACTTGGGCTTTCACCACTGCTTCCTGTCATAAACACCCAAGTTTATTTCTCCTCCCAAAAAGCACTGACGAACAAATCCAGGTGGCTTTGTCATATGGGCATTCTCTCCTTCACATCTGCAGGGACTATCCCTTAACATTTCCCAGGTTTTCAAAATTCTATGCCTTGAATTTCAGGGATTTGATTTCAGGTTATGTTGTACTCTTTCCCCTACTGCAAGAGTACTACTGAGTACTTTAATTATTATCCAGAGTTGTGTTTTTTTGAAGGTTTGGGTCACCCGTCAACAGCTCAAAGCTTAGACTATGGGTCAGTGAGTGAGCCCACCTCATTTATTTAACCAGGGAGAGTATCAAAGGCCTATACTGCAATAAAATGACACAGTTGAACATCTTGTCTCATTCACCATGTCCTCATTCTGTAATATATTTTGAGATTAAATATTTCAAATATAAACATTTGATTGCTGAAGGCCTTCAGTGTAGGTGGGACAATTTATTTTTGATGATGAAGATAGAAGTGTTGTTTTCCTAATCCTGTCCAGGTACTGAGAGGGTGCATCTTTGCTAACCTTTAGATTGGCTTTACACAGAAATGTAATTCACGTAACTACTATCAAATAAAAAGTATTATTTAGAAATTAAATCAGATTTCATTATCTCCATTTTATGTATGAATTAATTCACAGAGATGTATTTTTTCTAGTAGTAATAGGGGAGTATGAGTTTTGTGTAGTTTTATTTTGATTTTTAAAAAGAACAGTTGTTGAACACCAAGGTTATACCAGGAAACCATGTATTAGGAGAAAGACAGTGCTAAGATTTAAGAGACACTATGTAAACCCAATACAAGAAGAAGCCAAAGTCAAACTGAACCCACTTGACAATTTAGCAATTAAAATGCCTGGATATAAATTTGGGCTTATTATTATTATTATTTTTTTTGGTACTGGAGATTGAACTCAGTGGCACTCGACCACTGAGCCACATCCCCAGCCCTAGTTTGTGTTTTATATAGAGACAGGGTCTCATTGAGTTGCTTAGTGCCTCACCATTGCTGAGGCTGGCTTTGAACTCCTGATTCTCCTGTCTCAGCCTCCCTAAGTGCTGGGAATACAGGCTTGCACCACCGCGCCCGGCTTGGGCTTATTATTTAAAATAAGTAACATAAAAAAAAGCCTAAAAATTCTGTGGGGATCATAGTAATTTCACATATTTAATATTTTTTGAGTGCTCATGGGATTCAAATTCTTGCACTTTGTGTAAATCTGGAAAAGGTGTTATTATAGGAATTAAAATATTTATACAAATAAGCAGTATGAAGGACTCTATATGAGTGTCTCAGTTCAATTCCTGTCACTATAACTGAATATCAGAGACTGGGTAATTTATGAAGGCAAGGGCTTCTTTGCTTCATTATTACATGATAGAGGGCAGCTCGGGCCAGAAGATAAGAAGCATGTCAGAGAGAATTCACTGTTATAATAAAGCCACTCCTTCAATAACCCATTAGTATTTTGGTCCATTTGTTTATAAATTGAATAAACTATTTATGGCATCAACTCCAAATTCCCACTTCAAATAACATTAACATATGCATTTGTGATTTAAGTTTCCAACACATAAAATTTTGGGAACAGAACATAGCAGTGAATCATTAATTTCTTATTTTTATTTATTAGTTAATCCATTTTCTTTCTCCCACAGAACATTCAGAAATATTGGAAAAATCATGGAAAAGAGCTTTGATGAACATGATAAGCCACTGTCCATTCTTTGCAAGAGCTATGGAAGTGGTACATTTTAAACATCTTGTAAATGTGGTGATTTTGATGTAAAGGTTCTTAAGAACTTGATTTGAAAAATCAATCAAATATGAGAGCAATAAATTCCACAAGCAAAAAGGTCCACCCAAGGCGGCACTCTGATGTATGCATCTTTAGAAGCAAAATCTTAAAGTCAGATTCTCTTCTCAGTCTTCATTCTGAGAGATGACTACTTATTGATATTGAGTACCTTAAAAACTATCTAATATTCATGTTTTCTAACCCTTTAATTTTTTTAAAGAAAAAGACAAAAGAGAAAAGGGATTTGTCTGAGAGGAAAGGAGGCTGATACTTATGTAACACATGTCTTTTTAAGTCAATGGACTTCCACCACATTCCAGCCTTTATACCACAGAAATGGCTTCATCTTCCTTGAAAGTTATAATAGTTAAAGAGGAAAGAGTCTGTAATGTGGCAGGCTTTGTATCCATTACATGCAAACGAGGCATGCAGAAAATGCTATCACTCAAGGGGCACAAGTTGCTAGCAGAACTTTGTTTAAGATACATAAGAAAATATTGAAGTGATATAAAGGCTTTATGAAATCTCTTAGTGTTCCTCAATAGAAATAGTCATATTCAGAAGAGTGGAGCTCAAAGAAGACAGTAATTTCATGGGTTTAAGGAGAAAAATTTTGAAATATATTCAAATGTTAACAAGAGCAAATAATAAAGAGGTCATTTCATGAATAACTTGCCTCAAAAACCGGATCTGAGCCACTGGAAATGAGCATACTAGCAAAATAAAATTATCACATGCAATTTGAATAACAGTATGACTGAACTGAAGATGCTTTCACAATTTATATGACTTCTTAAGACTGAAACAGATGCAAAAGCTAGATGACCATTTATTCAATTAACAATCATATTAATATATAGAACAAATATGCCCTAAAAATAGTCACACCAAATTAACATTTAATGATTTAAACCAAAGGTAAAGTATAAATAGAAAAATGTGCATTCAGTTATTAAAATGGAGTACATTAAGTGGAATTTGTTACTTTGTACTAAATTATGTAATTTGTAGTATTTTAAATTGAATTAAAGCATCAAGAAGATGAATATTATGAATGAAAATATTCAAGAAATCAAAGACATTATTTTTTATAGGAGTCCAGAAGTTTATAACAAATTAAACTAGTTCTTACGGGACTGAAATACTGATGTAATTAAACTCTTGAACCATGGATGTTGTATGAACACATCATCTTTTATTTCATTTGGGTGCAGATTACATTATAGTATACATAATTTATTTATTCTCTCTCTCAATATCTCTTGCTATATAACATGTATATATGCTTTTTAATCAAATATATAGTCAATAGCATATATGGGTGTGTATGTGTACACATATACATGTGTGTGTTTTCACATGCATATATAAATACATATATATATATGTGAAGTATAATGTGTCACATGATTGTTATAGATATTAGAAATTAAGATAAGAATAAAGGAATTTGTTTGCCTGTCTTATAACTATCAGGTAACCTATAATTATTCAGAGAACATCCACTGGTGAAAGTAATATAGCCTGCAAATTTATTACTATTTAATAAATTCTTTATTGTATTTAATACAGAAAAATTGTGCTAAATACAACCTTAGACCTATGCTATTCAATATGCACTCAGTTGTTACATTGGATATTAACCTGTGAAATGGGTTAGTAGAATTAAAATATACTGTATTAAATATAAGGTTACTAAAGAAAAAAAACTATTTCATTATTGATTTATATATTAACTAAACAATAAAAGGACATTGTTTTCAATATATTGGATTAATAAGTACCCTATTACATCAATATTACTTTTTTGATGTCTTTAAATTAACTTAGAAAATTTTAATATGTGAAGCTCACTATATTTCTATTGGGCATCACTGCTTTACAGGTCCAGGATACCAAAACATGCTTGTACAACTTAAAATGTTTTACTTTTAAGTCAATTTAACGTTATTCAGGACATACAACTATCTGAGATATGGAAATTTTAAACATCTATAGTAAAGCATGAACAAAACATAAAAATTTACTTAGATGTTATCTAACAAGAAATATGAATGTAGAATTATTTCAAAATGAAAATATGAATATATAAATATAATAATAGATCCAACTAAAATCAAAAAAGAAGAGGTTGGATTTTCAGCATTTAATATTAAAAGGTAAAAAAATTTGTAAGTATTTTGATGAATCAATGAAGGAGATTCTTGCAATAATCTGACTTACTAGTTACCTTTTTTCTTCTCTAATAAACTCATTCTCCATCCTCATTTCAACCATCCACTATTTTAGTTTTAATCCATACATTTTACCTACCATGATTTCAATTTCTTCCCCTTTATTATCTTAGTTTTCAACTTTCTATTCTTGAACTTCCTCCTTCTATAATTCTAGCTTTCTCCTTCCAGCATCCTAACTCTGTCATTCTACTAACTGAAAAGTTAAACAATGGATCTTTTCTGCCTTTTAAATGTAGAAGCCTGATTTTTTCTCCTTTCTAAAAGACAAAAAAGTTTATGAAAAATTAGTAGAATCACATTCTTTTGTATATTATCTGATTTCTTGCTCCTTATTTGGCTGAATTCTGATCACTAAGAGTTAACTCTCTTAGTACTGCCATTGAAACTGGGTACCCAGAGATGCAACCACTACATAGGTCAGATTTTAAAATCAAGATCATTTATGTTGACACAGCTAAAGAATGAAATTCAATTTCCTTTTTCCAATTACTCCGCCAATACTCCTCTTTCTCCATGTCTCTAACAACTTCTCCCTCTTCTCAATTCACAGTTAATGACTATTTTTACAGCTACAAGGAAGAAAGAGAAGTTTTCCTCAAGCATCCATATCCCAACAAGTGGTATTATCTGGAGCTTTTGTGACATATACCCAGAAGACAGGGACCTCTAATCTTCAACAAGATGCACTTCAATATTCTAGTAAGGGAGCTGTGGGACAGCCAATGATCACATCTTCATTAAGCAAATGAGTGACTAGAATATCCATCATCAAGTCTTCCTCCTCCATCCCACCAGGCAACTTTGCCTTCTGTTACTGTGTAGTTCCAATTTTTACTTGACATGTGTTTCAAGATTTGCTTTTTCCTTCAAAAATCTTTTCTTCAATTATTTTTTAGTAACAAAGAAGAAAATCTCCACTTATAGAAAGTAATCTATAATAATATACTGTTTGGGGGAAAATGTTACATAAAGTTTGATTTTAATTAATATCATCTTAATTAAGCTACCTCATTAAAGTATTTTGTTGAATTTTTTGAAGTGACCACTTGCTTGAATTAAATTTTATTAGCTAATTTGTTATATATTAATTTGTGCACATATTAATTTCATTAGTTATTTTTATATTATTATTTATATTATTTTATATTTTATAATTATATCATTTTTGAAAGGCCCATTTTATTCACATAATTTTGGATGTGTTTCCTTTTCCAACACACAAAAAAAACACTCTTTCAAAAACAATTATACTGAATTGGCACAACTTTCACACTGCCCTTGTCAGTGAGTGCTGAAAATCACTTCTTTCTTATCCCATGATTCATAATGATCTTCATGAATAAGAGAGATTCCCATTCCCAAGTCACTTAGTGTAGGAACTGTTGGAGACAAAAATCACATCTTCATAATTAGATTATACAACAGATTAGACATAATCTTGTTTATTTTTATGATTCACATTTTTAAAAACAAATTCAAGAAAATACCATTGATTTTGTTTTGCTTATTGAAAAATCATCATCTATTATTTCAAAGATGTTTTATAAGCACATTTTATATAGGAAACATAGTGTTAAGATCATTGTACTCAACACATCCTATGACATGTGGAATCTGCTATCCATTGGACCCTAAACTTTGGCCATTAAGCATCACAAGCAATGCTCCCATACTAGTTAGTGTGTCTTTTCTACAAACAGTTCACTGTAACAAAAATCATTTGTCAAGAATTTTCTTTTGGGGTTGGAGATATAGTTCAGTAGAGTGCTTGCCTAGCATGCACAAGAAGCATAAAAATAATTTACCAGTAAAATAGAGGTAATCATAAATTCAGTATTGTTCTATTTATCTCTACTACTATCTCAAAATGGAATTTGTATAATATTCATTGAAACTATTTAAGATCTTTCTATTTAAGGAAGTTATTTACTATATACACATTTATTAATGTGATAATTTGCAGACCATTTATTTGTGAACTGTATTTATGCTTAAAATATAATTGAAGAACCATTACTTATTTCTAAAAAGTTTTGAAACTGTCAATGTTAGCCAATTTTTGAAAATCTATACAAGTGATTTTCCATAGGTGTAACATAATTGTAATTAAGACATATGTAGATATCAGGGACATATGTAATATCAGATATTAATGAAGTGTTTTACTTAAAATTGACAAATGTGATATTGAATATCTGCTATGTTGTATTTGTCATAATGAATGAAGTTAATATTAGCCCTCAACAAAAATATCTCAGTTGGAAATTTAAGATAAAATCTCCCATTTACCTACAACATTTATTTACAGTTTAGGTAATAATAAAGAAATTGTCTTGGTCCATTTTGTTTTCTAGATCACTAAGTATTGTATGGCTTTTAAATAACTGAAATTTCTTTTTCTCTCAGTTCTAGAGTCTAAGAAGGCCAAGACCAAGGCTCTCTAAAATTCTGATGAGGTCAAGTTCCTGATTCAACAATGGTCTTCATACTTGCTTCCTCCTCTTGTGGCAGAAGAGGCAAAGGATCTTTCTGGGGCCATTTTTATAAAAGCTTTAGTCTCATTCATGAATGTTCTACCCTTATAACCCAATAACCTCCAAAAGGATCCACTTTCTAAAACCAACACCTAAGGAATTAGTTGTAAATGTATGAATTTTAGGAAACATATTCATTCAGTCCATAACACATATCAATATAATTCTGTTCATTGGGAAATATTTTAATGGTATGTGTATGTGTATGACAGTGTATTTGATATGTAAACTTTTAAATATAAAAACGTGGGCTATTAAAGAATAAAATACCATCCTATATAAGAGAAAAAATTATTTTTCTTCTACTCAGTTCTATTGAGAGACAAATACCTAACAACATGTGAGATATCTGTTCTCCAGATGATGAACTTTTTTTAAATGACAAAAATTCCTTTGGTCTATTCCTAACCTTTCTCAAATATCCAAATTCCCTGTCTCTAAAACAATATATTATTCTGTTTCCTAGATATCAATTATTTGAGTTATCTAATGGACTAAATAATGTCAAACAGGAATTGACATAAAAATAAAACATTTCCCACATCTTATTGAAATTCATAAATCTGCTAATACTCTATATAAATACACACACACATAAACATGCACACACATAATTTCTTCAACACAGAAAGTATTATACAAACATCGGTTTGAGTTTAGCTTAATAGGCTCCTGAATTTCAAAAGAGCATAAAAGGTCACATCAATTGACTTTTTTTGGTGTGGTGGGGAGTTTATTGTAGAGTGAACCCTTGGGTGCTTAATCACTGAGACACATCCCTGGCTGTTTTTATTTTATTTTATTTTATTTTTATTTTGAGACAGAGTCTCACTAAGTTATTTAGAGCCTTGCTAAGTTGCTGAGGCTGACGTTGAACTTGCTACCCTCCTGCCTCAGCCTCCCGAACCACTGGGATTACAGGCGTGCATCATCACACCCAGCATAAAATTCTTATTATTTACATATTTATCCCACAGAACTAGCCATAATATGTCAAGTGCTTGATTATGCCACATTTTCAACAGTTTATTTCTTAATATATTGCAATATAGTAGCTTATACTTAGTTGATGCCATATTTGTTGTTCTATGACCATCTTAGCTTTCTTGGTTATGTATCAAGATTATGAAAATGGATAGAATAAGAAATTATGGAAATTATGTTACTTAAAATGATAAAAAATATAATGAAATTAAATTTTCAAATGGTATACACAGATATCTTTGTGTTTAATCCTCACTGTATTTATTTGATATAATGTGAAAAATGAGTTTTAATATAAAATTATAAATCATAAGATATAAGCATACTACTAATCTTAAATCTACTCAGAAAAGTAGGTAAAGTTTTAGACATTAATTCTTAACAAACATAAAATGAAAAGGTAACAATCATCTTAGCAGATGAACATACCCAGAAAGCATTCAATGATACAAACATAATAACTTGCATGTAAAAATGGAATAAGACATGATTACCAGCCATATAACAACAAGAAAATTCATCATAACATCATTATTTTATAAAGCAACAGATTTTTGAGGAAAATATATTATTTAAAGCATTATTAATTGTTCTTGTCTTTAGGAATTTAGAAAATAAATTTATTTTTATCAATAGATCCCTGAAATGTCAAATTCCTAAATATTTAATAGATTTTCAAGACAAGCAACTTGATGGGGAAAAGCTAGCTGGAAACAATGTACTAAATTATTATTCTGAAGGGCTAACCTAAACTGAACAAGGAATCTGGAAGGCACTACACAGAGGACATCTGAGAATGTTCAAAAGTAGCTTCCTAATGAATAAATTCACATATCATGTTTCATTACAGTAATATCCATTAAAAGTACCAAAGCTCAAAATGTCTTGAGTCTTAGACCTGGATTCAGAAAAGTGAGTATTAATCAAGCTATTGTTTCTGAATATCTACCATGCAACTTGCTAAACTTTTGTTTAAGCATACTGCAAATACTATGATTATTAAGGAGACTATTTAGATATATGAAGGGGTAAAGTACAGGTAGATCTGTAGTATAGGTAGTGATTCCAAGATATGCCATTAAATAATTAGGAGTTTGGCTTTATTTTAAATGATGAAAAGAAAATTAAAATGTACTATCATTGTGGCAGAAAACTGCAAACAGGCAGCATTTCAATAGCACAATACAATTTAAAAATAGCTAAGTAAAACAAAAATATCTAGTATAATTTAAGTCTACTATATGGAAAGAGAAACTAAATATTGCATGGAAAAAATTTAGATACACTTCAAAATCAAAATATTTAAATTATATTTTAAAAGATCATTTCAAAAGTTTGGATAATTTATTTTCATCTACTGCTTTTATGTAAGTCTTCTTAAATTATTTTTGAAGTGGCTAAAATGATATTTATGAGGATGTTATTTAGTTTTGTAGAGTGGGTACAAAAGAGATGGATTTATTAAAGGAGATTTTGAAAACAGACTTGGGGAATATTCTCAATTTTAAATGAAGTTTGCCACCTCTCTCTCTCTCTCTCTCTCTCTAGTCTTGGTGGGAAAAAGTATATGAGAGGATGGGAGGATAGCTGTAAGGTATATGCATGTATAAAATTGTTCTTTTTAATAAATTTTTATTGGAGGATGTTGAATAGGCCTATGGCATTATATACATGGAATTTTAAGAAGAGTTATTAGCCAGAGACAAGCATGTGAAATGATCATTCCAGAAAAACAGATAATTAAAAAACAAAATTACTTGTAAACTGAAGGGTTGGAATCATAGTTTATTTGTTAATCTACTATCTTGTCAAATTACTTAAACTGTTCATCACAATGAGATAACCTTTGTGGCTATGTTGTAAAGATAGCATCAAAAAAGGACAATACATCAGGGCATACTCTATAAATTTTATGTTGTTATTCAAGTATCACATATTGTTTTATGGAGGAGGAAAATATATAGATGGAATTTGATTAGTTAGTTATAGGAACCATATCAATAGAATTGATGGCTGACTAGATCAGGCTGGGTGGTGTGGAAGGGGGAGGAAGATAAAAAGAATATTACCAGATTTATACCTAAATATGAAATAAAGATCTATAGTTCATATAGTTGCTCCATGATCCCCGACTATTAAATGAGATATAATCCAATTCCAAGATTATATGACGAAGTAAATGAGACTGTTGTTTCCATCAATATGATGAAGAAATTGCTATTGTCTGACATGGCTTGGGCATAATTGAAGAATTTCAGAACATAGCTTCTTAGAAGGAGAAAAGAAAGGAAAGAAATTTGAATTGCTCTATTTAGAGTGAGAAGTGATTTGGAGGGTCATAGTGGATACTGTGGCTCATTTGACGTGCTTACTCAATCTGTATTTATGCTGGCATCTTCATTCAGATATTTTCTATTTACCTTTTTTTCCCTCCAGTAATATTAGTCTCATTAAAAACAACATAGCTTCTATTTTCTTCTTTCTTTTATTTGTTTAAGGAAATTATGAAGCACTCTCATGTGTCTCAAATGTAAATCTGAATGGACACTGAGCTCTTTAAACTTAGAAGTGGCACTATACATGAAGAAGTTGAAAAGTCAAAAGTCTAGCTAAAGGAAAAAGTTTTGTTTGGTACTCATGAATACTGCCAAAACTATGAAATACCAAGACGGTGATGAAAGAGGCTTTGGGAATAGGGAAAAATAGATGGGAGTGGAGGTGAATGGACCAGTGCTCCAAGAAAGAATGCTTAAACCCAGTGTTCTTGAAGATTTCTCTGCTACCTTTACGATACTGCCTTGCATTTAATATAATACTGTGATCACTAAGGTAAGCCAAAAAAAGATTATCACATTTTAAAAATACTTATGTGTAAAATTATGGGACCATGGCTATAAAAATGTAGAGACACAATGAGAATAATTGCAAAGTTTGAACATTCTTAAATGCAAAAAGCATATGATTATCTAAATCCAAATATAGAATTTGTATTTAATCAATCTATCATAAAAAGAAAATACATCTTAAAAATGATATATATACACACATATGTGAGTATGTTAAGTAATACTTATATCTAAAATTGAACACATTATAGTTTTAAAATGCTGGATCTATGGACATAATAAGATATGGTGTTCCAATTTTAAAAATTTTGGAGATATTAAATTAACACTTATTAAGATCTAATGTATTGATTCAACTCATTTTTAAGATGGCAATTTGCTCAGGTAAAATATCAATCACTTTAAAAATAAATATTTGCCACAATAAATATATAGGGATGGGAAACAGAAATAGATATAAAACATAAAATTGAAGAAAGCAAGAAGTTCATTTATGGAAATGTGACAGAAGAAATTTAAAACATAATCAAAGTCAACTATTAACTAATTCACTATTGTAAATTTTAAAAAATATTGTGTAGATTATTTTCCTATATGAAATGAATGAACACATTGATAAGTTCTTAGTGGTTTGTTCTACTTTGCTTGAACAGGAAAATAAATACAAATATGAAGCTCCTATGCAAAATAGCAAAGTAATTTTATTCCTGTTAAGTATTTCCACATGTATTTAGTTGCACAATATTATAAGCATTAACTCAGGGACAAAATAAAAGAATAATAATGCTCAAGTTTGGGAATATTCTAATCTTGCCATCTTCCACTGGGGTGAAAAAATATGTGTATTTTCCAGAATCATTTAAATATATGAACTAGATAGCAGACATAAATAGTATATTTTCTTAAATACATTGGAACTCAAACTGTGGGCAGACAATATTTTAGTGATGATAACAGTAGTTGCTATGACATAAATGACAGTTATTTTTATTGCCTTCATGAAGTCTTAGATATTGCAGCAGCAACACATCATTTTAAGTTGCCTCTGGTGATCAGAATAAAATACACATGACAATTTCCCAGCTTCAGGCTTCATGACCAACAAGCAGGAGAGTTCTACAGTCTATTATGCCTTCTCAAAATTGTTTACCTATGAATATAATTCCTAACATGTAATTCTTTATAATATGCCTCAGAAAAATAAAATTTATAGTATTAATAATTTGAGAAGCATTGCACATTTTTGAAAATTTATAAGCAAGCAGAAACATTACATATATACATGTATATGGATATTATTGTATTTATAGTTATCACCACATATCTATAACTATGTGCACTTAGTTTAGTTATATTTTTGGATTCATGACCTACTGCAAACAAATCTTTTTCATTTTGTTGTATCAAAAATTCTCAAACTTCCTTTGTAGATGTATTTTGTTTCTACCTCCCCAGAAGTAAATCCTTTAAGATTGATGAAACAACCTTGTACTTCAGGTCAAAATTAATCAAGGATGCCCTGTATGGGGGAATATCATGTGCATCCAAAATATATTAGGAAGCTCATGACACTACAGTAGCCTAGAAACTCTACTCTGCTCTGGATTCTAGTATTCTGCACAGTTATTCCTCAATAAATTTAACCGAACTACTATAATTTGTAGTAATTAGTTAGTCTACTAAATTTAAAGGATTATATTCAGTGCAGGGCTTTGACTAAATCATTTATCTTTCAACAAGATAATATTAGATATGACATAGGTTCTAAAAAAGATGTTGAGTTAAAATCACAAGTTTCTACACATTTTAGTAAATAAATTTATTTCAGTAAAATTAATATCTACATAAATGTTGCATCCTTAGTTCTATAAGTTATGGAAGCTACATAAAGAATCTATTTTCTGGAATGATGACTTATTTATAAGGGCATTTATGATCACTTATTTATATGGATAATCATTTGACATGAGACTCCTCGTTTGCACTTTGCCTGGAGTACAGAAGGACAGGGGGAATATGCTCTCTGTTGTGGACTCGTTATAGTAGGAAGGCATCTTGGGCAATAACATTATTCAAATTTATTGACATTTCTCTTTTTGCTTACTTAATTTGGCAAATCAGCCGATTTTACACCTCCTCATGTGAATAATTTGGACAATTAAAGAATGCTAGATATGGCCATGTAACAATCTTTAACTATAATCCTAAATATTTGTCTGTGTATGTCTGTTAGGAGAAAATAATTCTCTTCCCTGAATATTAATTCTTTCACTTCAAAAATAGAAGGCATTTTAGATTTAAGCTTCCATTTCATAAAGATATGTTATATATGCCATTCTTATTTACAAGAAGTTTCCCTGAGAGTTCAGCCTGCACTCTTCTCCTGGCTAAACTGAATAGATGTTGATGAATAAAGAATCCAAAGATGTTGGCTTCAGGGCAACGGAGATCAATCTCATTACACAATATTGTTAAGGAAGATACTAGTTTTAACAGGGAGGCTATTATATGTGACATACAGTAGGTATAAGGTTAAATACATATTATAAAATATAAAAAATAAAATTGTTTGAAACTAAAATAGATTCATAGGAGAATATGTGGTGACATGGATTTAACAAGAAAAAGAAAGAAAATTTTACAGGCAATTAGTGCTTTGGTTTAATTTATTTTACCATATTGAACTTCTAAGAAGGAATAAACATTATTTTTAGTGAATTTAAAATATTAACTCTATTACAGCATTCTTGCTGAAGATTAAATTTCATTGCTTCCATTCTGCATATATAGATCCGAAGGATATGAAATTAGCATGGTTCTTAGCATAACATAGCATGATTATAATTTCAGAAGCAATGTTAAATAGCTTAAAAACATTGATATTTTATAAGAATATGTATGTTGACTAAATTGTTAAATTGTGAGATGTATAATTAAATAGGCAAATTAATTATTGGATATCAAGAAAAGATTCTAACCAAACTTAACCAGATTACCAACTTAATGTTGTTCAGGTTTGTAGCCACCGATTGAAACTATCTCCGAGTTTTGCTTTGATTTTACTTTTAGCATAGTTTGAAAATGTGACTATCTCTATAATAATGAAATGTATTAAAATACAATAAAATTTGTTACAAAATATTATGTTTAAATACATCAGTATGTAAAATAATGGATCAAACATGAAAATACAGTGAATTACTGTGTAATATATATTGTTTAGAAATTTAGAAACAGGTATTATATTAAGGATACCTTAATTTTGAAATGTTTGGATGCTTTTAAATTAAATGAATGTATTTAGAAGCTTTATTTTTTTTATTTTTTATTTTTTTTTTGCTGAAGATAGCCACCTCACATCTTTTTATCTCTTAGCTTGTATTTAAACCTTTTGCATCACACCTGCTTTTAGCACCTGGCACTGGTTTCTTTAGAAAATATAACTACCTATCATTTTCAAACAAGCAAAAAGAAATGATTTATTAAGCATGATAAAATTGTATTCTGTATCTAGATTCATCATAAAATTATAGGTATGTCAATACCGATTTGATGTTGTGAGCTGAAAGATTTAAATGCCATGAGATATTTTCTTGATGTTAAGAAAGAATAACTATCCAGGTGTGGTGATATTTTCAGTTGATGTTTCTGCAGCGGTAATTAAAGGCTTATCAAATTATGACAAAGATTTAATCATATGTTGGGTCACAAAGAACTAATCTAAACCTGTCCTCAAGGAAGTTTGTTAAAGTCAGTTTGAATGTGAAATAGTATTCAAAACTGAGGGCTGCCATCTGGTCTAGATCTATCCCAATTTCCTTAAGTTCATCAGATTTTTCTTTATCTAAACAAGCGTTTTATAGGAGCATATCTTGTATGTCATTGCAGTGTACCAGCCACTTCTATGTGACACATCTATTTCCATTCTAATTATGTACTGTTTTGCTCCTCTTTGAATTGCAGACTGAAAATGCACAGTTCTGTTTTATCTTGATACTTCTGATAGATGTTACTATAGAAGGAGAAAGCATATTTAGTGGTTAAGCAGAATTAGATTCATTTGAAAAATAATTAGTATTAAAACATGAATTTAGACCGTATTTTTAAAATATTGAATTTGTTTTACTGCCAAAAAATAGCTGGTAGTTCAATTGGACACACCTTTGTGAAAGATACCTGATGAGAGGAATGATGTGTAACAGGTTCTGTCATAAGGTAAAAGGTACTCAAGTAATTTGGGCTCAATAAAGGAATTAGACAAACTGAAATTTAATGCAATTTTAAACATGCCTATGTTATGACAAAGATAGTTATTCAGACTACTATTGTAAAACTAAATTTATCAGAATTTTCATTATTAAGTATAAAAATATATGTGCTTTGGTCTGGGGTATATCTCAGTGTCACAGCATATGTTTACCATGCAATGAGGCCTTGAGTTTAATGCACAGCCCTACATATAATTGTACACAGACACACACAAATATACACACATGCATTTTTTCTGAATTTAAAGTTGAGATTTATATACTTAGCATCATGTGGTGATACTCATATAATAACATAATTTGTTATCAGCATTGTAAATAATATGAGGCTCTAAACTAAAAAGGGGAGATAATGTCAACGTATATTTCTGTTTAGGGGATTCAGCAATGATTGGAAGTTTATTTAGATTTTCCACTCTAGACAGCATTACTAGAATTTGTAATAATTCCCTAAAGGCAAATTATTATGTGAAGTTTGATCAACTTGGATTTTAATTCTATTCAGAGATCTATTATCAATAATATGTGAGACAGAGGTAAATGAATATACTTTATCTTGCCTTTTTTTTCATTTTTACTCAAATGAAGTTAAGTGATCTGTGAGATTTGGGGACATTATACTATTCCATTTAAAGAATTAAAACCTATTAGTGTATGAAATGCTCTTTGAAGTCATTTAGTAAATGATTGAAATATACTTCAAGAGGGCAAATGTAGATAAATACTCAAAGGATGAAATATTTTGTCAATATTATCATGATGTTTAAAAAGAAATCATTAATATTCTAATCTTTTAAAAGTAGATATCTCATCAATGCTGGCCAATTTATAATTATTCTAATAGCAAAGTAAAACCTTGAGGCTGTATCTTGAATACAGCCTCCATTGGGGAGTTACACTTGACTTATCTGAATTACACCTGAATAGCTTAGAGACCTCCCCTAGATAAGCAACTCTAACAGCTTGCAGACCTCCTACACAAAATAAAATAAAATATCCAGAGTGCTGTAAAGAAGCAGAATGCTGTAAGTCTATGAACTTCTTCCTATTTCTGTTTTATTTATACTGTTTATAAAAGTAAATTACTTGTTTGAAGTACTACACTTGAAGCTGCCTGGATCTCTGTGGGGAAGTACTCCTGTGAATCCTCCTTTATTGGAAGTGGTTGATCTTAAGCTCCAGGGATGAGATCTGCAAGGTTGAAAAGCTTTGCTTTCTAAGAGAAGAGTCAATCTGATTTGAGAATAGAGAGACCCTCTACTAAGAGCCAAACCTGTTGGAAATTACTTCTTTTAAACTGACTCTCTGACTCCAAATAGTGTACCCAGGGCAAGTGTATTTCTGTAAATAGCTAGTTAATGTTGTCCTTTATGTTTCAGCTCCAAAGAACAATTCCAAAGTAACATCTAACTGGAGTTAAAAATCCTTTTATCATCAGAACAAATATTTACTACTATTTTTTTCTTTATTTTATTTTACCTTCACATTTGTTAAGAAACATTTTTTTTTCATAATTTGGGTAAGTTATTTTAACTCAAGAGAATAATTAATTTTAAATTGACAAATAAGTTGACATAATCTAAATTATATGATAAGAATACATATCATATTTTCTAATCAGCACATTTGGGACAACAGAAACACTGTGAATTATTTTCCTAGCTAGCTTAAGTCATTCTATGTCATTAATAACATTGAATCAGTAATTTTTAGCCTTGTGGGAAAATTCCTTTAGGTATAAAATGAAAGCTCCAAACATTATTCCCAAAGGAAAAATATACACTAGAAACCTAATGTTATGAATCAAAATCTCATAGCAAGAAGTGAGAAGAGGAGTAGTAAGAGAGAGTGACTAACAACCATATCCATTATTCCCTTTCTTTCCTCTTTTTCTTTGGTATATAGGAGAGAGGTAGGTAGGTAGGTAGGTAGGTAGGTAGGTATATAAATAGATAATCAATGCATATATATGTATATACCATACACATTCACAAATTCTCTAACATTTACAATGCTCACTATAAATACCTAGAAGAATCCCAAAATATTTGAACTGTTCCAGGTATAGATGAAATAATTTAACCTCCCAAGTCAATCATTCATTTGAATGAGGTTTTGAAGGTGACAATTTGAAAGGCAAAATTACCTTGAATATGACCAAATTTCTCAGTATTTTCATTTTTTATATGTAACTTGTTTTATACCACCTAGATTCATTAAGAATTTACCAGATTGATTTTAAAAAAGAAAAAAAAGATATATTAAAAGATGTCATACAAATGCACAGATTTTCATTGTTCTAGAAAATATATTTAAACTTTGCTTATATGTACTTTTCATAAAATTAAATGACTTAAAGACTGCTCTTGAAGCCATTTGTTTTTTTTTTTTTTTTGTTTTGTTTTGTTTTTATGAGGAAGGCCTTCTGTGAATCCTTTTATGGGGTATGTTTGTTCTTTATCTGGAGAAGTGTCATTTAGAGGTGGCCTTAACCAAAGAGATGAGGGCAGGTCAAGCTTTTCATATGGGAAGCACAAAGGAAAGGATAGTGTGATAGTTTTTTTTAATCAGCCAAACATCCCACACAGCTATCTGTCACCTTCAATGCTGCCTGTGAATACTGCACATGTGTACACAGGGCAGGTGACCTCACTATTTCTGCTTATGCCTTCTTTTTTTTATCTGCTTCCTTTTTTTTTTTTTTTTACCAACTTGTAGTTTTCTACCAATTGAATTTCATTATCTACTAATCTCAGTTCAATTTAAGTCCCTCTGTGAATCCTTTCTTCACTAATCCAAAGACTCAGTCTGTCCTGAATTTCTATACAACTTTTAAATCTAATTTTTTGCATCTATAAATATGTATAGATTAAAATATTTTAAACAATTTTCCTGATATAAACCTTGTCTATCAATGCCACTATTGTGTTTCATAGACATTGTGACCAAGCCTTCCTCTATAACAATGACTCTGAAAATAAAGGGTTCAAGTCTGATTTGGGCATTCAGCCCTTACTATCAACTGTGGGGAATCAAATTATCTATTCTGTTATCTTTAATGAGGATCTAGCTGAAAAAAATTGTTTGATTTTTCTTTTAAGCAATATCTTTCTATTAAAATTTTTATATCTAATATAAAGCCAAATATCTGGCAGAGCATTTTCTAATATAATATCTCGGTTGGAATTTGATCTATGCTGTAGGATGATTTTGAATTATTTAGAGATTGTTTCATTTCCTTCCTTTAAATATTGTTGAAAGTTGTATCAAAATATCATAGTGGATTTTAAGGTACATGTACTGTTGAGAAATGTGAGTTTAATATGTTATACAGCAAAATAATAAAATAATAAGAAAATAGATGTAGAAATTTCTATAGAAATAATCATTCTTTAGAGCAAATCTAACACAAGAATTTGTTAAAGAGAAATAATAGATAATGTACTGATATTAAGAAGTTGCATTCAACTTTTCACAATCTATTAAATGACTTTAATGAATTACTTATTTCTAAATAATGATTTAGAGATTTTTATGATTAGTAATGTATTTGGCTTCATATATGTGATTACTACAAAGAAAGGGTCATGTTGCTTACAAAGTAAATGTCTCAGTTATTTATAAAATATATGAAATTTACCATGCCCTCAAAAATTAGAGAAAATGTTTTCTGAGAGTAAGTGCAAATACATTTTTTTTAACTTAGGTGAGTGTAAGTAATTGAGGTGTCAACTTTTCCAGAGTTATCAGAAATGGTGTCTAACTACTAAATAATTTCTTGCCAGATTTACCATATTTAAAAAATATCTTTTTACAGTCCACCTACCTAATGCCAGAGTTATACAGCTGTGTCCTACAGCAGATCTGATCAAATTCATTGGCTTCTTCCTTTATAATTAGACTTGTGTTATATTTTTCCTTTGTATTTTTTCTCCCAAAGACTGTAACAATTGTTCCTCTTCAAAGTTAATTGAAAATTCAGTCTCTCCATGGAGATTGCCTTGACTTAAGAGGGTTAAAGAACTCAATGTATTTTCAACTTTAGAACTTAATTTGGATTATCACTATTTGCAGCTATAACCCTCACATGATGAGATAACAGGTTGGTTGAGTATGTTGTACAGTATATCCAGTTAAAACACAAGAGGCTATTTGTTGATGATGTGATTGCACAGAAACTCATGGTAATCATGATAAGTCACTGATTAACTCATATTATTGCCATTCTAAATTAGCATCAATGATCTACTCCAGTTTAATAAGTTAAAAGTATACATTTTTTAACAAGCAGAAACAGAAATTGATTAAATATTCTTTTTAGAATTTAAACATTTTATGATTTTCAAGGTAGACTCTAAAAATTGTAATGATATACTTGAAAGAATATATCTATTTTAAATTAAAATTCCCAGTTAAATTAATGAAAACTTTAAGTTACTTTCATCAGTGAAAGCAAAAATGTGCCCTTTTTAGATTGCCTACACTGCTTTCCCTGAATCCATGTACCCTATTACAGATCTTCATTTTATCTCTTGAAATGTGTAATAAGCAAGTAATTTATCTTTAATGATATACTAGGATGTATATGTCAGATACTATTAGCAAGAAAAAAGTACTATTTAAAATAGGTGCAGCTACTTTCTAAATATGTAACAGTAGGGAGTTTCTAATTCTAAGCTAAATCAGAAAATATGCAAATGACCTCTTGCAATTTGTCTAATAAAATGGGTAGTAAATGTCAGAATATCCTTGTACTTGGAGAAAATCTATAAAGGAATAAGGTGTTAAGTTTCAGAGCAACTTATTCCTAAACATTTCAGAGTATATCAGCAAAGATTGCCTTAAAATTATTAATTACTCTTTAGCTCTTGGTGATTCATACATTTATAAAGAGGGTAACAAAATGATACATTAAATTAAATATGTTTTTCCTTTTGTAAATAAGAATTTAAAATGCTAAGTAGTGAAAATGACTTTTGGAGTCAACAAATGTGGATTGCAGTCCTGGTTTTAGCATTCATTAGCCATGCTATTAGGACACTAATATTTTAGCTCTAGGACACTCAATTTTCTTAAATAGAAAATGTGCATAATAATAGCCAGTTTTCAGGACTATGTGAAAATTAGATGTTACATATGAAAAATAAATATATGTAGGTTCTAATAACTTTCAGTCAATAATATCTTTCAAGAATAAGCCTTTGCTAATGAAAATATTTTTAAGGAGTAATGTGAGAACATCACAAAGCTGTTAAAAAATAAAGATAATTGTGTATTACATAGGTATACATAAGTTAAGCAATATGTAGTTTAAATAACACTTTACTTATGGTATTAGGTATAAAGAAAAACTGTAATCATAGTGACAGCATATATATTTTTGAAAGGAACTGTAGACTCCAAGGAGATTTCATTTAAATTAAGAAAAAATTAAAATGCTTGTTTCATTTATCCATAGTTATATAGGAAAAAATAAGATTTTAGTGGGAAGTAGTACTTCACAAAAAGAAATCCACATTGTATACAATATTCTTACACAAATATACTAAAATATAAATATAGACTCTTGCACATTTAGGAAAATAGAAACTATGAATTTTGTGGAGTAGTACAGTGAGGAATCCAATAATTATAAACTTGATGAATAAAGAGTTCTTTCAGATGCCTGTGAAGCTTGTGTGTGCCCCACTGTCCCACCTCCACTTTTAATATAACTTACATATATAGGCATTAAAAAATTCTAGTAGTGAGTGAAATCTAATGAGTATGCCCTTCCTGCATATATCTATCCACATTCATCCACTTTAGGTTCAGTCAGAGGCAACATATGATACATACGAATTACATTCTCTGAATACATGAAAATGGCCATGTTCAATGCTAAGGATTAGTGTAAACCCATTTGCATATGTTTGAATGCAGTCACGTGGTAGAAGATCTTTATATTACATGTGTGTAAGAAAATAATTGAAGCATTTTTCAGACTTACCAGATAATGGTGTGTTTTGGAATATGGACGATAGTGGGTGTTACTGAAGGATCAGAAGAGAAAAAGAGAAGCTTAGAAAGTGTTGACTTAATATTCTGAGTGGACAGTAATTAGGAGGCAGGATTATTGGCTTCAAAGAGAAATAAAGCTACTTGAAAACAAATATATAATCAAAACATTCAAAGGTAAGTATAGAATGGAAACTATAAAGTGCTGTAAGTGGACTGACCGTTCACATAAAAGGGCTGGAGAACAATAGACACCTGCCTAATAGCCTAACAATCAAGATTCTTATCCAGAGGACATTGTTTCTGTGCTTATAACCATATAACTATAAATCAATACTACTTGTTTAGATAAATAAAAATATGCATCTTTTGAATCAGACATAATTTAATTATTGGTATGAGTGTCTAAATTCACAGGTGCTGAAGAATTAGTTGAAGAGAAAAAATGTCTATGTCAAATATTTTGTATATCCAGACAGTGCTTTCCAAGTAATTTTCTACCTCTGAATGACCCATGAAATTTTTTATTCAATGAAAATTGTGAAAAGAAAAAAGTATGGTTCCAAACCATGAGAAATAAATTTTGTGTATGGTATCAATGAAGTATCGTATCAGTACAATGTAATTTTGAATAAATTAGTACAGTGTAATAAAACAAATTAAAATTAATTTTTAAATAAATAACCAAAAGGTGAAATAAAACCAACATGTCAATTTAAATAGCTTCAAAATAATCTTTTCTTTTGCTCATTTAATGTGTAGGGATCATAAACTTACGTATGGTTTCTTGTACTTTTATGAATTGCCATGGATGCAGAATAATGCAAACCCTATTTAAAGAGGTTGCATTTTGATTAATATAGCTTTATTATAATTTGTTGACTGGAGATGCAGTCATTCACGATGGAATGTAAAGTTGAAAAATAGATATGTAATATGTATGAGAAATTTTGATATAAACACTCAAATCAATTGATCTATTAGATTGTGCTTTTGAGTTTAGATATGTAAACTATGTGATTAATTGGTGTTAATTCTTTTGGATAGTGTTGTGACTACATAAGTTATAATACTAATATGACTTTGTGGAATTGTTTCATTGTTGAATAAGTATTCCTTAGCTACACTTTCTGTGTTTCTTCTTGTTTTTAAGAAAATGAATCAAGTGCTTTGAAATATTTTGTATAAAAATTTTCCATTGGGTTATGTTTGTACTACTTTATTTCTTACCTCCTGTGTTGACATTGTGATCACATTAACAAAACATTTGTGAAACATTTATATTCTGGATTTCTTCTTGCACATATTGCTACTTGAAATAGTTTTATGTTTTTTAAAAATAATCATTAGTTTTTATTATCATAGAAAACTACGTTGGTAATAGTATATTGTATGAGATGTTATGTGGTATGTCATAAAAGAGAGGTGAAACTGGATATTGAGAAGACTAGGGAAAAAAAGAGATCTTAAAAAGATAATCAGATTACATAAAGCAGGTAAAAGGGTAATCTTAGATTTAAAACTGGCAGCATAAATTAATACATAGAAACCTCTATTGTAATATTCTACATGTGCAGGAAAGTGGTGACAAATATGATCAACCTTCATAATGTCTCAATTATTATGTCACTCTTATGACAGACCTGATGAGAGATCTTTGTTGGGGATTGGTTCTCCTCTCTCTATAGTAATGCAAAAGCAACAGACTATTTCTTCTTGAATGATCGGTATCCTTTAGAGCTTTTTTATCAGTGTCCAGCCTTCGAGAAGGAATAGAATGTGTCATTCTTCTTTGGGAGGGGAGGTGGGAGTAGGGACTGGGTATTGAACTCAGGGGCACTCAAACACTGAGCCACATCCCCAGCCCTATATTGTATTTTATTTAGAGACAGAGTTTCACTGAGTTGCTTAGCTTCTCCCTTTTGCTGAAGCTGGCTTTGAACTTGCATCCTCTTTCCTCAGACCTGAGCTGCTGGGATTACAGGTGAGCAGCACGGTGTCCTGCAATGTGTCATTCTTAAAAGCCTTGGCCAGGCAAAAGCAAAGCACTCCCTTCACAGTCTGTTGGCAGAGTCAGTGTATGATCACATGACACAACTACCTGTGAGAGAGACTTGGAAATAAGATTTAATTCTCATGAAGAAGACTATAGCACTGCTGGTGAAACCCTGCAGTCTCAGTCAAGATGCATACAAAGTCATGACCCTGGAGGTGCTATGGGGTGAAGCTACATCAGTGATGCTCAGGTGGACCTCTATAAACACAAATAGGGAGCACCTTTCTGAAATGAATTTGGCAATTTAAAACATAATACAGTACAGAAAGAGACTAACCTCTTATGATCTGTGTTCAAATCCTGACTGCTTAAATTGTTACTTCTTTGTCTAGGTCTCAGTATCTGTATATAACACAACAGATTTTCTACACTGTGGAAGTATTACATGAATCAAAATGTTCATAAATGCAAATGCCTATTTTCATAAGAAGAACAATAGTAAACCTTTTACAAAAGTAAGTCTTCAGACTTGGATTAGTGAAAATTTAATCCTCTACAATATAAGATCTTGAAAAATTTTCCTTGGCCCTAGATTACTTACATTTCCTGACTGATGGCATTGCTTGACATGGATAAATGTGAAACAGAGAATTTTGCATTATGGTTACATGTTCTTTGAATATCAGATGTTCCACCAGTAGTATCTGGAATTATATAAGATGAAGAATATCTTTTTGCCTGTCTTTACCTGTGCCTATAAGTCAGGTCTTGGTACTATTCCTCACAAAAGAAGTCCAGGGCCTTCTGGATGTAGCAAGTCTTGGATCTGGGAGAAGAAAAAAGATAAGCCTGGGACATTCTGCTATTTCTTCAAGGCAACGTTGCTCTAAACAAATTTTATTTTTATTATTTTTAAAGAAGGAATAAATAAGATGAATCTCCTAAGAAAAGAGATCTGAAATATTATGTAATTATCTAGATCTCAAGTGAAATGTGACAGTCAATCAGATGTACATGAAATGCAACACGAATTCCAATCAAATCAAGATTGATTTTACCGAGAGTTTATTCTAATATCTTATGCAAGACAAAATGCATCAAAATGCAGAAATTGAATGTGAATGTTTGATTGTATGCCTGTGTTTACAGAAATAAATAAATGTTGGTATTATCTTCCAGGTTTATTTGTTTGGTTTTATGCCAAAACCATGCTATTTTGGTCACTGTGATTCCATAGGATTCTTGAAATCATGTATTGTTTTGTCTTCAACTTTGCCTTTTGTATTCAATATTGCTTGGGTTAGTTGAGATCTTTTGTATTTTCA
Source organism: Xerus rutilus (assembly GCA_028644305.1). Classification (NCBI taxonomy): domain Eukaryota; kingdom Metazoa; phylum Chordata; class Mammalia; order Rodentia; family Sciuridae; genus Xerus; species Xerus rutilus. The sequence continues at coordinate 97,026,248 of CM053408.1, read as the reverse complement.
TATGAATTTTAGAATTTTTTCTAGTTTTTGGAAGAATGCCATTGATAAATTGATGGAATTTCATTGAATGTATAGATTGTTTTATGTGCTATGGATACTAACAATATGAATTCTTCAATCCATGAATATTGGAGGTATTTCTACATTTTAGTTTATCCTCAGTTTGTAGATGTTTGATGATATAATGCTGTCCAAAGCCTTAAATGCTGTCTTCATTCTTTTTTTTTCCCTCTGTCTTAATATGATGTCTCAATATACCTGTCTTCAAGCTCAGGTATTATTTCTTTTACTAGATCCAGTCTGATAAAGCTTTCATTTGTGTTCTTATATGATATATTAAGCTTCTTATTTCAAAGGTTTCTCCTTGATAATCTTGCAAAATATCTACCTTTCTCATTCATGTCTTCATTGTCTTCCTAATTTTTTTTTTTTGGTACGGGGGATTGAACTCAGGGGTACTCAACCACTGAGCCACATCCCCAGTCCTATTTTGTGTTTTATGTAGAGAAAGGGTCTCGCTAAGTTGCTTAGCAACTCGCCGTTGCTGAGGCTGGATTTGAACTCGCGATTCTCCTGTCTCAGCCTCCCTAAGTGCTGGGATTACAGGCTTGAGCCACCGCGCTCGGCTAGTCTTCCTAATTTTATTCAGCTGTTTATCTACATTCTGTTGGATCTCACTGAGCTTTATAATTTTTTGAGTTTTTTATAAGGCTTTGCATCCTTTGATAACTTTGGAATCTTGTAGGATCTTTAGAAGGTGCAATAATAACCCCTCTCCATTTATATCTATCTATCTATCTATCTATATATCTTATATATATATATATAAATGTGTGAATGGATATATATATCTTGGATTTCTATACTGATATTTGTACATGTGGAGAATGAATATCTCTATGTGTTTTATGAGATGGACTTCTTTATATGTGACTTTCTCGTAAAGATGTGTATAGAGATATTGATTTGTTATGCAGTACTAAGCATATTTTATGCCAGGTACCAAAGTGTGATCAACTTTTAGATTATTTCATTGTTATTACTGAATTGGGCTTAAAGCATATTGTATTAAAGTCAGAGATACCCCACTGTTTCTATGGGTCAAACAAGAGTGAGGACACTCCTGTAGATATGGTATAGACAGCAGAGTGTGTGGGGTATGTACTGTTTGGCTACTCCTATAATGGAACAGGTGACCCTTAGTTGTTGATTTTCTTTTCAGGCACTCTTGCTATCAGCTCTGTTACTTATAAAAGGTATCTGATACCAATTGCAGCAGAAGTGGTGAGGGGCCTGAAACCATTCTCTTTTCAATAAACATTGGGATAGATCAAGTTGCTTCATGGGTATAGGCTAGGACAACAATACCATCACCCAGGAGCAAGACCTCAAAACCTCAGCTACGCATGCCTGCAGATGGGGAAACAGATGGTGGTGTCACAAGCAGCATACATAATTAATAATTACTCAGAGGAAGATTGTCTTTAAATGTAAGTGTATGTTCAATCACAACAATCATCAAATATAATATACCCAAAAAGTATTGGGTGTGCTGGAGCACCCCAACTAGCATCTGATGATCACTAATTAAACACTATAGGTAAGTTACACTATCCTAGGGCAACTAAGCACTACCTGCAATTCACACAATCCTAGGGCAACTAAATTATAATTAATTCATATAATCTTAGGGCAACTAAACATTACAATTAATTCACACAATCCTAGGGCAACCATGAGCCCCAAAGTACCTCCGATGCCAGGAGACTTCTTTTAGCCAAAGAGCAGACATTGTCCTTGTCTGGTGGTTCTCTTCAGTCAATGGCTGGACATCAAGGAATGGTGGAGCTGATCCAGGCACAGACAGCAAGGTGGCTGGTCTCACTGATGTCCTTGGAGCAAGCCCAAAAATGTGGCACAGCAAGCAGTTTAAAAGCAGTTCCAAGTTGGTGGTGTGGTTAGTTGGTGGTGTGGGCTGGTGATTGGTTACACCCAGTAAAAGTCAATGTCCATTAGTTATGTCCAGTGACATAGTATAATTGCAACTGGCCTTTCTTTGCACATGTGCACGGACCAAGCTCCCTATCAATTGTAACCAGTAAGCCTGCTGTTAGGTACCCCTTAGTGCCACTTATCGATTACATGGGCTGAGTTCCCTATCAATTGTAGGCCTATGGTTAGGTGTCTGTTACAGCCCTCATCAATTGCAAGCAGGCATGACTAAGCAAGTCAATGGCTGCTGTTCCTTATGGCCAGCAACCCAGTGAGTCCCCGGCATGTCCAGGCATGTCCATGGCATAAGCTCCTTACAGTGGTTTACCCCTTCCCAATTCTTTCAGCTATATCCTGCCAGAGATTAAGTTGGAATGGTTTGAGTTTTTAACTGGACAAAATACCTCTTAGCTGAGGTGCCTTCTAGAAGTCAGGAGTAGAACTTGGCCAGCTTTAGGCAGTTTCCCTCCAGAACACTAGTTGTGAAGCCAGAATTAAGAATAGGTAGTTAGCATAGATAGATAAATTGGGCCAAATTGAACAAAACAGACCAAACTGGTTTGGGTCCAAAGGCTGGAGGATATGCCCATGGGAAATTGAAATGTTAATGTCCCAAAACCAGGCCTATCCTAAAGAATTGTTAATGAAGTAACTCCTGAGCAGGCAGGAAATGAAAGGGGATCCATTCTGGGTCCCCTTCCTGCCCCATTACATCTCCCTGGCCCCTCAGCCCACCTGTTTCCCACATTTTGGCCTCTCCACTGGCATCTTCCAATCACAGGTACAGGATGAGGGGAAATTAACAAGATAGAGGAGAGGAATGTAAAAGGACAAAGAAAACTTTAGATGTATAAAAAAGGATGGAGCTTCCTTATCCCATGGATTCTGCCTTTTGAGTCCCCTTCTTCCTCCAGGGAGAAGCCTGTTCCTGTAGCCTTTAAATAAAGCTCCTTACTTTGCACTCCTCACTTGCCTAGGCATGCTTCTCTGGTGTTTTACTTCAGCATTTGGGGAAGCAGCACTTGCCAAGGTAATTAGTAACAGGCAGTAACATATTTGGAGGTCCTACTGAGATCTACATGGAGGTAAGCTCCTCTCCATGCACTCCAAATCTGTTTGAGGTGCATCTTTCTGTTCCTTTATTTCTGGAGGATGATAGTGGGCACCTGTTGCCTCCTTAAACACAAGTACAGCTGCCACCCTTCACGAAACGAATGAGAGTTTTCTCATCCTAGACAGCTCTCAATCACCTTTTCTGTCAAGAGCAGGCATTTTGGGTTCTGCTGAAGCTGTTTTCTACTTTTCTGTGTAGGCCCAGAGAGCAATTGGCATGAGAACACAGTGTCCCTAGTCCTGATCCGGATGTGTGAAGATGGGTAAAAGGACTGAAGCAACAATGGAATTCTGGTCCAGGTGAAAAAGGAGGAAAACGGGAGTACTTCTTAAGCCCCAAAAGGAACTTGTTTTCATTGCGGAGAAGAGGAACATTTCAAATGGGAATGCCTATTAGTGAAACAACCACCTCTAAGGCTCTGCTCTAAATGCCAAGGCAATCACTGGAGGAATGACTCTCCTTAGGGACATAGATTCTCGAGGCCAGACTCCTCCACACAGGCCTGACAGGGCTGGGATGAATTCTAATGGTTCCCATAACTCCTCTTACTACACATGAGCCCTGGGTATGCTTCTCTGTAAGGAGCCAAGAGGTTAACTTCCTCTTACATACTGGTGCCAATTTTTCTGTACTCACCTCTTACTTCCGACCTCTTTTCTCTAATACTATAATGGTGCAAGGGGTGTCGGCATGACCAATTATCATAAAATTTACTCCCCCACTGAGTTGTGAGTGGGATGGGATGATGTTTTCTTATGCGTTCCTGATATTCCCAGAATGCACTACTCCTTTATCGGGAAGGGATTTACCGGCAAAACTTCAGGCTTCCATTATAATAAATTTGAGACCACTGGGACCATTATGTTTATCTCTATCAGAAGGTGATAGAGAAGTATCAGAAGGTGAAGCTGAAGTATGGGCCACTGAAGGCAAAATTGAACAGGCAAAAAATGCAGTCCCAATTAAAACAATTTAAAGAATCCTTCTGTCTTTCTACATCAGAGACAATACCCCCTACACCCAGAAGCAAAAAAGGGCTTATTAAAGATCGTTCAAAACCTCAAATGACAGAAATTTTTAGTGCCTTACAACAGCCCATGTAACATACCCATTTTAGGAGTCCAAAAACCAAATGAGGAATGGTGCCTAGTCCAAGACCTCAGAATAATTAATGAAGCAGTTGTTCCCCTCCACCCTGTAGTTCCTAATCCTTATATTCTGATTTCTGAGATTCCAGCAGCTGCTGCTTGGTTTACTGTTTTATATTTAAAAGACGCCTTTTTCTGTATAGCCCTAGACTCTCAATCACAATATGTTTGCCTTTGAAGAGCCAGATAGTGGACCTCAGTTAACCTGGACAGGGTTGTCCCAAAGATTTAGAGATAGCCCTCACCTGTTTGGACAAATCCTAGCTAAGAACTTAGCAGAATTCAGAGACAAAACATCTGCAATTGTTCTCTAGTATTTAGATGACATTCTTTTATGTGCCTCCACCCAGGAAGAATGTCAAAAGGCCACTACAGAACTCCTAAACTTCTTAGCTGATAGAGGTTACAAAGTTTCAAAGAAAAAAGCTCAATTACGCCAGCCACAGGTTCAATATTTAGGATTATAATTATCTCAAGGAATCTGCAAACTAGGACAGGAAAGAATATCCCACGTAGAACAATATCCTCTTCTCCAGACCATAAGGCAACTCAGAGGCTTTCTAAGGATAACTGGATACTGAAGGCTTTGGGTTCTTGGATATAGGGAATTAGCTAAACCTCTTTACAGGCTCCTTAAAGAAAATCTACATGAAGGAGCAACTACTCTGATATGAGAACAAGAACATATTAAAGCTTTTAAGGCTTTAAAAGAGGCCTTACTCCAAGCCCCTGCTCTCAGTTTACCTAAAGAACAAATTTTGATCTGTTTGTTACTGAGAGAGGAAGAATAGCCTTAGGAGTGGTCATGCAAAGGAATGGACCTGCTCAGCAGGCAGCAGCTTATCTCAGTAAGGAACTTGACATAGTGTATCCAGATGGTCCCACTGTTTGCTAGTAGTGGTAGCAGTAGCCCTGCTAGTCCCTCAGACAATCAATATCACCTTGGGAAGAGACTTCATTGTCTATACCTCCTATGATCTCTCAGGGATTTTAAATACAAAAGGAGAATTATGGCTTTCAGACAGTCGCCTTCTGATATACCAGGCTTTACTTCTAGAAAGACCCATAACTCAAATAAGGACTTGCTCTAGTTTAAACCCAGCCATTTTCCTCCCAGAAACATTAGAGGGAAATTCTGAGCATGACTGCCAACAGGTCCTAGCTATAAATTACTCAGCCTCAAAAGAACTTCAAAGCCTTCCTCTATCTAATTCAGACCTCATCATGTTCATAGATGGGAGTTCCTTTATGAAACAAGGAGAACATAAAGCTGGATACGCTGTGGTGACTTTACATGATACCTTAGAAGCACAACCTTTGCCCCCAGGCACAAGCTTACAATTTACAGAATTGATAGCCCTAAGGAGAGCACTTGAACTAGGGAAACAACAGAGTTAATACTTACACTGACTCTAAATAGCCTACCTAATCCTGCATGTACATGCAGTAATTTGGAGAGAGGATTTCAAACAACTGGGGGAACATTCATTAAAAATTATAAACAGATCCTAAAACTGTTAGAAGCTGTTTCTTTATCCAAAGAGGTAGCATTAATCCATTGCCAAGGACATTCAAAAAGAAATAGATGAAATAGTAGAAGGCAACAGACAAGCTGATCAGCAAGCCAAAGAGGCTGCTAAGGGGACTTTATAACAAATGACAATCTTAGCCCCTCTAGTATGAACAGGACCTCCCCCAGAGATAAGACCTCAATACATTCAGGAGTAAGCATACCAGGCTTATCTAAAGGAGGAATCCTCTTACCCTCTGGGTGGATTAAAATGGAAGATAACAAACTTTCTTAACTGCTGATTCCCAATGGAAGATTTTACATACCCTACATTAATTTTTCTATCTGGGAGAAGAAAATACTCTCAAATTCACTAGAAAGATAGTTGAAGAAAAAAAATATTCCAAAGACAATCCACCAAATAGTTAAAGCCTGTGAGAGATGCAAAAGAAATAACTCACTTAACCTTGCCAATAAACCCCCAGGATTGCAAAGGACAGGACAGTTCCCTGGGGAAGACTGGAAACTTGATTTTACTCATATGCCAAAGAGCAATGGATTACAATATTTATTTCTAATGGTGGATACTTTTACTGGAGGGACTGAAGCTTAACCATCCTGAACTGAACAGGCAGGAGAGGTAGTCAAAGACTTACTATAGGAAATAATTACCCAATTTGACTTCCTCATAGCCTCCAGAGTGACAATGGAGCAACTTTCACAGCAGCTATCACTCAAGGGATATCCAAAGCCCTAGGCATAAAATACCATCTCCATTGTGCATGGAGACCTCAATTCTCAGGAAAGATAGAGAAGATGAACGACATCCTAAAGAGGTATTTAAGAAAACTCACTCAAGAAACCCACTACCCATAGCCTAAGGTGCTTCCCCTAGCCCTACTCAGAATCAGGAACACCTGAAAAACATTAGGGCTCAGCCCATTTGAACTCTTATATGGGAGGCCAATCCTAAGCAATGATATCCTTAAAGATCAGGAAACTTCAGATCTAGTGGCTCATATCACAAAGTTGGCCAAATTTCAAGTTGAAATCTGTAAATACCTCATAACTGAGCCAGTCACTTCTCTAATTCTATGAGAGTTAGAGCCTGGAGATCTAGTTAAGATCAAGACCATACCTTCAAATTCCCCAAATTTAGACTTTATTTGGAAAGGACCTTTTTCCTGTAATCTTATCTACTCCCTCTGCAGTAAAAGTGCTAAGACAGAACTGAATCCACCACTCTCAAATTAAAGCCCACCATCCTGAGTCAACTCACAAAGAGACTTCTCCTTCCCAAGGAACTGAAAAATGATACTCCTGCACTCCAAAAGAAGATCTAAAATATCTCATCTGCAGAGATGATGGTGATATGTAAACATTTTCCTCTTTTTCTTTATTGTAGACAGATCCACTGAAACTAATTCTTTTCTAGATTGGTCCCAACAGTATGCCACTAGGTTACAAAAAGACCCATTCCAGCATCTCTGTACTACCTTGGTGGAGATCCTCCTTATAAGGAAATAACTGAATAAATTTACAATGCTTAATATTAGAACAACAAGAAGAAAGACCCTCTTTACAAACTGCTACTGATGCCAATGTTAATTTATGGCCTATAAAGGAAAATATCTCATAACCAGGTCATGGAAAGATTTTCACTTTAGAGCAGACCAACTTCAAAATTCTACCTCTATTAAGTCAAATATAGGCCCATATAATTCTCACCCACCACCACCACCACCATGTCATAGGTATAAGGATGGTTATTACCAGATTTGGAATGGATATTTGTGGCTTACTCCCACCATTGGCCATCTAAACCAAGAAGCCCCAAACTGTTGGGAACAACGTAACCACACCTATGACAAATGGCCTGATGCTACTCTAGAATTAGGATAAACCCCAGAGTCACTGTTAGGTCCCATCAGGGTCCAAGATCAGGGCAGCTACAAAACGGAACTGCTAGCCAGATACTGACGTCACCAGTAGACACACCTCCTGTCAATCAGCGAGTTTTTCCTGACCTATCCAGGAAGGACTCTGACCTTCTCTTCCTGCCCCCAAGCCCTCCCCTTCCTGACCGGTCCTTTTGAAATTCCCTGTGCGCTAGAGCCCCAGCGCTATTTCTCCCCGGACACACTCTGATGGACCGGAGAATTCAACCGGAGAGCATATATATCCAATAAAGCCTTGCTAAGCGGCTTTAATTCCTCTCCTTCTGGTAATCTAGTCTTTACAGTCACTTTGCCAACAAATTTTGATTTTACAAGCCAATGACTGGTTTGAAACTAATTGGCTCTCTAGACCTAAAATTATTTGGCCAGCATCTAATGGGACTCAGTAGATATGTGGAACTAATTTATGGCCCTGGCTTCCTCCAGGCTGGATAGGAAGATGTACTATTGGGTATCCCTGGATGGAAGGGAGATGGACCCCAAGTATAAAACAGCTAGCAAACCTCCCCAATCTCAGACATAGATGGGGATGATCTGTTTTCTTTTTGTTGGTATGATCATCTAGCTTCACTGTTTTTAATTCCACAAATTGGTTTAGAAGATGAAATGTGGCACGTGGAGACCCTACATAGTCATACTCAAACCACCCTCCACGACATTGAGGAAAGTATTTCTCTCTTTAACACAGAAGTAGCACTCATGAGGAAATCCACCTTACAAAACTGCACGGCTTTAGATGTCCTCACTGCAGCCTAAGGATGTCCTTGTGTCATTAATTAGAACTGAATGCTGTGTTTACATCCCTGACATCTCTGGCAATGTGACTGACATCCTTAAAGATTTGCATGTTCAGATAGAGGCCCGGTCCTCACCAGACTTGTCATGGAAACAAATTCTAAGTTCTTGATTCTCCGGTACCTCCTGATGGAAGACATTGTTAGTCTCTGTCATCATCATCATACTGATTGGCATATTCCTATGCTGTGGCATTTATTGTTTCATTAGTCATATTCCAGTGCTCATAATTTTTTGTTTCTCTTATAGACCACCCCTCTCTCAAATGTCCCTACAGCCTATTGCTTCTCAACCAGATTTTTACCACAAACCCCTCCACTGGCCTGATTTTTAAAGGAGAAAGTCCAAACTTCTTTATCCATATCACCCCCTTCCAGCTCTTCCAGCTCAAAGCAGCCAGAGCAATCTTCATCCCATTTCCTTATAGCACTAAAGAGTTCCTAAAATTAGAGAGGGGAAATGAAGCCAGAATTAAGAATAGGTAACTAGCATAGATAGATAAATTGGGTGAAATTGAAGAAAACAGACCAAACTGGTTTGGATCCAAAGGCTGGAGGCTATGCCCATGGGAAATTGAAATGTTCATGTTCCAAAGCCAGGCCTATAACTGCCCATCCTAAAGAATTGTTAATGAAGTAACTCCTGAGCAGGCAGGAAACTGCTAATCTGCCCTGGGCCCCCTTCCTGCCCCATTACTTCTCCCTGACCCTCAGCCCACCTGTTTCCCATATTTTGGCCTCCCCACTGGCATCTTCCAATCATGGGTACAGGATGAGGGGAAATTAATACAATAGAGGAAAGGAATGTAAAAGGACAAAGAAAACTTTAGATGTAGAAAAGGTATGAGGTTTCTTCATCTCACAGATTCCACCTTTTGGGTCCCCTTCTTTCTCCGGGGAGAAGTCTATTCTTCTATTCTTTAAATAAAGCTTGTTACTTTCCACTCTTTGCTTGCCTAGGTGTGCTTCTCTGGTGTTATTCTTCAGTATTCAGGGAAGCAGGATTCATCAAGGTAATCAGTAACAGGCACTAACTGTTGTGTGTCCCAGGGTGGGTGGACAATTAGAGCCATGGCTTTGCTCAAGACTGTCCTTCCATGCCCTTGTAGGTGGGGAGCCAGTGGAACTACAGGGGGCTTTTTCAACCTTGCTAATGATGGGTGCCTGCATATAGCACCAAAAAAAGGGGTAGTGGGAACCATGCAGATAACTGCCTTTAATTGTGGAATCTTCCTGACTATGCCTCTAGTATCTGTGAGTAGATACCTTCATTCCCCAGTTTTTAATGGTTGTTTCTTCCACTACCTTCCTCCATGGAACAACACCCATTTCCTATATTGTAATGCTTTCTGTGTGTTTGTGTCAGAGTCCCTCTACTGAGCCAATGTTGTGAAATGTCTGTAGGGCCTCAGAGATGAGAGTATTCAGGGGTATGTGAACTATAGATCAGTCCAAATTTAGACAATAGTTTCTCTCTCAAGATGGCTCCTTGGTAGACCACCTCATGTTCCACTGAGGGATGATGTGATTTCTTTTCCCATAGCATGGACAATATGTATAGTTCAGCTTTCTTATCTAGTTAGGTTGCACTCCTGTCTGGATTTTATAATGCTTCTTGTTTTCTCCTTTGGTTTCTAGTGTTCCCCTTCACTACTCAGCTCAGTATGTGGCTATACACCTATTGCTCTGCTTCTTCACTGTGGAGGAGAAGGTGATTGCTGGTCCTCTATTCAGCCATGTTAGGAAGGGGTATTACTGCCATCATTTTTTCCTACAACATGAGGTACAAAGAAAACTTGCTTTGAATAAATACTTGAAGTACCTATATTTAAACTATATGTTTTATAAGTTCTATGATTACATGTTTTTTTGAGATAAAGATTGCCTATGAATGACATAAACATGCACATCTGATAAACTATGAAAATATATTCCAGTGTTCTACTCATTCTTCTTGACATTTTATACTCCTTCAATCTGCCAGCATAATCCCTAGGTCCCTTCAACTAACTCTTGTCATAACTTGTTTTTACCTGAACACATTTGTGTCAATTACTGAGCTGTCTTGTATTCCTAATTAGATCATAATCACCTTTACAGAAGGGAACACATTTCCACATCAATAGATGGTCCAACTACTCAGTAAAATATAATAAATTCTCTTTTATTCTGAATTTTGAAAGTTTGTATTGTTATTTTACTGACTCAGATTTTTGTAAAGCATCTCTGAAACTGTATCATAATACTTCATTTGAAGTGAGGGAAAACACCAAGGCCTTTTTCTAGTAATATTTAGATGTATGCTTAAAAAATAATAACAAAGAAGGAACTTATAAAATTAGAAAGTGTGCAAACAAAGCATAATGATCATCATTGCTAAAAGTAACTTTGTTAGTGATACTGGAATATTCATATTGCCCCTTGCAGTTTCAAAAATCATATTATATAAAGAAGATTCAGTAATAGGAGGATAGTAACTATTAAAAGGATAAAAGAATGGTAAGAGGAATACTTAAATAGCAAATGTACTGCCTCAAGTCTAAAGACAAGTAAATGGAACTAAGAACTAAAAAAGAGCTTTAAAACCGAGATCCAGACTCCTTTTGGAGTATGATTGACCCAGAGCCTACATTCTACCAGTGGTGACCATTCTAAGCTGAAGTTATGGGGCCAAGTTCCAAAATTAAAACCCCCAATGTTGGCACAGAAACTCATTGGAAGTCTTTCTAGGCATAGATTACTAACATTGTGGTAAGTACTAACAATCCTCATATATATTCTTCTGCTGATATTTACATAATAGGAAAAAGGGCACAAAGCCACTCATTTACCCTGGCCTTGTGTCTTTCTAGCAACCTCTATTGACAAAAGTAACCTTGAACAAGTTAGGGACTGGAATTACAGATTTGGAGCTGTGAGGACAAAAGTTGAAAATGGGCACAATGTTCCTATATGTATCTTACATAATGTTACTCTATATATGTTGGGTGTGGTGCAATTAATAATTACTCAGAGGCGGATTATCTTTAAATGCAAGTGTATATTCAGTCACATCAATCATCAAATATAAACAATTAATGCAAAACGTGTTGGGTGTGCTGGAGCACCCCAACTAGGATTCAGTGGGCACTAATTAAACACTATAAGTAAGTCATGCTCTCTCAGGTCAACTAAACACTACAAGCAATTTACACAATCCTAGGGCAACTTCAAGCCCCCAAATACCTCTGGTGCCACACCACTTCTTTTAGCCAAAGATGTATGATGGCTGGACATCAGGGAATGGTGGAGTTGATCCAGGGATGAACAGCAAGGCAGCCAGTCTCATTGATATCCTTGAAGCAAAAACCCCAATTTAAGGACAAGCAGTTTAAATATAGTTCCAAGTTGGTGGTGTAAGCTGGTGATTGGTTTCACCCAATGAAATTCAATGTCCATTGGTTATGTCCAGTGAGATAATGTAATTGCAACTGGACATATTCTTTGCGCATGTCCATGGAACTGTCGATCCTATCAATTGTAGCCAGTCATTGCTAAGCATGCTTATGGGTAGTGCCCCTTAAAGCCCCTTAAAGCAAGCAAGCATGAATAAGCATGTCAATGGCTGCAGTTCCTTATGGCCAGCAACTTAGTGAGTCCCCGGCATGTCCAGGCATGTCTATAGCATATGTTCCTTACAGCCCCCAAATAAACTTTTTCTCCTAAAATTGCTCTTGTAGTCACAATCACAAAAAAGCTAAGACAATCGCCACAAAGAGACTCCAGATAGGCAGAAACCAGAGACCATCAAGCAGAGCCCTTTAATCATGTTTCAAACACACTGAGCAGGAATAAGCTACACTCTGGGCTTGAAGCCAAGTCTCCTGTTCTGAAAGCCTAGGGGTTTCTTCTTTGTAGAAATGCCTCATGGAAGGGCTTCTTTTTCTAGCATCAGGAATTCATGTGTAAGAATTCTTCCTTCATAACCTCCCAGCCTTACTGGTTCTTGGTAGGGCTGAACAGTGACGCCGTTTTGATTCTGACAACTTTCCCGCTTTTGCTCTGAACGATTTCTTATTAAGACATCATTAATTAACCATTCTGTGTTATGGTTTTGTTTGTAAACTTATTGCAGGGAAGAACCTGTCCCAATTGTTGATCTGATGTGATTGTATGTTGGAGAGTGAGAGACAACTGAAGTCAGTGTACTAAAAAAAAAAAAGATATTCTTATGTTAGAGTCCATTGCTAAGTTCAATTCTATTATATTACCTTAAAGAAAAAATCTAGGCCAGATTATTTTGTTAGGAGTTTGTACTCCTACATAAATTTGAGGAGCAACAGTTTCAAAGTTAATATATTTTCCCTCCTCAAAAAAGAGGAAAAATATAAAACAAAACCATCAAGAGTTAAACAAATCCAGTTTGTATACCTTATTGAAGGCAAGAAACATAATTTCTTTATAACACTATTACACATTTGAGATGTGTTCATCCTCTACAGAAATCCAAAAATTATTTATTAACTCAATCACAAAAATCTTCTATGAATTCTTTTTTTTTTTTTTTTTTGGTACTGGGGATTGAACTCAGGGGCACTCGACCACTGAGCCACATCCCCAGCCCTATTTTGTGTTTTTTATGTAGAGACAGGGTCTCACTGA
>CM053408.1:96982480-97012591 GCA_028644305.1 Xerus rutilus | reverse complement strand
TTGCTTAGCACCTCGCCATTGCTGAGGCTGGCTTTGAACTCGCGATTCTCCTGTCTCAGCCTCCCTAAGTGCTGGGATTACAGGCTTGAGCCACCGCGCCCAGCTTGAATTCTTATTCTATTATTCTAAAACTCTTCTATAAAATTTAAAATATTTTTTATAATTTTCCCAGACCCTTACTTACTTAGTTATATATTATGTCTTTCATTCTTTATTTCTTTATTCATTCTATTGGGATCACAGTAATTGTGTGTTTGTGTGTGTGTGTATGTGTGTTTTGCTGGGGACTAAGCCCTGGGCACTGTACCACTAAGCTACACCTGAACCTTTTTAAATTTTGATTTTGAGACTAAGTCTTGCTACGCTGCTTAGGCTGTCCTCAAATTTACCATCAGCCTGTTTCAGTGTCCTGAATCACTGAGATTACAGATATGTACCGTTATGCCCAGATTTTGAAGTAATATTTAGGGCAAAAATTTTGTGTAAAAGGATTTTAAGTGGGTATAATTATAGTCTACTTTGGGGGAGCCATCCTAACACAGAATGGCAAGAGACAGAGCCTTATCCCAGGTGATGCTAGCCTTTTGACAAATCTTAGGTAAAGTTTTTATCTAAGCAAAATTGTATTTGGGAGTATAAGAAAAAAGAGTTCTCATATATTGTTTCTGGAGTCTTTAATAATCAGTTAATGTAGAAACACACTTGAAACATGAGTCAAACAGAAAGGGTAAGAGCTCTTAATTTGCTTTCTTTATGGAAAATTAGCAAAATGTTTCCATGTTTTTAAGCTGCCAATGTTTAAGTCAGTTTTTCCTCATTGTCCCTCCAAAGACACGTTTAAATTCCCACCATGGTACAAAGAATAACTTAATCAATAATGAGTTATTTTTGTCCAATTATAGTATATTAAATAATATAAATAAATCCTCATCTAAATTTGTTATGTTTTCCTTTCTTGTCTTTTAAAAATAAATGAAACATTTTAAAAGTAAAGTAGATAGTTTTCCAAGTTGGATGTACTTGTTCTAAAATGTACTCCCTAGGTGACCAACGCATGATAGTTTTAATTATCAGAGTGATATTTCTTGGAATGCAAAGTGTTTGGGTATGTCTAATTATCTTTGATCTTTGATCTTTGCTTAAAGATGATAGTCATGATACAATTAGGAGCATACAAATATAAACCTGAAAAATATCATTACTACAAACAATTTTAGTTTGGAGTATCAACTCATTAAAGTGCTCTCCTAAGCTTTGGATTTTATATGGCTTATATATTTAGGAAATATAAATACAGTACTCAAAGAAGCTACTAATAATTATCAGCAGAGCTACACAGAAGTCATATATACATAGGTATATATATTTATATTATATATAATATATAATGTCTGCCTTTCTTGTCTTTTAGAAATAAATATTTAAAATTAAAGTTGATGTGCTTTTCCAATTTTAATAGATATAAATTTAGGTTTTATCTTGAAGCAACTTTCTGAATCCAAGGCTCCAGTAGATAAATATAATTATGTGACTTCACGTGAGGATTTCTAGGTAGGTTAAGAGCACTGACAAAAAAATCAAAGAATAGCATTAGACCACTGACAATTTTAGGAGACAGGGCTAGTGATCATAGATACACTTATTTCCTGATGTACAAGTGCATCTCATTTATACAATCAGAAAAAGCTTATTCAGTCAAAATGAACAGATGCAAACCAGATTTTAAATGGCAAGACTACCCAATTGGCATGATTTTTTTTTCCAGCTGAATGCTACCAAATGCAAATAGCAGAAATGCCACAGGTTTCATTTGCCATTTTATATGTTTAAAGTCTAGATATGATCATATTGTATAAAAGAGAGCATTTATTGGTTATCTTGCATGTATCAAACCAATCTACCTCCAATTTTACAAACTTTTGCATAACATTTATATATACCTTAGATATACAGAATATTTAATCCACACATACATATCTTTAGTCACAGATATATAGTGTCAAATATACTAAAATAATGTAAATATAATAGTTGTTTGTTTAGCAAGAGTTATAAAAAAGATTAATCAGTGTTATACAATGATCATTTAAACTATCTGAAAGCAAATTCATGCTTAAACAAACTCTCTTTTCAAATTTAGTTTCCCTGATTAGCCTAACAAAGACAGCAAAAAACATAATAGAGTACCTTTAGAATACACAAACTTTTGTTCTTTAATCCAGTTTTTTGTGCCTTTAACTAAAGCCACAAGAATATCTGAAGAATTATTATTATTATTTTGAACATGGGAACAATAAAAATGTAGGAATATGATGGACATCATAGCCCTAGCTTTATGTATGACTGCATGTATGTTGTGATTCTACATCACATACAACCAGAGAAATGAAAAGTTGTGCTGCATCTGTGTACAATGAATCAAAATGCATTCTGCTATCATGTATATAAGTAGAATAAGTAAATAAGTAAAATTTTAAAAAAATTATTATTTTTGAACATGAAGTAGATTTTGGTTTTATGTCAATGTAATAAATGATGACCTTGAAAACCCTATGAATAATTGTCTTCACAATAATCAACTTAATTATGTATGCATAATTATCATTTTTTTTTTTTTTTTGGTACTGGAGATTGAACTCAGGGGCACTCGACCACTGAGCCACATCCCTAGCCCTATTTTTTGTGTTTTATGTAGAGACAGGGTTTCACTGAGTTGCTTAGAGCCTCACCATTGCTGAGGCTGGCTTTGAACTTGCGATTCTCCTGTCTCAGCCTCCCTAAGTGCTGGGATTACAGGCTTGAGCCACCGCACCCGGCTATAATTATCATTTTGTAACATTTTTCTTTCACAAACTTTGCATGACTTGCTTAGACCCTATGCAAATTGCTTATATCTTTAGTTTTTGTCTTATATTACTTATTTTTGAACTTAGAACTATCTGATCATTTTACTTTAGGACAAAAAAGCCATATTTTATCATAAAATAACTTACTATTTAAAAACATTTTTATACTTACAGATTAATATTATTTCTGAAATTTACATTTTTAAGGAATCTTAAAAATTTTTAAATTCAAATTTACTCCTTTTCTTAATATGATAAAATAAGTTATACTTTTCTAATGTTTTTATCAAAACACAGCTCAGATACTTTTTTATTCTGTGCATATAGAATTACACATGTTAATTAGAATGCTGATTTTTAGTTAAGGGTTTTAGTAAAGATCCAGGAAAAAAGCAAGTTATGAATGCACAATCAACAGACTGCAAATATATTGCATTTTATAGACTTTAAGAAGACAAGCGTACTTGAATCTACATTTAGCAAATGATATTTCACTGTTTTAGCTTACCAAGGTATGATTCAAATCTTTCATCTTTATATATTTTATAAACAATTATCATCTTATTTCTATTTACCCAATTGTTTGGGGCATGCTATGTCATTAACATAGACAAACACGTTTATGTCTTTTTACAAAGTCAGAATTTATTGAATAACAATAAATTCACAGGCTACACCACTTTCAGCAATGATAGTTCACTGAATGTTTATGGGTCACCTGATAGTCATAAGCTGACAAACACAAGTTCTTCCATTCCAATCTTAATTTCTAACATCTATAACACTCAAAGCACACATACTTCTCACAATAATATATAAATAGGTCACAGAAGGATTAAGGGAGAGTTAAAGCAGCCACAGGGTTACAGAATCCTGTGCCAAGAGCCCAGGCAGAGATAGATATGAATGTTGAGTCAAAGAGTCATTGTAGGTGGTCAGATAAGGATTTTGCAAACCAGTTCAGCTAAGCTGTCAAATCAGAGGGTCCAGAGGGATGGCAGTTTCAGTTTCAGAGTATCAGAGTATCAGCTGGAGTATCTGGAGTATACTCCAGAGTATCAGCTGGAGGTGTCAGTTTGGAGCAGTCGCACATGATTGGTCATCACAGGCAAGAGACAACTGCACTTGGCTGAAGCCTAGTGTTGTGGCAATTTTCCTAGACAAAGCCAGTGAGGAGTGACCAGGTGATGGGGTCAAGGTGCTACTGTGCTCAGTCTCAAGGAGCTCCTCCTTTTATATGTCTCCTGTGAGGGATTCTTATTGGGTGAGGTGGATAAGTTCCTGTGTCTGGTGTTCCTGAAATGATTTGGAATGTACACGTGTCCAGGTATTTTTCCAGGTATTTCTCTTTGGTTTAGTTTAAGAAGTTGGTATTATAAGCTATTTATCAATTTGTGCCTTTTGTTGGTGCCAAGAAGATACTGGTTGTTTACTTGTACAAACAAATTGTGGAGTCATCCCACATTGTCACTTGTACTCAAAATTGGAGTAGCTCAAGGCAAATTACTGCTTTGCAAAATGGAGTAAATCAGGCTTCGGCACAGCCTGAAAACTGCCTTTCTATCCATCAAAGAGTAATTCATATCAGGACAGTCTGCCCTCCATATCAATTTTACCAATTCCTAACAATTGCCTGAACTGTCCAAAGTCATTCTGAAGCATTAAAAAAAGCCAAGTAGTCAACCTCTCGCCATTTTATAAGGTCAAGTCATTAAACAAGCAAAAGCTCCAAAAAGTTAAATGCATGAATATTTTGTTGATCCAAAGGCAACTGCATCTTATTTAATCAACAATTTCAAAAAGTTTCATTCACCTTTTTCCCCATCTACATACAACACTAATTTTGTTTCCAAAATATTTCTTGAGATAATATTTTTCTAATCCTCAACATTAAATTGGCTTAATTATGTCTTTAAAATCCCTAGACTGTTGTTATTACCTTTTTACCTTTCTTCAATACTAACACCTTGTCCCTCTGTCCTTCTCCCTTGAGTAGTTGATTACTTTTCTGAGATTTTCTGATGGTCACCTTGGAATACTATGCTGTGCCATTGTGTGTTTGGATTCTTAACTCCTAAAATCCTTGAACTATCTTACATTGCTCAAGATTCTCTTCTGGTATCATTTCACAGTTAAGCATCTAGACTTCTTAGATTGGGTGATTTTCCATGGCTGTGAACAAATAAAGCATCTCTTTCTTCACATTTTATTAAAATGAAATGTTTTACTAGCAGGCTAAACACTCCCTACTAGATTATAAGCAAATTATGATTAAGGAACATGACTTTTAATATATTCCCAACTCTCACTACTTCACCTCAAAGTGTAAAGCAATATTTGCTTTCTTGATAATTAGATTTAAAATTCAAACAAATTCTTGATGAAATAAGCCAAGCAGTAATTTACATGATTTGAAGATACTCAAAATCTTGGACTTTCCAGGAAGATCCACATATTGTATAAGACTTATGCTTCTATATGCTAATTAATGTAGCATATTTCACTGTCAATCAAATGATATAACTTTAACATATTGCCCAAGTAGTGCTTCGTAAATATATACTTAAAATTTTTAAATGTGAAATAGATACTGAATTGCAGGATTTTCACACTATAAAAGTGTTGTGTGTTTAGTAATGCTTCATTATTCAAAAATATATCATTAAGCCTCTTAAGAAATGTACCAAATACTAATATTTTTTGTACCTCATAAATCATGTTTTGGAAATATTAGAACCTGTTCTGTCAATTATGGAAGTTGCTTTTTAGCTTAAATATGAAAATTATACAGGCCTTTATTAATATAGAAGTTTACCTTGTAAAGACACGTTTTGACAACAGAACAGTTATTTGTGATTATTTATTCAAAAGTTTAATCCAATATAGAGTAAAAATAAATGAATGTACTTAATTATGATATAATATCTTGGGTATTAGATTTATTATATTTATATAATTATTTCCTAATATTTTCTCTAGAAATATATTGTATAAATATACAAGCTTTCTTAGTTTTTAGGATTAAGATTTATATTTAAGTATTACCTCTTGCTGCCATCTAACTATATATATGCATAGCTTAGCAAAACTGAGACATGCAAATCCAGCTTTGTTCACAAAAGATAAGTCAAAAAAGTATTTTTAATATAACTCCTAATCTAGTGAAAATTTAGGAAGAGTCTTCTTTTGGAATTTAATATAGTTTGGCATAATTTGAATACCAAATTTTTTTATATTTAGCAATTTGTGACTTTTGCTAAAAAACTTGTAACAGATAATGTATTGCATATATTGTTTCTCTTTTTTTTCTTGTTTACCTAGTAATACCTGAAATCAAAATCACAGGTTCCCCCTGGTCTCCTGCCTTCTTCCACTCTCATTTAAATTTTCCAAACTATGGAACATGATTAATTCATTTTTATTTTCATATTAGTTCAGGGCTTGGAAACTGTATGTATTCATAGGAGTTTGAATTTTTTCAAAGGCACAGAGGTTTGTTTAGAAAACTAGATACATATTCAAGGGAGAATGAGGGCTATCTTCAGTGGAAGAGACAGCCACCTCTTGCTGCGGGATGTAGGAGTTTGAATTTTTTGTCCTCATTCTGACTAACCCATAAGTGTCATCCACATTTATATATGGTTCTAGTTTTCTCTTGTACATATTTCAAACATTCTTTGAATACACATTTCAGAACTCTGCCCAGGTTACAATGGTCACATTTGTACTTGGCAGGTATCCTCAGTCTAGTCAACCCTTCAAACACTAAGATGCTTCCATCACTTCTAGGAATGATTTCCCCAGCTGTCAGCCTCTTTAAAAAACTTAAAATACTACATCCTCTCAGTTGGTCTTACTTGATTGACATCTGTTTGTAACTTGAAGTAATGTTATAAACCTAACCTTCTTATAGCCCTGGATTGTATAAATGCTTATGCCATTGCCTGTATTGTAACCACTTACGAGTTTTAAAAATAAAATCAATTTGTTTAAAATTATCTACCAGAGTTATCCTCCTAAGAATTTTAGCATATGCTACCATAACAGAAACAGGATGAGAACAAAGAGAAAGGTCTGTATAGGTCAGAAAACAAAACAGTAAAATCTCACTAGAGACTGGCATCCCCTTAACAAGTCCCTCCAAGTCTGTAAATACTGCTGTCTTTTGGCTTACTGATTAAGAGTCAGTAAAAGTATATTCAGTCATTGTGCCTTCTGACAAAATTATTTTGAGCAAGACACCCAAAGGAGCTAGGGAAACAATAAGGTTATTCTCATAACAATGTTAATAAGCTTGAAAGTAAAATTGAAACTCTTTGAGTTAACACTGGAAAGAATCTTCCTATAGTACTTACACTCTGTGTTGTCTCCTATTTCAGTCCACTATCCAATTGGGTTTTATTTTGTTTGTTGTTTTGTTTAAATACCAGAAATGGTCACATTATCCTGTCAGCCCCTGAAGACTTTACATTTTTTTTCCATTTACTTTTCTAGCTTCTATCCAAATTATAGCCATACATAACAAATGCATGTGTTTGAATATAACCAGTTCTGTTTATCTTGCTTTAAGTATCATCCTGGTGAATGTCTCTCTTGTATACTTATTTATATGTGCTCCTCTCCCCGTTTCTCCCCTCCCCTCATTTCCCCTTTCCCTCCCTTACCTTCCTTTCCTTTCTTCTTCACTATAGAGATATATGCGCGCGCGCGCGCACACACACACACACACACACACACACTCACTCACATCTGGAAATTCAAATGTACTGATAGAAGCTGCTCTTTGGGAACCTAATTATGTGTATACAAGCTCTTCACCTTGCCATATAAGGTAACCCATTGAAGTGAGTGGCATCTCATCACTTTGTGATACAATGTGCCTTAATCATAGGAATGATGTCCTATCATGTTTGTATATTCATTTTGCAAGAAATCAGTGGTTCAAGGGGGAAGGGATCAAACAAAGATATTGACACCCAGAGGCAGGAAATCACTCTAGGTTCTGTCTGCCATGCAGGCTAATTGGTCTTATAAACCTGCTGTAATTTAAACCATATGCTCTCTGTTAAAGATCTTAATATTTTGGGGTACTATGCTATAATTTGGTTAATGTAGTTTGAAATTCTAATTCATCCCCCCCACTTACAGGTACAGAGGTGCATGCACACACAAAAATAGGTGAAACTAAATCAAATAAATGTATATGTATTAAGTGTAAAAACAGTGTGGTCTTTAATTCAGTTTATATGATTATTGATGTATTTGGGTGTCTCTACATATGCTTCTTGGAATCATTACTCCTTCTGTTTTGTCCTTTTATTGATTAAGTTTTCTATTGTATGACCATATTGAATATGCTCTTTATACTAGATTTCTGTTAGTTACAGTGTTTACAGATAGGTCCTTGAGTTTTGAAGCTTATGTTTACATCTTAAGGCTTTTTTATTTCTTTATGCATAGTCAAGTTCATTAATTTTTTGCTTGCTATTGAATTTTTTATCTTTTAAAACAATTTTTCCTTTCCTCAATTTGGAATGTTATTCCCCTTAATCTTCATGTTTTAGAGATGTGTTGTGATATTCATTTTTCTGGACTTCAGTACTGTCTGTATTGTTTTATACTGTACCACACATTGAAAATCAATGTTTTCTCAGCTTCATTTCTTGAAGGATTCTTACTTTGTAGGTGATCTGTGATGATACCTATGCTATATATCAAAGTAAACATATTTGGGGGACCATTTCTGGGCAATTTCTTTGTGATCAGAGAACCATGTCATTTTTGTTGCTAAATTTTTGTAAAAAGTTTTTATACCTGATAGGACAGTTTTTTCACCCTATTTTTTTCTTTCTTCATAGTGTCTTGGATACAATTAGGAATTAAAATTTGTCATATGCATGTTTAATACAACTTTTCAAGAGAAACAAGAGTAGGAGTAGAAACTCTGATGATACTTTAATTGTAACTATGTATTCCATAGATAAGTTGCACTGAAATTTTCTTATTTTTATATTAGCTGTGGACATCAAATATTTCTCTATCAAGATTTGCTTTATTATCTTTTAGTAAAGTTTTAAAATGCAATATGTACAGACCTTGGACATCTTTTACTAAATTTATTCTTAGATATATTATGTATGCTATTGCTCATGTAAATGTCTATTTTTCATTGCTTTTGATTTAGTTATGTCCTGTTTATGAAATAAAATTAATGGCTAATAGTTTCAGGTTATGTCCAATATTCTTGTTAAACTTTTCAATGTCTCTAGAAATTGATTTTTATATCAATTTCTTCAAAGGGTAATGTTTTATAATATCAACTATTAATTAATTACAAATTAACTAGATATTGGATTTTATTAAGTCCAAAATGTAATAACATTTTTAAAACTTTTAACGGTGCATTTGGTATTTTCTAAACAATACAAGAACTATTTTCATAGCATTTGCATTTTACCAGGTATCATAAGTAATATACAGATGACTTAAAATATACAGGAGAATCCACATGGGCTATATGAAAAATTATACCATTTTTGATAGAGGACTTCAAAATCCAGAGATTTTGGTATTTGTAGGAAGTCTTAGAACCAATCTCTTGCAAACACACATGGTATAGGACTAGGTTTGAAACATTATTCTTAATTATACTGATTTTGGATTGAACAGTCATTGTTTGAATGCTGACTTTACCATTTTCAAATTATAAAATCCAAATTATTGTGCCTATTTCTACAAGGTATAAATATTGTCTACCTAATTGGTATATTTTACAATTAAAGCCCTGGTGTATTACAAGAAAACAATAAATGTCTAATATTATTTTTAAAACTTTGATGATTTAGTTTGTGTTTCTTTAAAAGTAGGTTCTGAAATATGTATTTAACTGCAATTACTTTATATGGTAAGTCGAGGGAGCAACCAGCAGGGAGAAAGGAAACACAACAGCAGGTTATGATGGCCAATAACACATACAATTGACAAACTTCATTTCCCTAAAAATTCACACATTAAAATCTTAACCTCAAAGAGATTTATTAGGAGGGGGGAAACTTTTGGTGATCATGTCACGAGAGCAGGACATATCAGGATTTGGATTAATGCCTTTAAGAAGTGATCCCGGAGAATTCACGTCTCCTTTTTACAGTGAAAAGACAGAAGAGTAGTCTAAAAAGAAGAGTGCCCTTGGGGCTGGGATTGTAGCGCAGTGGTAGAGCGCTTGCCTCACATGTGTGGGCAGGCACTGGGTTCGATCCTCAGCACCACATAAAAACAAATAAAAATAAAGATATTGTGTCCATCTACAACTAAAAAAAATTTAGAAAAAGAAAATAAGAAGAGTGCCCTCACCTGAAGAGGACTACACTGGTTCCCTGCTCTTAAACAGCTGTGGGAAACACATTTCTGTTGTTTAAAAGCCATCTGCTTTATAGTGCTTTTTACAGCAGCTTGGACTGACAAAGACAAAGGGCTGGCTACATACAGGGCTGTCAGACTGGGTTGTACACACTTCATCTTGTACAGTAAGAAACAGTGCAAAACACACATCAAATTATCCCAACCGAGTAGTGAAAAAAAAGAGGCCATGTATTTGAAACACCAAAAGTTAATAGTACAAGGCTGCTTCCTATAGTGAGGGGAGAGCATTGTTACTCCAGGACTTGCTCTGGAAGTGGATCTGCCCCTGTTCTCTAGAAAAAATACCTTCAAGCAAAAGTTATAGACACACTGGCAGGTGGGAGTTAGATGGGACACATTGAAATGGAAAATTTGAGGAACATGGAAGAAATATTCATTAAATTCATTAAGTATTCATTAAATACTCCTCACTGAGATAAAAACCTTAAAATTGCCTCAAATATAGGATTATTACATTTCATATCATTTAATATAGATAGGCAGAGAGCACTGAAAGGCTATGATCCAAACCAATAGTAAATTCTGGGAATTAAAATTTACAATGACTCTTTTCTCCATATTCTTTGTTTATAAAATACAGAAATTTGTTCTAAAAATGGCCCTGAATTAAAATAAATAAAGGAATGAATAAACAAATCTATAAGATAAGAAAGAATACAGGAAAATTGATGGCTTGACATTAGTGAACATGCTTGACTAATACAATTTATGATATCATCATTTTCACAGAAACATCTTATTTGCTGTCTATGCTTTTGTAAATGTTTTCCCCTTTCTGATGCCCAACCCAATATATCTTTTTTATATTTTTTCTTTCAAAATGACTGAATACTAGGTGTTGGATATTGGATCTATTCATTTGAAGGATTAAAAATAATAACACATAACAATAAACTAAATTAAAACACAGTGGTTATCAGTTGGATAGCATGGATGTGAGATTAATCAACAAAATGAAGTTATATTTGTTATTTAAAGCTTTGAAGGGAAATATTTTAGATATTTTGGGGAGAAGTCAGTTTCAATTATTGTGATTCTGTTATGTTAACTATTGAATTTTTGTTATTTGTTTTATTATTCAGGTACTTATAAGTATGTAGACACGTGTGTATATGTGTGTACATTATTTAATTAAATTCTAACTGGTATGGGCTCTGTTTAGATTTAATTTATAGCTACATGGACTGATTGAAAGGAGAGTTGGCATTTATAGAAATGATAAATGTGTTTGGTTTTCTCTCCTATATAACTTGCATTAAAAAATTAGATTTTAGAAGTTCTTGTTAATATCTACAGAAATAAGTGAGCATGTAACACTATGAAATTGCATTTACCACTTTAATTAATAACTAATAGTTAAATTGAGCTTTGTTCCATATACCATGACATCTCTCTAACCTGTGTTGGGTTACCAACAGAGAACAAGCACAATTTAGTCCTCTTCTCTTCCTTACCAGAGGAATTTTGCTACAACAGTAATAATAGGTTCCTAGATAAAAATATCTTAAGGAGTTGAATCTTCTGCCATATCCTATGATTTTAAGGGTTTAGCAGTTTAACTGGTAAGGTAGATACTAGATTGTTTCATGGCTATAAATTATGGAAGTATATTTGTAAGATTTATTCAGTCCGTTTTTGCAATTAAACACAAAAACTCTTGAGTCATTGAAGGATTTTTTGAATGAAAGAATCAGTTCAATTTAGTTTTAGGCAAACAATAGAAATGAAATAGTTTTATGTGCCTCGCATTCTGTTCAACACTCAGAATGAAGCACTGCTCTTTGAACCTGTGTCCCTGTTCACCAGGACACTACAGCTAATTTGGCGACAACAAAACATCAATATATGAAACAATTTAGGTTGACCATGGAGCTGCTTTTAATCAGCCTAACACAGTTGCTGGAAGCATCTACTGAATTAGTTTTGTTCAGCCACAAGTTCAATCCCAAACTTAACATCATTGCCCTTGCTGATATGGCTCTGAGCCAGGGTAGGCAAGAGGCTAACAAAATTTGTCCAATTTACTCTAAGCAATTTGATTTAACTGGCAGTTGTTACCTTTGTGTCCCATCTCCTGACAGGCAGATTTAGAGCCTTGCAATATCCAGTAAGGCTGCATGCCAGGGTGTCAGGACCTAACTGTAAGTGCAGTGGCTTTCCCCACTGTAATCTCTATCAACAGCAAACAGATTAACATTTCACAGTCACAACACAGGGCACTGGTTGAAAATCCAAGTACTCTTGTGTGTGTAGAAGAAGCTCTTCACTCATTTGGACAATAAACTGAAATCCCCTGCTTGTATCCCAGTTCCAGCAGGAGGCAACAGATTTCTCATTGAATTCAAGAGGGTGTATATTAGTCACACATCAGAATGATTTGTAATTTTAAGTGGGTGATATATATGCATAAGTACAAAATTCCAAATCTCACATCACCAATTATAATGGCTGTAAAGTGGATTATATTTATTCAGAAGGCATTTGGCTACTAATGGCAAGCATGAAAATGTACTTGAGAATGTTCAAATAAAGTGATGTATGGTTGGTTAATCTTTTTGCCTAGATGTGTAGGACTCATTTTTGTTTGTCTATATTTGCACTAAGGCTAAGAAAGTTTTAAACACATGAATATTTTTTAATAGGTTGTCTCTGTTCCACATGCACAACTAACTAATAAAATGATGATAAACCAATACATGATCTGTGGGACCATTCTGCTTTCTCAAAATTAGAATTGGCTTTCTCACTTCATGTGACTATCATAAGAATTTAACTCATAAAGATCTATGGACTTCATGGTTACTCAATATATAATTGTTGAATCAATTATTGAGCACAGACTTCTATAATTACATTTTAACAGATTTTATACCACATATTATCATATACTTCTCTATTCCTAAATTCTTACTTTTTTCTGACTTCTTTGATTAATTCTGATCTTATTCAGAATTCATATAATTTATATTTTCCAATAAAATTAATTCAGTTAATCTGTAAATACATACAGTTGACTTATATCTATCAAGTGATTATATATTAATGCATAAAATAATTTCAGAATAAGTGCTTTTCCAAGTATCATAGTCTGAATTTTGGTCATAGTTGTTCTTATTATGTAACATATATATTCAAGCATAATGTTTCAAGGAATCTTCATATTGGGTCTCAGTGCATTCATTTTCTAAGACTGATAAAATGGACCAAAGACTTGATGGATTAATACAATAGATATTTATACAGCTCTAAAGGAGACTAGAACTGTGAAATCAAAATGTTGGCAGAGCCAACTTCCCTCCAAAGACTCTAGGAGGGAGCTTCTCTTTGCCTCTTTCAGGGTCTAAGTCTCCATGTGTCCCTGGACTTGTGGTCGCATAAATCTAATCTTTGCCTCCATCTTCACAGTCCTTCTTCCAATGTCTCTAGGTCTTAAATCTTCTCCTCTTCTGTAATTGGATTTAGGGTCCCCTTTAAATCCAGGATGATCTTGTCTCAGTTACATTAACTTCATTGCATTTGGAAAGACCATTTTTAGGAATACAGTAATACTCACAGGTTCCTGGTGGTCATATGTTTTCAGGGATCACAGTTCAACCCACAGTATAGTACAGACCTTAAACAGACATCTACTTCAGGAAGATTTTTTAGTTAGTAGCAAAAAAGTAAATCATGGAGTGATTTCAGGAAATGTTTATAGGTCCACCAGACTAAGAAAGGAAATGAAGTGAGAAAACGCAATGGCGAGGGCGACAGAATGTGTACATTCCTATTAACACAGTTGAACACACTTTAACTACAGAAATTCAAAAAGTCATTACAACAAGAACTACTCTTGATTATTTAAGTTACAGAAGTCCTATAGAACTTATGATCATGACAATACAATGCAAAAAAGCATATAAAATCCATGGTAATTAGAAGAAAAGCAACATAAGGTTTAGCTTATTTCGCGCTGACTTGGTTTATATTTATTGGAAAGAATTTTTGTATTTGTGGATCTATGTTTCCTTGATTTTTCTTGACTAATAATAGAGAAAAGAAATATAACCAGAGTAAGATGATTAATATATGTGAGAAAAATATTGAACCTGAAGAGATAGCTAGACACATATCCACCTCATCACCTCAAGAAATCAATACATATAAAATGAGAGACTTACACAGCATTTTGACACAAGGCCATTTTTTTCTGAGGGCCTTTTCAAATGGAATTGAAGCAATTGCACACATTTATATATTTAACTATAAACTTACCCCAGCTGTTATAATCTGAGCTTCTCTGCCAGGTTGAGTGACTCAGGTTAAAAACTTTCTCAGTGAAATCCCTGTACCTGGTTCTACCTGAGGACCTAAAGATCCTATTGAGAAGAGTTATTTATAGAAAAAAAAGTGAATTTATTCTAGTATGTTGAACTGAATCAGAAAAATGCAAGGGATTCAAAAATGATAGCAATTAGAAGTGTTTTATATCTCATGATGGAACATACACTGAGAATTCAGTTTTTTACACCTTTATACAGTAAATTATTCAACAGTTTTATATTGATTGACTGACAGTGTTCTTTGCCTGTAAAGACTATAAACTACATTCTAAAGATAAGGTAAAAAAAAAAACAGTCCTAGGTAATACTAACTCAGAATAATTTTAATCAATTATATTGTCATGTAAAAAACGAGAGGAGAAAAATAAAAAAAGAACACAAATATTAATGAACACCTTTAAAATGCTTATTGATGAAGAATATAACAATTTCTGTTTAAGAGCCCTTATATATTTTAAGATATATAAACAAGAAGGGGAGAAAACCTATCAAAAGTAAGCAGGATATGATTATAACATCAAATTCTTAATACATTAAATAATAAGTACTAGTAAATTTGAAATTTTGTGATAAATTCTTGCTCATGTCCCATGTGGGCAAGGGAAAGTGTTCCCCTCTGGAGGGATGGGCTGGCTGAGAAATAAAAGCTAAGAAAAATAGTATTATGAAATAACCACAGGACACAGAATATAGTTTCAGAATGAGGTCAGCAACAGGTCAAGCTGACTAGAAGGGTAACATCTTCTGACAAAGAGTGGGGCCAGGCCTGGTTTATTTATATCAGAACAGATCAAAGAGATTCCATAGAAAGTTCTTCACCAAAACAGGATAGATGTGGAGGCAGGTAAGCTGCTCCCTTCTCAATGGGTCACTCCCATCTCCAGTGCACTGGACCTTTAAGGGTAGAGCTGAGGAGGAATATACATGTAATTGGGCAATCTTAATAGTGGGAGTGCCACTATAAGTTCCTAAATACCAGATCTACCCCCTCACTGGCTTCAATACTGAAAGTGTTCTCACACATTTCATGGGCAGCTTCCCGTAATAAGTATGTTTTCATTTATGGGTCATGAAAAGAAAATGTGTACTATCAACTTGTCAACTTATTTGAGGTAGGAAAATATTTCATTAAGTATTTTTTTTTGCTTTAAGTATTTTTTATATATGTATATATGTGTATATATATATACACACACACACATATATAGTTAATATAAATACATTTATTTCTGCTTATATTATCATTTAAAGACTTAATTAGACAAATGAACACAATCTACTATAGTAAAAACATAGCATTTGGAAACAGAAGAATGAAGATAATTTTTTAAAAATCATCTCCTTAGGAATATCCTGGTACCTGTACTGATTAGGACACAGAATAATATATATTGGCAAATAAGAAGCATACAAAGTAAACTACAAAACCACATTAAAAAAATATATATATAGTGTCAGCTTAACAGAATAGAATGAATTTTGTTGGAGTAACACAGGCCTGAACGTTTAGGGGGAAAGATTCTCATATATCTCTGATTAACAAAGAGTGTTCTTAGCTGGGCGCGGTGGCACATGCCTGTAATCCCAGCACTTAGGGAGGCTGAGACAGGAGAATCGCGAGTTCAAAGCCAGCCTCAGCAACAGTGAGGTGCTAAGCAACTCAGTGAGACCCTGTCTCTACATAAAACACAAAATAGGGCTGGGGATGTGGCTCAGTGGTCTAGTACCCCTGAGTTCAATCTCCAGTACCAAAAAAAAAAAAAATACAAAGAGTGTTCTTTCTTATGATAAAGAATTATAGTGCCAAAAAACATATTAAAGGCAATGTATATTGACTGATTTCCAAATATTAAATAAAAAAATTAGTAAGAATTCATTATTTCTGAGTGTTAAGCTAAATGCTCTTTAATACACACAGGTTGCTTCAAATAACACTATGGAGTAAGATTATCATCCCTTTTCACTAATGCAATTACTAAAACACAAAGAGACACTAATTTGCCCAAGGTTGCCCAGATAGTACGTGGAAGAACAAAGAGAGGGCAAGAGCACACATTTGAAAATTGTTGTGGCATAGTAGAGAAAATAGGACTCTATATGTTTTTAATCACTCAGCCTTTTATGAGAAATTAGATCTACCTATTAAATACATTAGGAAAGTTTTTCAGTATCTTGTAGACATATGTGTTTTTAAATATCCTTCACTGTTTAAATGAGGCCAGCCCAATCAAGAAAATTAAATAACTAATATAAAAACTGTGCAGTAGTAGCTTCCCATATTACATGTAGCAGACACCTTTTAGAAAATAAAAAAAATATATAATTTCCAGTCAGATATTTATTAAAACATATGCTGTTTAAAATCCTATCAAATAAGAATCTGAAAATTCTCTCAGAAATATTAATTATGAGACATTGTTTTTAAGAGTTTTAAGCCACTTTAATCTTTACTTATTGAAACGTGCAACCCCCCTATAACAACAAAAAGTGGATCATTGTGTCCTTTTAAGAATAATCACAATTTTAAAGAAGGCAGGCATGCCTGTAATTCCAGTGACTCAGAAGGCTGAGGTGGAAGGATGACCAAGTTAAAGGCCAGCATGGGCAACTGAGTAAGACCTCTCTCAAATTAAA
Organism: Xerus rutilus; assembly: GCA_028644305.1. Taxonomy (NCBI): domain Eukaryota; kingdom Metazoa; phylum Chordata; class Mammalia; order Rodentia; family Sciuridae; genus Xerus; species Xerus rutilus. The sequence goes on along the minus strand of CM053408.1, from coordinate 96,995,370 downwards.
AAATGAAAAGGTCTGAGGATGTAGCTCAGTGGTAGAGTGTTTTTGGGTTCCATACCCAATTCTGAAGGAAAAAAAACAACAAACACAAGTGACAGCCAAAAAGTATGCAAAACAAAAATGAAACAACAAGATATGACTTAAATTCAAGATTTTTGATTATGTATTTAATCTAGACTATGAGCTTTGAATTTTCCTGAGGAAAATATGCCTACTTTCTTTATGCAATAGAATTTGATACAATAATTTATTTCGATAGGCAAGATAAAGGTATATTGTAAAAGGTGGCATGGTATGGGGTACTATATTCTGAATTTTAATTTAGAACTTAAAAATATATTTCTAGACATTGGGACTAGATAATTTCCTTGTGGAATTTAAATGAAAAGCTCACTAATGTTTGAATTAGATGTAAAAATACAAATATTCTAAACATTCTCATTTAAGTTAATTCTATAAGGTAATCCTTAATTTTTTATTCACTAAATATAATTCAAAAATCTAGCAAAATACAGTGCCAGGTAATACCCAGCCATACCTACACACACACACACACACACACACACACACACACACAAATGCCCATCTTCCCTCCACATGCTATAATGTTTCACAGAATAATATATGGAATGTTATGCAAAATTAAGTCAGTAGAGATATATTATTGTTTTAGTGCTCTGGGCCTTTAAGTTTTCTGATATGCTTGTGCCTAAATAATTCACCAAGTGGTTTAAAACCCAAGATAATATCTTGGATCCAATAGATGTGAATCTCTCCCCTTCCATTTGTAATGAAGAACAGATTAAAGATTTCACTAATGAAAATGATTGAGATTAATCCAGAAAAGCTAGGACAGACCTTCCCAATAAATAAGCCGGCTTTAAGCGTTGTTAATCTGATGAGGCTAGGGAGAGTTTAATTAAAATTCTGTCTCTCATTTATCTAGTATTAAACAGTGAAATATCTGCTAAAACAGCTTTCTATTTTAACATGATTCTTTTGTGCTCCTTGAAAATAAATTTAACTTTGGATACACAAATGTTCAACCAATTTCATCTGTTTTTAGCAGTTGTTGGGAGTCAGAGCAATGAATCAGTAATGTAGATAAAAGTCTGCCCAGTAACTTGGTTGGGTCTCTCACTTGATAGTGATATTGAAAGTAACTAAAGTTAGCATTCTGTACATGCTTTGTTCAACAGTAATGTATATTTTAAAGTCTGTAAAATTTAGAATAAAAACATGGATTTTGTTAATTGATTGTCAAGTCAATGATTCAGGTAAGAAGTAAAAAATGAAAGATGGTTAGTATTATAATATTCAAATGTGCACTGTTACCCTAAGTGAAAAGATTGTAAGTAGAAATAATTCATAATGAGCTCAGGTCTTCAAAGATAGACAATTCCAGTTAAAATACAAAACAAAAAAACAAAAAATGAAAAAAAATAATAACAAACAGGTTTTCACTGCCTGAATTGTCTAGAGGCTAAATACTTAAATACTATGCTATTTGCTAAACTACTAATAACATATTGTAAATCTAAAATACTATTCATGAATAAATAGTATAGATTCATAATAACACTTTCCACATTTGCAAATCCCTCAATTTTTCTGGAATAAATGTGTGAGCTTAATTTAACTGGTGCTTTAGGGTCATAATATGTTTGTTTTCATGAATTTAGCATTTTAGATGTGACATTATACATTGAAGAAATAATTTTCCTTTAATTACCAACTGGATATAAGCCTTTGACAAGTTAGGCAATTATGATACTAAAGCAACTTTTTAATTTTTGTTATGGAAACTCTCTCAGGTACTCAAGTGCAATTTTTCATACTATATTTATTGTCATTGACAATCCCATTCATTATTTCATCTCTATGTTATATCTTCAATGTCTTTATTGCCATCAGATCTTATAGGATAGGACAGATGCTTAAGCAAACTTCATTTAAAAACAATACCAAGTAATTAACAATTAATCAATGAAAAGTCAAACAAAAGTGCTTCCTTGAAATTTTATTCTCTTGAATTTATATGCTGTGTCCCTTCTCTATTTTCAGCCAATTTTTAATATTTGTTCTTATTTTTTATACATGTCAGAATGTATTTTGACGTATTATACATATGTGGAGTCTTACTTCCCATTCTTCTGGTTGTACATGATATAGAATTATATTGTCATGTAATCATATATACACATAGGAAGTTAATGTCCAATTCATTCTGCTATCTTTTCTATTCTCATTCCCCCTCCCTTCCCTTCATTGCACCTTGTCTAATCCAAATTAATTCTATTCTTCCCTACCCTCCTAATTATTGTGAGTTAGCATCTGCATGTCGGAAAGAGCGTTAGGCCATTGTTTTTTTGCATTGGCTTATTTCACTTATCATGATAGTCTCCAATTTCAACCATTTATTGGCAAATGCCATAATTTCATTTCTCTTTATGGCTGAGTAGTATTCCATTTTGTTTATATTCCACATTTTCTTTTTAAAAATTTTTTTTTTAGTTGTAGGTGGACACAATATCTTTATTTATTTTTATGTGATGCTGAGGATCAAACCCAGTTCCTCGCACATGCAAGGTAAGTGCTCTACCACTGAGCCACAATCCCAGCCCTTGTATTCCACATTTTCTTTATCCATTCACCTGTTGAAGGGCAACTAAGCTGGTTCCATGGTTTAGCTATTATAAATTGAGGTGCTATAAACATTGATGTGGCTGTGTCACTGTAGTATGCTGATTTTAAGTCCTTTGGGTATAAACCAATTAGTGGGATAACTGAGTCAAATGGTGGGTCCATTCCAAGTTTTCTGAGGAAACTCTATAGTGCTTTCCATAATGGTTGCACCAGTTTGGATGAGTATACATTTCCCCCCACATCCTTGCCAACATTTATTGTGATTTGTATTCTTGACAATTGCCATTCTGAATGGAATGAAATAAACTTTTAGTGTAGTTTTAATTTGCATTTCTCTAACTACAAGAAATGTTGAACATTTTTTCATATGTTTGTTGACCGATCATATTTCTTCTTCTCTGAAGTGCCTGCTCAGTTCCTTTGCCCATTTATCGACTGAGTTATTTGGGTTTTTTGGTGTTATGTTTTTTGAGTTCTTTATATATCCTGGAAACTAATGGTCTTTCTGAGGTGCTGGTGACAAAGATTTTCTCCTATTCTGTAGGTTTCCTCTTCACATTCTTGCCCATTTCCTTTGCTGTTAAGAAGTTTTCTAGTTTGATTTTATCCCATTTGTTGAATCTTGATTTTACTTTTTGTGTTTTAGGAGTCTTTTTAAGGAAGTCATTTCCTAAACTGATATGATGTAGATTTGGATATACTTTTTCTTCTATTAGACTCAGGGTTTCTGGTATAATGCCTAAGTACTTGATCCAGTTTGAGTTGAATATGGTGTTGGTGAGACATGAGGATTTAATTTCATTCTGCTCCATATGGAGATCCCATATTCTCAGCACCATTTTTTTGAAGATGCTATCTTCCATTTCTCTATTTCTCTATCTATTCTCTTTATTTTTATTCTTTCATCCTTATCCATTGCAATGTGCCCACACCACTGAAATTCTGCTGCTAAGAATCACCATTATCCGTCTGATAAACAGATAGACATTTTTAATTATTGTACTTTGTTTCAAATGCCTTGACTGATTTATGGCCATATGTCAGACATAGAATTCTGTGGCTAATTTTCTATCCATCTGACTTTTACTCCTCAGTCTACTCATCAGGCTTCTTCATTTTTCACATGGTTGGTATTCTTTTTTTTTTTTAAATATTGTTTTAGTTGTTGATGGACACAATGTCTTTATTTTATTGCTTTGTATGTGGTGCTGAGGATTGAACCCAGGGCCTCACTCATGGACGGCAAGCACTCTACTGCTGGGCTACAATCTCAGCCCGGGTTGATATTCTTCTGATTTCATCTCATTTGATATAATTTACTGAAAAAACTATTTCATTCTTATGGGCTTTTAAAATGTGTTTTTAAATTTTTATTTGAACGTATTTTTAAATAGAAAGTACAATGTGATAGTTTGATTCATGTTAACACTGGTAGTGATCAACATACTGATTAGCATATCCATCACCTTAAATGTGTTTCCTTTATTTAAGATAAATACCTTCAAATTCCTTTCTTCCATTTTAAGATGTATAATGAATTATTATTAGTTATATTCATTCCTCTGTGCTGTAGAATACCAAAAAATTATTCCTCCTTTCACACAATAACATTCATTGCTCATATATACTTCTGCTTTTAACACTTAACAGTCTACTCAGTACCATCATTTGGAGAGCATAGAGATACATCAAATTCCAATGACCATTTATTGATGTTCATTAAAAGCATCAACATTAAAAAATTTATTTCATCCATAATGTGTCAAGTTATATATATTGTCTTTTAATCTTTATACTTTTTCATGTAGTATGTTACTATAAGTTTTAAATTTGATATTTCTGGCAAAAATAAAAATTGAAATAATAAATACTTCATTAAATGAGTTCAAAATAGGAAGCTCTACAAATATATTAAATTGAAATATTAAACTTATTTTTAAATATAAATTATGAATTGGAATATATTAAGTTAAATTTGCTATACAATATAATTTTCTACTTATTCTTTCTAGTGCATTTTGCATAATATTGGGGATTCATTTTGACATCATTATACAACAATGGAATATAATTTTTTTCAATTCAGTCCTCAATACTTTCCCTTTTCCTTCCCTTCTCCTTCCTTCTATTCTTTTCCCTATATTCTGCTGTTTATTATTCTATTTATCTATAGTTTATTTTTTTTTATTTTAATTTTTTTGATACTGGGCATTGAACTCAGGGGTACTCAACCACTGAGCCACATCCCCAGCTCTATTTTGTGTTTTATGTAGAGACAGGGTCTCACTGAGTTGCTTAGCACCTCGCTGTTGCTGAGGCTGGCTTTGAACTCGCGATTGTCCTGTCTCAGCCTCTCAAGGTGCTGGGATTAAAGATGTGCACCACTGCACCCGGCTTATAGTTTATTTTTAAAATTAGTGCATTATGGATATACATAAAGGTGAAATTTACTATGGTATATTCATATATGTACATAGGAAATTTTGTTTATATTTATTTTACTGTTCTCTTTTCCTGTTCCTCTATTCTCTCCATCAATTTTCTTGGTCCACTCTACTGATTTTGATTCTTTTTTCATGATATTATCCTCATGAATATTTTTCCCTTTATTCTGGTCTAACTTCCACATATGAGAGACAATATTCAACCCTTGACTTTCTGGGTCTGCTTATTTTTCTTAGCATGATGCTCTCTAGCTCCATCCACTTACCAACAAATAACATAATTTCCATTCTTCTTTATGGCTGAGTAAATCTTCATTATATATATATCACCTCTTATTTATCCATCTATCTTTTGACAGACACCTAGACTGGTTGCATAATTTAGCTATTGTTAATTGCACAGCTATAAGCATTCGTACACTTGCGTGTGTGTATAATATATATGTGTATATACTACATATGCCATATACTATACATTATGCTATGCTAATTTTTGTTTTTTAGGATAAATATCAAAGATTGGAATAATTGAGTTATATGGTGGTTCTATACCTAGTCTTTTGAGTAACAGCCAGACTACTTTCCAAAATGGTTGCACTAAATTGAAGTCCCACCAACAATGTTTGAGTGTACCTTTTACCAACTTCTTCACCAATATTTATTATTATTTGTATTATTGATAATTGCCATTCTAACTAGAGATAAAATCCCAATGTAGTTTTTATTTACATTTCCCTGATTGCTAGAGATGTTGAAGATTGTTTTAAAATATTTGTTGGTCATTTGTATTTCTTCTTGTAAAAAGTGTCTTTTTTGTTCTTTGCCTGTTTATTAATTTGGTTGTTTGGGTTTTTTTTTTTTTATCTGTTAAGCTTTTTGAATTCTTTATACATCCTGTATGTCAATCTCCTATCTGAAGGACAGGTGGCAAATATCTTCTCCCATTCTATAGGCTCTATTTTCATACTATTAATTGTTACTTTTGCTGTGCAGAAGTTTTTTTGTTGTTGTTGTTTTTAATTTGATGCTGTCCCACTTATTGATTCCTGGTTTTATTTCTGGTGCTTCAGGAGTCTTAAGAGAGTTAGTACATGTGTTGGAGCATCAAGTCTATATTTTCTTCTAGCTGTTGCATTTTCTGGTCCAATTCCTAGTTCTTTTATACATTTTGAGTTGTCTTTTGTGCAGAGTGAGAGATAGGGAACAAAGTTCATTCTTCAACACATAGATATACAGTTTTCCCAGCACCATTTTTCAAAAGGGCTATCTTTTCTTCAACATTTATTTTTGGTACTTTTGTCAAAAATCAGATGACTATACGTATATGGGTTTTTACTTTTTGTGTGTTTTCTCTTCTACTTCATTTGTCTTCACATTTGTTTTGGTGCCAGTAACATACTGTTTATGTCACTATACCTCTATTGAATAATTTGAGGTGCAGTATTATGATGTCTCCAGCATTGCTCTTTTTTGTCAGTTTTGCTTTGGCTATTATGTTGTCTCTTATTCTTCCAAATGAATTTTATGACTGTTTTTTCTTTTTTCTAGTTCTGTGAAAATGATTGGTATTTTGATAGGGATTGCATTGAATCTGTATAACAGTTTTGATGCTATGGCCATTTTGATAATGTAAATTCTACCTTTTCAGAACATGGCAGCAGGTGAGGAGGTCTTTCCATCTTCTAAGATGTTCTTCAATTTCTTTCTTCTGTGTTCCATGGTTTTCACTGTAAGTCTCTCACTTCCTTGGTTAGATATATTACTAAGTATAAATTTGTTTTAGGTTATTGTGAATGGGGTAGTTTTCCTTATTTCTTTTTCAGCAAATTTATTAATGGAGTACAGGAAAGTGATTGATTTTTCTTGTATCCTGCTACTTTGCTAAATTTGTTTATAAGCTCCTGAAGTCTTCTGGTGGGAGTTTTGTTGTCTTCTAAATATAAGATTGTGTCATCAGCAGAGACAATTTGATTTATTTTAATCTATTTCTACTGTTAATATTTTCTATTGAATTTTATTTATTGAGTCTTTCATTTCTAGGATTTCTTCTTTGTTATTTTTTGGAATCTCTTTTTTTCTAAATTGATCTTTCATATCCTTTATGTTCTAAGTTCATTCCTTACATCTTCTTTTAGACATTTTAACTATAAACTTTCTAAATTCTTTCTCTGAAATTTCTTCCACTGTGGAAACTGTCAATAGGAACAGTTGTTGAAGTATTGTGGGCTATTTGGGGTGGTTTGTTCCCTTGCTTTTTCATACTGCTTGTATATGTCTACTCATCAATTGGGATGATTATTACTTATTTTACGCTAGGGAATATTTATTGAGCTTCTTTCTCTTAAGGGTAATGGGATTGGTGAATATCTAGGTATTGATATTTTCACTTAGGATATGTCTCCTGTTGTTCCCAGTATCAGCACTACTTTGAGAGAAGACACTAAATCCCATTTACTATATTTAATACAATTTACCCATTTATTACAATCTCTACAGAACAAAGTCACATACTAATTGGCCTTAAAAAATGAAAACAAAACTTGTTGATAGTGTCTTCCACAGTTCCTCTAATCCAGTTATAAACCTGTAATTATATTCTGAAATATGTTGAAAATTTAAAGATAGTAAAATGCTATGATATTATATAGTGGCTGAAAAGGGAAGGAGAGAAAAATTGGAGAGAAGAGAAGAGAGAGAATAGCACAAAACAAGATAAAAAGAAGGAAAAGATAGATGGAAAGATCTGAGGTAATGTAAGAGGGGAAGATGGGCTAAGAGGATCTAGTGTAAACATATGTTAGGAAAACATACAGAATGATTCCAATTAATACTTTAAAACATTTAAAGAAGTACCATTGAACAGATTGAGGGCACAATATTGAATATTAATGTAAAAACTTTTGAATCAAAATGAAGAGTAATATATGTGTAATCAAAGCTGATATTACAGCTATTTAGAGTGAACCATGCCAAGGTGGAGAAAATTCTTGTTGAGTCTTCCTGGTTTGGATTTCATTAGGATTTAGGATCTACAGAAGATGTTCATCACTCTTCAGTTCTGGGTACTCTCAAAGGTGCTGAGGTACATGAGACACTCTCCTTTCTGCTCTGGACCTTCCATTACCTGGCTGTCATTTGTCAGCTCAGGGACCTGAGACTAGATGTTCAGGGGTACTGTGATGTGTCTGCTGGCTATTTCTATTCTGGGAAGGAGCACAAGATGCAGGGTTCAGGCTGCTGCTTTTAGTGCAGCAGTTCACCCCATCGTTGTTCCCCTGTATAGGACCCTCTTCAAAATGGCAAAACCTTGGTGGCAGTCAGCAAGCATGAAACCTGTGATTTGGAATTCTTTGTGGGTCCTTATGGTGCAGGTGCATGTCCCTTAACTGACAAAGATCACTGGAACACTGTCGCTTTCAGATCAACTGTTGGTTCATGGACTTATATCTCTGTTGTAGAAGGGTGAAGCTTGGGGGCATGGTAGTAACTGCGTAGCTCCATTCTGATTCTGACATCTTGACTCCCCTTAAATATTCTACAACTGAAGTTTTAATTTTCTACTTGACACCAAAGGAAAAGGATGCTGTTATTTTAAGGTTTTTGTTGTAATTAGTTTTTGTTTTTGTAATTGATATTTCTCTTATTACCCAATCTAACTCCTACTACTGTGAAGAGTTTATTGAAAATTTCTATGCAATTTCTATCTATCCAGCTATCTAACTTCATTTCACTGAAGTTTCATGCTTCAGTGAAAGTTTTAACCCTATTTTCAAAGTATAATGTAAGGCAATTTTATTTTGATCAAATCACTCAAATAAATGAGTCAAACAATTTTTCTAAAACTGAGAGCTATATTAGAATATCTTGCCCTGTTATTTTATTGATAGAATCAATCTAAATGTTTACAAGAATAAGAAAATACATCTTTTAAAATATTTTAATATTACATTTATGAAACATAGAATTTACATTTTTGAGATGAACAATTCAATAGCATTTTGTACATCCACAATTTTTTAAAAATTTTTTTAGTTGTAGGTGGACACAATATCTTTATTTATTTATTTTTATGTGGTGCTAAGGATCGAACCCAGTGCCTCAGGCATGCAAGGCAAGCGCTCTACCACTGAGCTACAATCTCAGCCCATACATCCACAATTTTGTGCAACTATTGTGCAACTATTATTTATGATTCCAAAGTTATTTCATCACCTCAGATAAAATGTATGTGCCCATTAAATAGTGACCATTTAATCACCATCAACACTCAGTAACCAGTACCATAAATTTGCTTTCTTCCTTTATACTTTCACCTATTGTGAATGTTTCATGCAAGTAGAATAAAACCAGTACATAATCAATGGTGCATAATCTCTTTCACTTACCATTTATTTTGGAAATCCTTCCACACTGGAGTATGTATCACTACTTAATTCATTTTATAACTGAATATTACTTCATTGAATACATATATCACTTATGATAGTTTGGGTACTTAAGTGTCCCACAAATGTCTATGTGGTAAAGGCTTGGTTGGTCCCCAGTGTAGTGCTAGTGGGAGGTGGTGGAAACTTTAACAGGTGGGGCCTAGAGGGAGGCTTTTGCGCCTTTGGAGATGTACACTTAAAGGAGTTTGTGGGATGTGGGTTTTCTTTTGCTCCTCCCACCATGAAGAGTACAGTTTTGCTCCACCAGTCACTTTTGTTTGCCATGATGTGTCACCACAAGCCCAAAACAATAGGCTAAATATTCTAATCATGGTCTAAAACTGTGAACCAAAAGAAATAATTTCTCTTTATAAGTTATTATCTCAGGTACTTATTAGAGTGACAGAAAACTGATTAATATACCACAGTTGATTTATCCATTTATTCACTGATGTTTATCCATTTTGTGTTATTTATTGTGAGTAATACTTCAATGAACACATATATACATGTATTTGTTTGAGGATCTGTTTTCAATTAGTTTAGATACATTTCTGAAACCAGAATTATTGAGTCATATAATCCCATATCATCATGTTAGTAACCACTGAGTTGTTCTCAAAGTAGCTGAATTATTTTAGATTTCCATTAGTAATACATAAGGATTCTGATTTCTCTAAATCTTCAACAACAGTTATTTTCCATTGTAAAAAAAAATGTATAATTGCTTTTCCAGTGAATTAAATTGGTACCTTATTATGACTTTAAGTTTAATTCTCTAATTAATAATGCTGTTGAGCATCTTTTTCTGTGCTTCTTTGTCATTTGTGTATCTTCTTTGAAGAAATGTCTGTTCAATCCCTTTTCTCATTTTTTAATGAGGTTACTTGTCTTTTCTTGCTGAATCATAACCATCCATATATAATCTAGATATTCAAATTTTAGCATATTTGCAAATATCTCCTCCCATGATCTACATTGCATTTTTCCTTTAAAAAAATGTACTTTAATGCACAAAATTTAAAATTTTGATAAAGTTAGTCTACATTTTTTATTTGGTTGCTTTTTTCTGTGATGTTATATTGAAGAATCTCTTGCCATTTAGCAATTTTGCTTGTCTTGATAATGAGTTCCCCATTTTTTTCTTTTAAAATTATGGATATTTAATCTGCACTTTGATTAAAAATATTTAAAATTTGAATGCTTTGATACAGTTGTAAGGGCAAAAAGACCGGGACAGCAAACTTCATAAGTCATTTTGGCACTTTATTCAGGAATTTTAGATACATTTCATACAGGAACAGGGGATGTAGGGACAAGGTAATGTATGATGGGACCCAGTTTCCTGGTGAAAAGTGAGCCCATGAACAAAGAAAGGGACTGGGTTTTTATAGGCTATTTTGGCAGGTGGTCTAGTGAGGAATGTGCTGGTTCTCTGGGGCACTCAGGAATTTGGAGGTTGTTTATCAATTCAATGGGATGCTCAATTTACCATTTCAACATGGTGAATCGCTCCTTCCTCCCTGGATTAGCAGCAGAAAGGCATTGTTGTTGGGGGAGGTGGGATCTTTAGCATAACTAGCATCAGGAAGATATTTTTGGGGGAGGTGAAAATCACCAAATGCATGGCCATTTTTCCACACCTATTATTCTGAACTCTGAAAGGGAGATATGAATTGAGCGAGGAAGTCTTTGGCTTCTTTGAGCTGAGAGGGGGCAACGTGGGGAAAGGACTTTCCTTTCAGAGCTCTGGAATTTAGGCATGGAGGGGCATGCAGGAGAGGATGTGTGGGGAAGTCCTGATGTCGTCCTCTGTGACATAAATTCCTTTTGGAAGATCAGGAGGTGAGGGAGGGAGAAGGAATGTTTTGAAGTGTTTCCAGGTGATTGTGGCTGGGCTCATTTTCCACCAGGAAACTGGGTCCCATCACTGTATCACCTTGTCCCTCCATCCCCTGTTTCTGTATGAAGCTCCATCCCTGAATAAAGCGCCAAAATGACTTGGGAAGTTTGCTGTCCTGGTCTTTTTGCCCTTACAACAGTGACACTTGATATTTCGTCGTTTACAATTTTTTATTGATGCATCATAATTATACATAAAAGTAGGATTCATTACGCCATATGCTTATGTCCATTTAGGATAATTTGATAAATCTTATTCCCTATTGCCTTACTTTCTTCCTTCCCCTCCTCCCTCCCACTTATTTGCTTGCTCTACTGATCTCCCTTTTATTATTATTATTATTATATTATATTATAATTATCTACCTCCACCCCTGTGTGTGCATATATGTGTTTGTGTGTGTATGTATATGTGTGTGTGTGTGTGTGTGTATATATATATATATAAAATCATTGTGTACAGGTGCATAGCATAATATGGTAGATTTCATTTTCTAGTAATTTACATGCCCTCCACTCCTCACTACTTCCTAATCCCTTTCTTCTATTCTTCTTGCATATTGGTCTTCCTTCTGTTTTCATGAAATTCCCTTTTTATTACATTTTCTTTTTTCTCTTGTTCTCTTGAGTTTCCACATAGGAGAAAAATATTTATCCCTTGACTTCCTAAGTCTTGATAATTTCATTTAGCATGATGTTTGTTAGGTCTGATCAGGGTCCAGGATGTTCAATTAGGGGGACCAGTCAGTAGCTGCAGAATGGAACGGCAAGCCAGATACTGACAGTCACCAGTAAACATGCCTCCTGTCAATCAGCAGGTTTTCCTGACCTATCCAGGAAGGACTCTGGCCTTCTCTTCTTGCCTCCAAGCTCTCCCCTTCCTGACCGGGCTTTCTCGAAATTCTTTGTGCACTGAAGCCCCAGTGCCATTTCTCCCAGACACGCTCTGATGGATGGGGGGATTCGGCCCAAGAGCATGTATTCCAATAAAGCCTTGCTGAGTGGCTTTAATTCATCTCCTCCCTGGTCATCTAACCTTCACAATGTTCTCCAGTTCCATCCATTTATCAGCAAATGACATATTTTAATTATTCGTTATAGCTGAGTGAAATTCCAATTGTGTGTATATACCACATTTTCTTTATCCATTCATCTGTTGAAAGCTATCTAGGCTGGTTCTGTAACTGTGATACTGTGAATATACTGTTCTATAAAAATTGGTGTACATATATTACTATAATATTCTGCTTTTAAGTCTTTTGGACAAATAATGAGAATCTAAAATAATTCAGCTACTTTGAGAACAGCTCAGTGGTTACTAAAATGATGATATGGGATTATCATATGACTCAATAATTCTAGTTTCAGAAATGTATCTAAAATAATTGAAAACAGATTATCAAACAAATACAAGGAGTGGAATAGGTGGGTCATATTTTTATGGCTTTCATTCTTACATGTTAGATTTTTTTTT
>CM053408.1:96933184-96981980 GCA_028644305.1 Xerus rutilus | reverse complement strand
AAGTAGTTTATTTTCACATTATAAATTAATATTTATTAGTATTTTTGATATTTTAGCTTTGTGACAACATATCTACAGCTATCCTTTCATTTTGTTCAATGGTATATTTCATAGTTATTTCCTTTATAATATTTCTATTTTTCAATAAAAGTAGAGAAATCAGTTTGTTTGTTTCTGCTTTTCATTTTTATGCTTGTAGATTTTTTTAAATCAAATCCAAAATGTGTTTCATGCTTTCAATATCCCAGAATCCCACATCTTATTTCTCCACATACAGTCCTCTTGGTATCAGGCAGAATCATTCTCCTCATTCATTCATTCATTTATTCATTGTCAATTGAATGCCATGTAAATATTACTGTTTGTGTTAATTCTAGGAAGAATACAAAACTTTTAATTCCTTTCTGATTTAGCTAAATAAGATCATTTAGCATTTAATAATTAGCATAAGAAATATAATTAATACTGGGCTGGGGTTGTGGCGCAGTGGTAGCATGCTCACCTAGCATGTGTGAAGCACTGGGTTCGATCCTCAGCACCACGTAAAAATAAAATAAAGATATTCTGTCTGCCTACAACTAAAAAATAAATATTAAAAAAAAAGAAATATACTTAATACTGTGAAATAACAGAACTCTTTCAAAGTGAAATATTGGTAATAAAAGCAATCAAGTTTTCTAAGGAACTTCCATAATATGACAATCTTTTCATTGAGAGAAGGATGGCCTAAATGTACTTGCTTATATTTTAGTGTCTTTTAATATATCACAAAGTATAAGTGAACTGGAGACATAAAAATAGACTGATGCGATTATTTGCTTTCACAGTCCTTTGGCTAAGGAAAGGAAGTAGCAGAGATATTATACATTTTCAGTTTGGATCTCTTAATAGTTTATATTTTTCTTCTGATATTTTTATATTTATTTTATCCTTTACCTTATAACATAGCTATAACAGCTACTTTACAATCATTTTATCCTACTATCAGTATATGGGTCATTTTTTTTCTCATTTACTGGTTTATCTTTTGAGAATGAGTTATATTGTCTTGTTTCTTAATAATTCTGCATTATACACTGAACATTCTGAATATTATGTAGTAGGTTCTGTTATATTCCTCAGAAGAGTTTTAAGCAATTTGCTTAAAAGCAGACAATTTTTGTAATGAAACTCACACTAAATACTATTAAGTTACAACTCTAACCATTTTTTTTAACTTTAGGTAGTATCTGTCTGGTAGATACATGGTTTAGAACTAGCCATATATTTATATTTGGGCAGACATTTTAGACAGAAATTAGCCTCTGTCTCACTAACTTTCATATTTTTAGAATCCTCCTACCTTCCAGTGTTAACACAAGGATGATGATGATTTTCTTTTCTTTCTTTCTTTTTCTTTTTCTGATACTGGGAATCAAACCCAACGGTGCTCTACCACTGAACCCCATTCTCAGACCTTTTTATGCTGCTTAAATAACCATCATATTTCTGCTAGCATCCTACTTTTGTTCAATACTAAATGTCTCTGGGTATTTTTTTCCTATTTTTGGTAAAAAAATTTTTTCAGAGTTTATTGTAGTTAATTATTGAAGGTTTGATTGGTAAGAGTTTATTCTTTTACACTGTTGATAATACAAACCACAGGCAGGAAATTTTAGGGAAAAATTCAATATCTTAGGAAATTCAAAATCAAAACAAACCTGTAAAATGAAGAAGCTTCACATTAAATGACACATGTGCCTGTTCAGTTATGAATAAATTAAGATAGTATAAAAATAATATATAATATATGTCACAATGAAGAGGGATATGTACTCCACAGAGAAGAAAAACAGCTGAGGATGTTTATCATCATGTTTTAAGTGAAAATTCAATATTTAAAAATAAACATATTTCAATAGAACATAATGATGAGACATCTCAAAACCATCAAAATATCTGGAATCTATAAAAGAACTAGATATAAGAATGCAGGTAAAAATAAACTTAAACACAATAGTTCACTTTCCAAGAGGGTTACTGTTAAGAAGAGCTATTTTATTTATTGTATTTTCTCTAGAGGGAAGAAAAGGAGTTAAAAATTGAAAATTTTTAAATGGGATATTTAAATAGCAAAATTTAATGATGAGCTTTTAGGAAATTGAGCAATTTATCTGTTTATAATATAATTAATATCCTAAACATCTAGAAAGGACCACTGAATAGCTATTATAACATTTAAATTTCAAAATATGCATCAAAAACAATACCTAAATTGTTTATATACATTTTCTTAATTTGCAGATTTAGGTACATGATATATATTATGTAGTTATATTTTTCACAGACACACAAATAATTGTGAGGAATACAAAATTAAATAGTTGGCACTCTGTTTTCTTGGCTGCTATAAAAGAAGTTGCTAAAATTCTAAATTCCCTTTATCTGTTTAACTCTAATACTCTTCATTAAATATTGTTATATTTTTAAAATTACAATTTTCTCTCATAATGAAAAACATTTCAAAACTTATTTTATTTCTTATTTTTTTTGCTTTTTTCCCTGTATTTCTCACAAGTTTTCCTTCATGTGACAAATTTATATTTATTGAAATTGTAAACATGATAAATATTATATTATTTTTTCCTTAAAAATTATCTTAATTTTCATTCTTATATTCTCAATCAGTACACGTGCCCTATCTTCTGCTTTTTTGGTATTCCGCAGAGACTTTAATATACAAGTAAAGAATTAATTATTATTTTTGTTAGGTTTCCTATTCAGAAATATTTCATGTTTAAAATAGAACATTTCTTTATTTCCTCCCTTTTTATATTTGGTATTTTTTTGGAGTTAATTATCTCTCATTGCAATTATTCTATTATAAAGCTGTTTTATCTTAAATTATACCCTCTCTCAGCTATGGAATTTTATACTCAACTGGACCATTTTAATGTTATTCTGACATCTATATTCTAAGGTTACATGGGCCTCTCAAACTTATTAATTTTACATTTCTCAGTTTTTTACCAAAGTATTTCTGACCTAGTTTTTCCAATGTCAGTATTACTAATAAATACCTGAAGCTAAAAATCTCTAAATTGAGCTTCTGATTTTATTTTCCTTCTCAATTTTGAAGTCCAATGTATTACTCAGTTTTATAAAATCTACCTCAAAGTTACAATCTGAATAAAGATAGCTAAAATTGTTACTACTATACATTTATTACACTTTTAGAATCTTTAGTCTCTGTAGTTACACCCTCTTTCTCATTCTTTGTGGCATATTCTGTATTTTTTCTTTCCTATGTAGTTTTTTATATAGTTAGGTTAGTAGTTTATCATAGTATTTTTCTTCTCAAAAAAGCAATTTTTGAAACTATTGATACTTTTCAATTGTTTTGTTTTCTATTTTAACGATTTAAGTTTTTATTGCTAATTTCTCTTTTTCACCTTATTTCCTACTTACTTTGATTTTCATTTCTGATTTCTTATGGTAGACATTTAAATCACTACTTTGAGAATTTTTACTATATAGCCACTTAGTGCTCTAATTCTCTTTATTTGTCCTTTTATCTATATCCCATAGATTTAATTTTAATTTAATTCAGTATACATATTGATTTCTCTTTGTTCTCTTATTTGAACAATCAATTTTTAAAGTGTGTTATTAATTTTGAATATTTTAAGATTTCCCATATTTTGTTGTTATTATTAATTTTTAACTGAATTTCATTGTGGTCAGAGAACACACAATGTATGATTTGAATATTTTTAAATTTATCAATTTGTATTTTATGTAACAGAATATGTTATATTGAGGTAAACATTCCTTTAGCAGTTGAAAAGTATTTACACTTTGCTGTTATCAAATGGAAAATGGAATATTCTGTTTGACGATTTTGTCAAGTTTGTTGATGGTGTTCAATTCATTGAATTTTCTTAATTTTATGTTTATTGCAAATTCTTTGACAACAAAATATTTAAATACATGATTAATTATTAACTTCCCACTGTCTTTTAGTCCTATCCATTTTTCTTCAAGAATTATGAAGCTCCAGCCAGGCGTGGTGGCTCAAGCCTATAATCCCAGCATTTAGGGAGGCTGAGACAGGAGAATTGCGAGTTCAAAGCCAGCCTCAGCAATGGTGAGGACCTAAGCAAGCAACTCAGTGAGACTCTGTCTCTACATAAAAGACAAAAAAATAGGTCTGAGGATGTGGCTCAGGGGTCGAGTGCCCCTGAGTTCAATCCCCAGTACCAAAAAAAAAAAAAAAAAAGAATTATGAAGCTCTGTTATTAGTGCATAGAAGTTCGGTATTGCTATGTTACCTTAATAATTTGATAAAAAAATAGTTTCTATTCTAGTAATAATTTCTACTCTTTCTTTACAATGTTAATATTATTAAAGGCTATTTCAGCCTTCTTTCCATTGTTATTATTATGTAATATGTTTTTAAATATATATTTAAAAATGTTTGACTTACTTTTTTACATTTAATGTGACTTTCTTGGATCTTTTATATCTACTCTTTCTTCACTTTTTATTTGATGGGATAGACCATACATTATTGTACTCTGATCATTATATAATTCAGTATAATCTACCATGTTGCTACTGTTTTTTTATCTGTGACTTCTACTCCTTGTTATTCCCTTTGTTCTCTTTCTCTGTCTACATTTGGGTTATCTCATGGTTTCACTGCGTCTCAATTGTGGTTTTCTAATTATGCCTACTCTATTTATTCTTAGTGTTTTCCATGAGTAATCACCAAGAAGTAATAAAGTACTAAATAACTTTACTATACTGTACTCTACCATAAGAAATGTTACAATGGTTATATGAAAATATAAGAATTTAACACCAGAATTATTCCATATCCATTCTTCTAGACTTTATGCTATTGTTGATATTTATGATAATCCTATTAATAAGTCCTGTAATACTCATTATTTTTGCTTTAACAGCAAAAATATTTTTAAATATTAAATTAAATATTTAAAATATTTAAAACACATTCAAATATACATTGTTATACTTAAAGTTATTTTAAATATGTAAAATATATTTACTGATATTTAAGCACATTATATTTAATATTATATTATTAGTATTATGCATTACTATTATATTTAATATTGTAAATGCTTTTAAGAGATATTAAAATGGTGAATATATATTTAACCACATAAATTTATGCTTTGTACTTAACTACATAAATTTCCATCAATCTTCATGATTTTGTATAGATTCAGATATCGATCTGGAATCATTGTCTTTCTGCTAGAGTGACTTAGAAAACTTCTGTTAATGAAGATCTGTCCACAATAGACTTTTCAACTTCAGTGGGCGTGAAAATATTTCTTCTCTTATTTTCACTTCGATTTTTTCTTGGTATGGAATTATATGATATTGCTCCACTCTTTTCTGACTTTAAAAAAATTATGATGATAACTTGATTGTACTTTTTTCATTTATTTTTATATTTTTTACATGTTTGTTTTTAAGAGTTTCTTCTTTTAAAGATTTTGATTTTAATACAGTTCTTTGTAAATTTTTCCATTTTTGCTTTATTATTGGTATTTTTTAAAATTTGTATTTATTTGTTTATTTTTTTGGCACTGGGGATTGAACGCAAGGTGCTTAACCACTGAGTCACATCCTCATTCCTTTTTTTTTTTTTGGTACCGGGATTGAAATGAAGGGTATTGGACCACTAAGCCACATCCCCAGCCCTACTTTGTGTTTTATTTAGAGACAGGGTCTCAATGAGTTGCTTAGCACCCTCCCTGTTGCAGAGGCTGGCTTTGAACTCTAGATTCTCCTGTCTCAGCCTCCCAAAGTGCAGGGATTACAGACGCATAGGATTCGTACCACCGCACCTGGCTTCCATTCCTTTTATATTTTATTTAGAGATAGAGTCTTGCCAAGTTGCTTAGGGCCTCACTTAATTGCTGGAGCTGTCCTTGAACTCACGATCCTCCTTCCTCGGCCTCCCGATTTGCTAGGATTACAGGCATGAGCTACTGTGTCCGGCTGTATCAGTGTATTTATACTTAATAGCTTTTGTCCATCATTTTTGTCAAATATTTTTGTTTCTCTTTGTCTTTTGAGGATTTCAGTTATTGAATATATTAGGCAACTCAAAATCCTCCCACAGCTTTCTGATGTTAGGTTAATACACTTTTTGTCTTCATTCTCTATTTCATTTTGTGTTGTCAAGTTCACTGATCTTTCCCTCTACATTTTTTTTTCTGTTGTTTGCACTTTGCAGAGTACTTTTTATTTCAGAGATTATAATTTTGTCTCTTACAGTTTGAGTATTTTTTGAAATATTCTTTTTTGTTTCCATATCATGATTTCTTCTACCTCTCTGAATATCAAATATCATTATAATAACTGTGTTACTATCCTAATCTAATTATATCATTTCTTTGTCAGTGTTGATTAATTTTCACCTACCTGTGTTTCATTTTCCTATCTTTGCATGCCTGGTGACTTTTCATTGGTTGACCAATATTGGAAAATATACCCTTTGAGATGCTGGATATTTTGGTATTCATTTAAACACATTTGACTTTTAAAAAATAAGTAAAATCACTGGGAAAAAATATAATCATTTCAAATATGACTTATAATTCTTGAAACCAAGATCAGAATTTAGGTTTAATGACTTTGTTCACAAATGAGGGGGTGGATTTCTGAATATACTACCTGATGCACCATATATTATGAGTTGTCTTTCCACCTTGCTCAAGAAATACAAACTTCTCAAGCCTTATGAGCTCTCGTGGTTATCCCAACCTCTCTTTCTGATGTATCTTGTCAATAGTCTCTTCCTGCCTTGAGCATGTATATTTGCAAGTATTTGCATGTAACTGCTTACTTGAATCTAAAAGAGTGAATGCTCTGCAGGTCTCCTGAACTTTTATTCTGTGTAAAAAAATCTTCTCTCTATGCATTTCTTTCTTCTCACAGTTCATAGTAATCTGTTCCGTGAACTCTGATTGCTTTTTCATCTGAAAATTTCATTTGTCTCTTCAGTCAAAGAGACCTTCTTTTCTGTTTGAGTTATTCCTGCCAGTTCTGTGGCCTGGGAACTCTCTCTAGGCAGCAAAATGGAGCAACTGAAGGACTACCTTTATTTGTCTCTATTTTTTCATGATCACTGTTAGTGCTACCCGTTATCCAGGGTTGAAAATCCTTCTTTTGTCATATATTTTGTTCATTTGTGGATACACTAAAAGAAAGACATTTAATCAATCCTTGCTAATTATCAGACCTGAAAAGGAAATCTGAAACTGTAATCAAATTTAAATTTATAATGGAATGGTTGTTGAAAGTCACTTTGAGACAATGCCTTATCAAAGTTTCTCTGTGGTTTATCTTCTATTAATTAAAAAGAAAACATCATATATATTTTAAAAAGTTAAAAAGTTGATCTATTTAACAGAAGGAGAAGGTCTTCAGCCTCAGGCACCTAGCAGGTATGGAAGGATTTTTCATCGCAATTTGTGTGGAAGTAAATATTCTTAGCTCAAATCTGTAGGAGGACGTCTGCAAATGCCCCCAGGGCAGCTCTACTAATTTAAGAATACCCTGAATCAAATTATTTTTTAAGTTTGATAAAAAAAAAATGTGCAGACACAGCAAGGACCTATTACAACATTTATTATGTTAGCAGAGTTGTTAGTGGAGACATTTTACCTTAGTCTATTTATAGCAACAGTAGCTGCTTATATATCTTCAGAATTCAAATTGCCTCCTATAATCCCTTTTCTCAGCAACCACCAAAGATCTTGTATTCTTTCAGGCAGCTGTCAAATCTTTTTCCTCCTCTTTTCCCTTTCTTTTTTTTATTATATTGGAAAAGTAAATCATACTGTATTACCTCTCTTCTAAAACCCATGTTTGCTTATTTCATAGATTTAGGTCTTTGTGTCTCTTATAACTTCTTTCCAATTAACTGATTGTATTTTGTATCATTGCAACTCCATGTTTGATGACTAACTATATTTGTTTGTGTTATAAATGTATAATGGCTTTATATTTTGTAGGCATCATGTTTAATTTATCAACATCTTCTTTTCAGCTGTATCATACCACTTCAGGTATAATACGAGCACATGACAGCACCGTTACTTCTCTTCTCCCAGCTTTCTTATTATTTTTAAAGGAGATGTGTGAATGAACAGGAAAATGTTTCCAGACAGAAGAAACGTGGATCCATGCAAGAAAATGGAGAGTATTAGATATGGTAAATATGGGTGAAGGGAAAATCTATTTTATGCAGTACTAGGAAATGAATCCAGGGCTTCAGGGCCCCACAAATATCCTGAAAGCACTCTATCACTGAGCTATGTAAGAACATGTGTTCCTAGCCACCCCTTTCTGCTTTTTTTTCTTTTTTTCCTATTATACTATTTTAAGATAGGGTCTCATTAATTTGCTGAGACTGGCCTTGAATTGTGATCTTCCTGTCTCAGACTCTCAAGTTGCTGGGATCGTAGGCAAGGCATACAGTACCAAAACTGGTAAATTAATATATGTTGTAAATGTGTATGTGTGTATGTGTATGTTTGTTTGTGTGTAAACACACATGCTGGTACTAAGGATTGTATCCAGGGGCATTCTATCACTGGGCTACATCTCCAGATATTTTTCAACTATTTTTATTTTGAGACAGGGTCTTTATGAGTTACTGAGGGTCGCACTAAGTTACTGAGACTAGCCTTAAGCTTATAATCCTCCTACCTCAGTCTCATGGGTCACTGGAATTATGAGCATGCACCACCACTTGCAACTGTTTTTAATATTTAAAAATATTTTAGAATAATTAATTGTTAAATGCAAAAATAAGAATATTGTCATACCACTCTTACTTCACTTTGTATACATGTGGACTTATGTTAAATTGCGGAAACATACCAGCAATCTCCTACTTCAAGTTTATTGGGACTGTTTTTCCCACCTGGAGACACAGAATTTGCAATCCACACAAAATTATGCACATTTGTTTTAAATCACCTTTTTCTTTCTGAATTTCTCAATCTAGCTTTCATCTCTGTAGTGTAACTTCCCAACTCATCTCATTTGATCAATACCCTCACCCAGTATTCTTTACTTTGACCTTTTTCACAATTTTTAATTCTATATTTGACTTGATACTTTTTAAAATATGTCCCATGATTACTTCTATAAATTCCATTAAAATGAAAACATGTTTTTTTTTCACCATTTATTTCCAGAATATAAACAATACCTGTGTGATATACTTATTGATGAATTGTGGAGCATATCCAAGATGTATTCAGAAAATTCTTCCTTAATTTAGTTTTCATAATTTAAGACAATTTTATAAAAACCCTCAAAAGTAATGTTTTAGCTCACTTTACATAAGGCAAAGAATGATGTGAAGTTATTTAGATTTTTTTTGTGTGTGTGTTGTGTGCTGTCTACAAAAAAAGTATTACAAAGTAGGTCAATACATTTTTTCAACATGTTTGAACCTAAAAGAAAGTTATTGTATCATTTTTTTAAATATCCCTTGAGCTTCTTTGAAGTGACCCTGTCAACATACCTCAGTGTTCCAGCACTCAAATTGTTTCTTGGCTTTTTGCCAAAAGAACACTACAGGGATTTATACTGGCAACTTCTTTAAAAATATATACAGAACATTTAAAAAAATAAGTTGTACCTTGGAGCAATTCAAATCACAGTGTCACTTACAATGAAAAGGCCATGTGCTGATATGTCATTATACAGATTTTTAGGATTGATAATGGGCTGGGTTTGGCAAACAACTGACTAGTAAATCTATACAAAGGAATGTCAGTAGTTAACACAACTAAATAGTCACAATTCAGAGTGGCTATTCAGTCAGTGGTTTCAGATGCTCATACACACACAACATGCAACCTGTACCTTAGAAAAAACTGGAGAGAAAGTTTAACAAGAGATACAATCAAAAGCCATTTTCTTAATCTCTTTTTTCTCTAAATACCTGTATCTCTAGTCATTATCTTTGCTTGTATATATACATCTTACACACTTACGAAACAAATCTATATGTTTGATTTATGTGTCATAAAGCAATGACCTCTGAGATTGTAAAAACAGACTATAATGTACCTCAATGAGATTGCTTGAGTTCAACTATCAGGCACCAAAATTAGCATATGTGTGGAGATATTTCAATAATGTCATGATCCTTATGAGAAAATCCAAAAGAAAAAAATCAAATTCTTTTTGTTTACACATAATTTGATAGTATTCTTTCTACAGGAGAGTTTGCATGCAACATCTCAAGTTACATTCTACTATTTCTCCTTGGCAACATTTTCTTTTGTTATTTAGAACTTCTGTGAAAAATATATCTACCAAAAGGTGGCTTAGTTGAAACTAATGCACAAATTTATACTCTTGTAAAACACCTCATTTGGAAATATATTTTAAATTTATTAAGTAATTAGTAATATAATATATTAGCAAAACTGAACTCTTGCAAAATTTAAGATTATAGGAAAACTTTCATAAAGAAGCAAAAGTCAGAATTTAAAATAAATTTTACAACTTGGTAATATAAGATATTATTTACACATTTTGAAACTCCATCATAAATGCACCAATTATAGTAAAAGGAATGCATGCAACTTCTATACAATTGTGAATGAAAGTTTACATTCTTATAACTTCTATAAAGAAAGTGGGAATATGACTATTTGGCATCTTTTCCAAAATGAATAGAGAACTTGTTAATGTAACAAAAGTAAAATACACTAATTTAAGATTAATTTACCTACTGTCCTGTTTATTAAGTGAAATCTTCCCACAGTTTTACCACAGGCATCTGCAGAATACTCTGGGATTCAAATCAGTCACTTGTTGCTTCTACTTTTATTTTTCTTCACTACTTTTTACAGTGGTTATTAAGGATTGATGAACATAAAGAACATGAAAAACCATGCCTTTGATTAATTCTGTTCTCTCCCGGGAAAAGAAAATAAAGAGGGAATTTTTATCATTCTTGGCTATGTAGAAGTGTTAAATTTTCAAGAGTTTAGAGAGAAAAATCATGACTCAAGTTAACTTTATTTATGCATTTTAAAAGGTATAATGTTCTTGATTTAATTTTCTTTCTTATGTAATGCAATCTATTAGTTAATAATAAATTTCTAAAACACAGCCTCTGACCTTGATGATAGTAACCATCAGAAACAAAGAACAAAAATCCACAGTCCTCAGTACAAGAACTTGCTTTCTTAAAATATCTGTATATTTTTATGGTTCTGAAATGAATTTTAACGCATTAAATTGATGGTATAAGGACAATTACAAACGCTGTATTTAAAGAACTGTAACTGTTCTAGTTTATCTATGTTCTGTGATTTTATTATTCAGCAGAGCACAAAGAAACATGAACACTAAATTCCTACATCATTACCTAAATTTAATAGACTTCCTAACTTGATATTTGCAATGTAAATGTTTCAATATATACTTGTCAGAAATAGTTTAGTGATGTATATTTTTTTACTAGAGAAAAATAAAAACTTGATATCCATTATTGGTAAATGTACATTTGTGGTTCGTTGATGATTTGATAGGTATTTCCCTTTTATTTATCTTACCTCATAGTCTGAGTATTTGTTTTATTGTCCACAATTTAAAGTATCATTTCAAAATTGAACAGAAATCAAATGTAGGCTTAAAATAAATTTGTGTTGAAAGAAAAAATAAATTTTTAGATGAAAATAAGGACAAAAATAGAGGCAAATCCTGGTTCTGAATATTTGTCAATAATCAATCCAATGCTTAGTCTACAAGTGTGTTTATATTTGACTTGATTGTGAACCTTAGGCACAATTTACTACCATTGCTGATATAGAATGAATTTTGAATATTCTGAGTTCTTCCAAATGTTTCTAGTTACGTTAATGATGTAACTCACAATGGGAATTTATGAGATTTGAGCAAGATTTAAAGTGCTTCTAATTGGTGCTTAAATATGATGACTAATATTGTTGGTTCTAATTCATTATCCTCATAACCAGCTTCCTATGAGGTCCGAAGTAAGGTAAATTATTAAAAAAAAACTGTCAAAAATATATCCAAAAATGGAAATGAGTATAAGAATTAAAATTTTCAGATTGTTCATTATGTGGCATAAGTGTGAGATTCTGATTAACATTTCTTTCATTAATTCTACCAGTTATTTAAAATTCTTAGAAACCATTAAAAGCCTAAAAATAGAAAGCACAATGCAAAATAAGAAAGCAAAATTGAGAAAATAAAAGAAGTAGTATTTTATTGAGATAGAATAAGCCAATAGAAGAGAAGAAAACAATTCTGTATTTATGAAATGAACAAAGGAGTTTCCATCTAATAACATGGTACTTTTTATGAGTTTCAATTGCTGTTCTAGAACTCATCTAGTACATTTAGGAAATGTGAAGTTTATATAAATTTTATAGGAAATAACATTAGTATATTACAAAATAAAATATCACATTTATGTTAAAGAAAAAAATCTAGTCTAAGAAAAGTATAAATTAATTATCTAATCTTATTAGTCAAGGGTCTCCAGAGAAGCAGAACACATAGGATCCCATAGCATGTGTGGGTGGATGTATGTATTTGTTTAAAAAAAAATTTAGTATAATTAAGGAAGTTGGGTTTAGGTAAGTCAGTTTTCACTGGTAAATCAAATTTTGCAGTGGAAGCTAGCAAGCTCTTAACTCAGGAGAACCAATTTGGTAGTTGTGCTCTGAAGGTTGGCAGCTGGAGAACCAAGAAAACCAATGGTATAGACAAAGTTTAAAAGCAGTCTTCTGGATTTTTATTGTGATTGTCGTTTTCGTTGTGGGTAAGGTCAGTCTTTATGGTTCTATCCAGACCTTCAACTGATTAGATAAGGCCCACCCACATTATGGAGGGCCACTTTACTTAAAATGTAAATCTCATTGAAATAACCATCTTGGATATACTCAGAATGTCTGACTAATTGGGTACCTCATGACCTAGTCTAGTCAACAGATAAAATTGGCCATTAAAGTAGTCATATAGTTGGAAAAAATAAAAAGGGATAAAACAGTATTTGAAGGGGCACTAGTAAAAATATGCTAACCAAAAGATTAATAAGCCTTCATCATAATGTTTATCCCATAATTAATAGAATGGCTTAAAAATTCTGTAATTGTGTAAATTGAAAGGACTCATATTACTCTAAGATTCCTTATTAAAATTGCATTATTTTATTAATTTTAATAAAAAAAAAACCTCTAGAAACAAAGGAAATTAAATACAAGAGACAGTTTGCCCTTGAGATTATTTTTTTAAAAAGCATCATCTTACATCAGGGTTTAACATAACCATTTTTGAGTTCTCATTAAAAATGTCTTGATTTATTGAGTTTCTTTTCCATTTTGATACATCACATCCTAGCTAATACAAATTGTGTTTCTAGGCACTTTGAATGCCCTGCTTACTCTGATACTGTGAACAGCCTAATCAGCAACCTTTGTGCTCTCTTTACAAATGAGGAGGCAGATGATGACTATTTTAATGAAGGCTATACATCTTGAGAGTATATCAGCTCAAACTGGACAAATATACTAAGACTTTGGAAGACAAAACAATAATTATTGCAACTTTCTCTTATTTAATATTTGGCCTGAAAAATAAAGATCAAAGAATAAATAACATGAAAGAAAAGGGCCAGAGAGCTTCCCTGGGAATAGCTATTTAATGAGAGATGACTTTATGTCAAAGGCAAAGAACCAATGGTCAATAATTAACAGAGATAACAGGGATCTCTTAAGGCTAAGCTAGTAAACATGGAAGTTTATGCAAGTTTATAATAGATAAATTTTATATTCATAATACAGTGTTGTTTAGTAATGGAAAATATAGTATATTCAAGGATGGAGAATATGCTCCTGAGAGTTGAAAAATTAAGCTGCCACCATTAAACCCTGCAGTGAGTAACACATATAACATAATGGAATAACTGGAATCATGAATTCATGGTTGTATAACCAGGGCTTGTTAAATAGGATAGATGTATAGACTAGGCAATTATGGGCAGAATTATAGTTAGCACCTAGTCTATATTAGCACAACTAATAACTAGGTAAAATAAATGGAAATGTAAGTAGCACTGGGTTATAGTTTCATAATATCTGCACTGAAAAATTTAAAGTTGAGCGGCATCAAAGGCTGTTGACATTTTATAACAGCAAATAACAAAGCCATAAACAAGAGCTGAAAAATTAAAACTGCACTTGTGCCTGGATAAGACTGAAGTACATACTCTACCACTACCCCACCACTTGGCCATGTAACCCACGGATGCAACAGAACTGGAGGTCTAGAAATGTGGCATCTCTAGAAAGCTTCAATGGGAGCGGAGGTGCAGCTGGGCTCTGGAGTTCTGGAGCTAATCTTCCCTGGAAAAACAGCCTCTTGGAAACCAATAGACCTGGATGGAAACTGAGAGTCTGACACAGGGGTAAAAGTGACAAAGAAGGTTGAGCTGTTTATCCTAAGCTGCATATTATCAAATAAACTGATTCATAAGATGATACAGGAATATTATCAATCTATGTGTTGCCAATAGGACATGCGACGTCGCCAGAGCAGAAAAAAAAGTCACAGTGTACGGCATAAACAGTGACCTGGACTTCAACCAGAGCCACTTCCACACATACTCTCTTCCTGTGTTCTCACCTACCCAACACTATAAGGAGGAAAAAAAAACAAACCAAAATGAAATGAAATGAAATAAAGCCATCGTGTGGGGGGGGGGACTGAAGCATAATCACTTAGTTGAGCTTAGGATCAGAGAAAGGGATGAGACAGAGATAAAGTTGGAGTATGGAATCTACAATAAATTCTCTGTTGTTTAGAGTTTTTTTGTGGTTGGTTTGTGTGTTCAAACACAAGCATTCAGCACCTTTGTTATATTCAATATTGTTATGGCTTGAACATTTAGTGTCCCCCCAAGCTCATGTTTTTAAATAATGGTCTCAAATACAGCAAAATTCAGAGGTAGTCCTTTTAGGCAATTATGGCTGGAGGAAGTTGGTCACGGGAACATGCCATTGGACTATATCTTGTCCCTGGCTCCTGTCTTGTTCTCCACTTCTGGCTGACATGAGTTGAGCAACTTTCCTCCGTAATGGTCTTCCACCGTGGTTTTCTGCCTCTTCTCAAGCCCAGACCCTTGGAGTCAGCCAATCATAGATTGAACCTCTATAATTATGAGTCCTCAATAAACTGTTCCTCCTCTAAGTAGTTCTTGTCAGGTGTTTTGGTTACAACAACAGAAAGGTGACTAACACATGTATGCTTTCAACCTCTGTCCATATTCTATGTAAATGTTAAGAAAGCATTCAATTTTTAAGATAGCTCAATACGTTTCATAGAAATTCTGTTTTCTATCTTTTGAAATTTTGTTGTCATAAGAGACTGATTAGTTTCCATTTCCATAAATGTCAAGAAAATTCATACCTTTGCAAGTATGTGATGGGCCATCATTATTAAAAATAAAATAATAGACTTTTACTAATTTTAAAATTTAGTGAGGAAAAAGGATCATGTTGCTTAACATTTAGGCATTATATTTAAGTAACATATCAATGATAACTTATCTTTTGCAGGATGGTTATTGTGCCCAGGGCTATATTTGAAAAAGAAGGCATAATTATTGACTGATTCACTTAGTTATGTAAGCCTAGATATTATTGTAAATGAGTCTAACATGTTCATGTAGAGATTCATAAATTTTTTATTCCATTTAGTAGAGTATCATCCAACTTTGCCCACTCCTGAAAGAAAATACCAAGAACATAAGAGTAAAGAAGAGCTTCTAAGTTTTTCCTTGAAAAGCATCATATTAAATGCAAAAAGAAGTACATGGCAAAGAGAAGACACTAAATATAAGTATCACCTGGAATGCTTTTAATGCCCTTATTACTACAGGGATTTGAGTTATTACATAAGGTTTATCTATGTATCTATCTGTTTCTATGTTTGTATAACTGTGTGTATGTGTGTGTATGTACTTATATATGTAATTTTGTTATACATTTTCTCTTAAAAACTCTTATTGACACAAAACAGTTATATATATTTACAGGGTAGATTTAATATATACTTTGTATGATGATCAATTAGGGCTAATTAGTATATCTACCTTTTTAAATATTTATCATTTCATTGTGAAAATTTCAAAATCTTCCCTTCTGACTATTTAAAATATGTAAAGCAGTATTATTATCTATGTGTTGTTGAATGGGAAGATTATTTTTGCAATTAATAGAGAGACAGAAGCAGAGAGAAAGTAGCAATAAGCATTAAAGAATATCTAAAGATTAATACCACACTGAAAAGGAACAGAAGTATAGAATTAGGAATTGCTGTGATTTTGTGTATTGTTTAATCAGGCAAAATTGGAATAACTAAACACTTTTCCTAGTAAGTATTCTGAAAATTATAAAAATAACATTTTTAATATGTATGCATTAACTGGTTGCTAAAGTAATCACACAAGTTACATAAAAATGTTCACTATCCTGAAAAGATATTTATTATTCAGTAGTTTAGCAACTTAAATTGATAATAACATAATGACGATTGTGGTTTCTTTGATTTTCAACTTTTCCATATGTATTTGTATTACATTTGATCGAATAATAAATCAACTGTATTTCTATTGAAATAAATGAAGTGTTGAGATATTCACTCAGGGAATATTGACAAAAAATTCAGAAAGAATCACTCAGTAGTCATCTTAACAATTTAGGAAGCATGTGTACTTGATTAATTCATATATTTTTGTAAATTTAAGTTTCAAAAATTTTATGTATGATATCTGACAATTTATTCAGATCTTAATATGAAACACATATACATTATAATTAAGAGGAATAATAATATATCATCCACAAATATTATGAATATTCCTATTTTTGTATCAGAAACAAACCATAAAACTCCCAGATTTGAAAGTGAAGGAAATCTAATTTATTTATGTACAGGGAAAATTGAAGCTCTGAAATAATAGCCTGTATATATTATAGAAGTTGAAATATACTTTTAATTTTTAAATATATTATACCCCTATAATCTTCATAAGAATAATGAGAAAAATATTGCTGTTCTTTTGATAGTTAAAAATAAGTAACATTATTTTTCTTAAGGTAATTTTTGAACTTTATATTATAATATGGACATAACCAAAGCAAAAATTGCTTGAATAATCCCTGATAAAATTCCTGTAATTGTTTTTATCAGGGAAAGTTCAAGGAAAAGGAAAGTTAGTGCAGAAGGAAATTTTATTTAAGATTTGAGGACGCTTTTCCATTCGATCAAAAGGGAGGCCCCCAGTTAAGTGACTGAAGCCAGTCATTAAGCTTAGAGCAAATTAAGAATTTAGCCATTGGCCATAGATTCCATATGAGCATAGCAGAGTGCCCTGGCATACTCACAGACATTTGAAATCAGAAGTCGCTACTGATTACTGCAAAATCTGAAGGGAGCCTGACTGGATTCCAATCCCAGGCTTTTCATTGTCAGTGGAGTGATTTGGGGTAAGTTGCTTGGTCTTTCTGTACCTATTTCCTATTTGATATAGTTAATAATAATTCATAATGTTACAAGGATTATGCTCCTTATGCTTTAAACCAACAAAATAGTAATTAGCATAGAGTAAGTCTTCATAAGTGTTGGTAATAATAGTGTTTTACTATTCTTATGTGTTAATGGGACTTCTCTTCCCTAAACTTGTTACTGGAAAAATACTCATAATCTCAAAATAAAATCATTTGAATAGTATTCAAAATATTTTCACTGCTCAAAATCAAAGAAACAAACCTTAAATAGGTACTAGAGTGAGGCAGAGTTGTATCTACTGCTGACTTCATGACTCTGGAATTGCTGCAGAGGGACACAGCTATATGGATCCTGTCAAAGTATGAAGACAGAAAGTTTATTCAGTTTTTTTATCTGAATGAGATAAAAAGGATAATCAGGTAGAGGAATTAATAAAGCTGATTTTCTTCCTGTGTATTTACCTACAAAGTCAATGCGTATCCCCAATTGATAACAAAAATTAAATATAATAAATGATCATGTAGTTTCAAAAAGAGTTTGTGTTAGAGCCTTTACCTAGTTTTCAGTCAATCATTGGTAGATTGATTATAGCCTTTGAAATTTCTGAAGTATATCTTTGATTCTCAACTTACAATGAACCTGTTTCATTTACTTTGGAAAGAAAAAATAACTGCTATTTGTCTCAACATTATTAAGTGAAAAAAAAAGTTATAAAGAATAGCAAAAGACCCGAGTTTATTGAACTTGTAAAACAACATAGCCCAAAATGTTAGGATTGAAAATAGCTCATTACCACATTAATCATGTGAAGAAATGAAAACAAAATCCCCAAAAGTTTTTTCCTCCCTGGTTGGTAAATAGCTTATTTTTAACATTCTTCCAATGAAATGTTGAGTATAAACAAAAGCAAACATGGTTCATCCATGCAGGAAACCATAAAGCCCTTCTATGGAACTGTGGAGAAGATGAAGGTATGTAACAATAGTTACACAAATTTCTCTTATCCATGCTAACTCATTATAAACTGAAACATTAATATGAAAATTGTATATTATCCTGAAGAATATTAACCCATACCACAAAGTAAAAAGTTTTTTGTATATTTTGTGTGAGAGATAATATAAGAAAATTATGAAGATCGTTGACGTTGATTCAGGTTTCTGAAGAATACTTTAGATGTTGATTATGTGAACATTTGACACCAGAAATATATTATCAGGTCTCCTTTTCCCCGGTTTATACCATGAGAGGATTCTATTGATGTTATCTGAAGTCAGATGATTCTAAAATACTTTAATAATGTAGAATTCATAGACTTCATTGTGGCAAAATTTAGTGGATAACAAGAATAAAGCAGAAATAATTAGGCATGTTCCACTTCAGGAAATTTACTCCCTGATGGCTTATTGCAAGAAATGATGTTGGAAACTAATTGAGGTTGAAATAAAGTCTTCACTATCTGCAAATTTCTTAGTCATGGGTGTGATTAATGCTTAAGTCATATATGATCTGCAATTAGAGATTATGATGAAATTTTATTCAATTTAGCTGGCTTTCTTGGGAAAGTAAATATTGAATTCTTCTTGTAAAGATTTCTAAAAGAAAACTAATAGGCATGTTTTAAAAAAGCATGACCTCAGGAAAAATAAAATTGTGTATGGCATCTTTAATGTTTAATCCGATCTTCTGTTCAGGTTTGGGAGTTTGCATTTGCAGCATCTTAATAAGGTGAAAGACAATATTTTAGGTAGTCCAATGGATGTGAGTTTTAGCCATGCATGTAGATATACAAATTCAGAAAAGTAAAAGGACAGATAATAAATAAATCAGGAGACCCTTGTGTTGTACAGGGAGAGGAAAAAGAAGCTATACAGTGTGCTGATTTGAAGACAAAAAGAAATAAAAAGAAAACTAGAATAGAAGAAATTCAAAGGGAAGAGGAATCTTCTATTGGGGAACAGACTGTCTATAGCAAGAGAGGGATGGATGGTGTTGAACATGGCAGTTAGAAGTAGCAGAACTGTGGAGAACACTGTTTGACAATGAAGTGACGGAAATTTAAGGAGACAGGTGATATTAGAGCTTGATTAAATGAAGACTGACCGTTAATGATGAACATGGAAATAGTATATTTCATTTTTCTAGAAGCTTAAGGAAGGAGAGTGGGAAGAAGGATGAAAGGTTTTATTCAAGGTGAGAACAGATTATTATTCTGTTCAGATTAGTATTCTCTTCAGTAAGAAATGTTTATAGACAAAATGAAGAAATAAGAGAAAATAGTTTAAGATACCTCAAAAAATTAACTAACTAATAATGAAAGTTCAAATATATGGAGAAAGAGAAAAAATTCTGCTTTCAGGGATGGGTCTGGCCAAGTAAAGAGCATCTAAGGGGAAAAACCATTACTTGGCATCTATTTAGTTAGGCACCTGTCTTGGATTCTTTAGAAGCCCAACTTCATTGAAATGTACTTACCTCATTGTCCGTTAAGGTGAAAAAAATATTACTACTGGGGCTGGGATTGTAGCTCAGCGGTAGAGCACTTGCCTCGCATGCGTGAGGCCCTGGGTTCGATCCTCAGCACCACATACAAAAAGCAATAAAATAAAGACATTATGTCCATCTACAACTAAAAAAATATTTAAAAAAAAAATATTACTACTAAATTATTTTACAATAAATGCCTGATTTAGAGAGAACTGGTTTCAAAAAGGAAGTTGCTCTCTCTCAAATATTTCTACCAATTTCTCATCTCTAATCCATTCTCACTAAGACAAGAAATATTTAACAAATACCTGTTATAAGTCAGACACTATTTCTAGCAAGTGAAGTAAAAGGCAAAAAAGGCAAGTGGAGTGTTCATCTGCAATAACATATTACAACGGAGTCATGTAAAAATAAAGTTTAAAAAATAAAATATAAACCATCATAGTATTACGGCTTTGAGAAGTGTTATAACAAGCATAAATATTGAATGTGGTAGCCAGAAGCTGGAGAACTGTATTAGTTAAGGTAGTTTGGAAGCATTTACCCTGAGAAGACACTTGACTTAAGACATTAATATAAGAAATGAAACCCTACCATACGGTGGACAAGGTCTTCCTGGAGAAATGAACCATCAAATGTGAATTATCAGAGAAGCAATGGAAATAGTATATTTCATTTTTCTAGAAGCTTAAGGAAGGAGAGTGGGAAGAAAGATTTTGTCTATAAACATTTCCCAATATTTCTCATTGAAGAGAATACTAACCTGAACAGAAGAAACAAAAAAATGTTCAGAGTATTTAAGAAACAGAAAAAAAAATGCTTCAGAGTTACTGGAATATAAGAGTGAAAGAGTTTAGAGGGAGTTGCCCTGGGATGAAAGGCTGGAGCCAGAACATGTCAAAGAGCAGCTGTGAAGACCAGGCCGATTGAGAGGTGTTCTGAAGTGAGGATCTAGGAGACATAGAGGCATTATAGATGATGCCAGGTTTTAACTGTATAGCTGGGCAAAGAGTGATTAAATTTAATTAACTGAGAAGGATACAGGTATGTAGCATTTTGATAGAAGTTTTCTGATAAAAATAAATAGTATTTGTTTGGGCCTGGTAATCTGAAATTACCTTTGTGATAAATACAAAGAAGAAAAGACAGGAAGATTGTTAGTGATTACTGAAGCAGAGAATGACAGCAAAAGAGATTGAGGACGGACAGTAATATTTAAACATAATAACAAACTCTGCAATGTCATAAAAGACAGAAACTGTTTTTCTGGAAGTCAGAGTTGGATTGGCAATCCTTTCAAATGTCACTAAGACAGTCACAAAGATGAGCAGAAGATTAACTATTGCCTTAATCGTGAGAATGGCCACCAATGACTTGTTTCAGAATGATGTAGATGAGAGTCCACTTAAAGTTGGTTTAAGATAGAAGGATAATAAGTAATTGGAAATATAGAATATAAACATAGTTTTGAAAAAAAATTCCTATAAAAGGGATGTGCTTGGCAGACTTACCAAGCATATAATTCATTGTCTTCAGGATTTTGGAAATCATATTTATTTCTTTTGAATATAATGATGAGTAGAGATATTATTTAAAGTAGAATTGAGATTTTCAAACAGTCTGTAAATATTAATAATGCCAAACATTTATACACCTTATTATGTACTAGGTACTACTCTAAATAGGTAAGACTTCTTACCAGTCTTGCTTATGGTTTATAGTTCTGCTGAAGAGAAACTTATATAGAGAAAGTAATGTTGTCCAAGTTTCTATGGCTGAGTTGAGAGTAAAGCAGTTAAGGATCTGAAACAATCAAACTAACAAGACAAGGCAGGAAAAGAGAGTGTTATATCATTGACTCCACAGGGCTAAGGAAAGTCAGAATGAAAACAGGTACTGAGAAGTGAACTTGTTGCTGAGGGTCTTGGGACTAAAAACACATCATAATTTGTGCCAGACGAAATTGAGGGTATCATGGTTAAAGTGGATACTTATAATGTGATAGAAACAGAAACATAGAGCCAAAGAAGGATGTAGGTAAGAACAAAATACAGGAATTAAGTAATACATCTGCTGAAAATTTTTAAACGGTACGTTAGTTGTTCCCATTTTTATCTTTTAATGTCCTTCATGAGAATTTATCTGAGTACACCAAGTTTAAAGGTGCGTGACTAGTAAACATTGAACTGAAAAATATGAAACAGAGATATGAGTGATGTGAGAAAGCACCAAACTGCAATGGGAGTTAATAGAAGTGAAGCACTGTATGAAAGATGAGAAAAGTTTTCACAGAAAAAATGCCAGTTGAGATGGGCATAAAAAAATGGATGGGAGCTGAGAGGGTGGCTCACGCTAAGTAATCCCAGCACTTAGGGAGGCTGAGACAGGAGAATCGCGAGTTCAAAGCCAGCCTCAGCAATGGCGAGGTGCTAAGCAACTCAGTGAGACCCTTTCTCTACATAAAACACAAAATAGGGCTGGGGATGTGGCTCAATGGTCGAGTGCCCCTGAGTTCAATCCCCAGTACCAAAAAAAAAAAAAAAAAAATGAATGGGATTTTAATTACTAGTTATTAGGAAGACACATCTTATAGATAAAAAAAAAATCTGGTACAACGTAAAGCCATTCATTCATTCCTTCATTTCTGCAGCATATATTTATTGAGTGTACAGCACTTTTAAAATATTATAAACTAGAGCATGAAAAGAATGATTACAATACCATCATAATCTATTAGCATTTCGTGAAACAATGTTTATTAGCAGTTATCCATATGATTATTTCAGACTTAAAATCACACATAAGAAAAGTTGATATGTCGCAATAAAATACATAGCAAAATTTAAACTAAATAACATAGACCATTCACATATATAATATGTATATTTGGAAAGATATATTCTACAAACATATTCAATATATTGATAAAAGGTACAAATATTTCGATATACTTTAAATGTATTCAGTTTTCTGAAAAAGTATTCAGATCATACCTCCACTATGCTTCAATATGCTTAAAATATAATTAAATATGTAGGATAATTTAAGATTATGATATAACAATGCAACTATTTATGTGATTATCATTTACATAAATGCATGCTCTTTTATGAGTCTCTTGACACTAAGTCCACTTACAACAGGCTCCCACAATGTTCAACATTGATTAATTTCAGTTGTGGCTTAGGAACAAGTTTACTCAATTGCTTTAATTGTATCCAATGTTTAATGACTATAATTTTTTAAAAATTAGATTGTTTAATAATCCACGAACAAGACTCACAATGCATTACTGATTTATTTGCTTTGTGTTTCATCTCACTTAACAAGGTGTTTTAACCATTTATTCTATTTAATCATGTATTTGATTACTGGTGTTTTTTTACTGTATACTTAGGCATTCACATTATAGGCTATAATTTCTCTTCATTGATGGAAGTATTATAACTTACCCTGATAAAACATAGTTTAATTTTTTATTCATTGGGACATCTTAACTCCTTTCCTGCTTATCAGTTACAATATCAGTAATTACATTAAACTCTTTACATTTGGCTTATATATATATGTATATATCCATCTATATCTAGATGCAAATATAGATATAGATAGATACAGATGTATCTTCCATTAAAAGGGTTTGTTTTAAGAAATAAATCATGTGGCTGTTTTTACTGCCCTTCATGTTCTCACATAAGGCTACTTCCCCACCACCTATTGAATACTGTTCACTATTTATGCTCTTAAATTTTTCAAAATAGTTACATTTCATTATTAACCCATAATTCCAAGCAAATGGACAGTAATCATCATCAAACTGTGTACCTTGTTTTTAATAATATAGTCTTTGTCTTATTGGTAGTTGCCTGAAATTTCATATGATATTCTTATAATCTAGTTTCTTCAGCAAGAGATCTCTTTTGATATGTCCTGCTACATTTTGAATTCCTAACCTTCCTCCAACCTGGGACTTCACTGGGTCTATGTACTGTTTTCATCTTTTTTTTACCCAAGACATAAAATTAGAATAATAGTTGTGCCTTTCTTTTTTTGCAAATATTTCCAAATTACTTAGAAATATACATATATGTATTCATCAATGATAGAAATTATTATAATAAATAATATGAATTTACATTTTATCCTACATATACTACCCATAATAGCATCACTTTAGAATTGTAGACTAAGAGGATGCAGAAATATTTAGGATCTAATTAGATCGACTTACATTATTTTTATAAAAAGAAATAAAGCACTTTTAAATTTGGCATTAACATATATAGCTAGAGAAAAAAATTAAGATAATTTAGAACTCTACCAGACTTCAAAATGATTAATGTCAGGAATGTGCAGAAATATGGATGCCAGTGTCATTCTATGAAAAGTAAGTCTGTAAGGATAGCTCTTAACTAAAGATATAGGAAATACAATGATGAACATTTATCCAAATTTTAGGCCTCTCCAGAGAGAAAGAACCAATTGGAGAAGATAGTATAGATATAGAAAAATGAGAGGTGATTTATTAAGGGAACTGACTCACATGATTATGGAGACTGTGAAGTCCCATGATGGTTGGAAGTTGGAAACACAATGATGTTGGTAGCACAGCTCAGTTTATGTAAAAAAGCCTCAAAACCAGGAAAGATAATGAGGAAACTCTCAACCCAAACTCAAAGGACATATGGGTCTGCTGGTCTAAATTCTGGAGTTTAAAAAACAGAGAGTCTTAAGATCTGATGTCCAAGAGCAAGACAAGGGTGTTTCCATTACAGGTCAGAGTGAATTCACTTTACCCCTGAGTTTTTCTCTTATCCTGGCTTCCAGCTTATTAGATGGTATGGGCACATGGAGGGTGGATGTTCCCCATTCACTTCACCAACTCATAGGCCAATCTTCTCTGAAATTAATCTTATAGATATATCTAAAATAATGCTTTTTGGCTTTCTATGTGTTTCTTTTTTTTTGGGAAGGGGGTACCAGGGATTGAACTCAGAGCCAGAGCCCCAGCCCTATTTGTATTTCATTTAGAGACAGGGTCTCACTGAGTTGCTTAGC
Organism: Xerus rutilus; assembly: GCA_028644305.1. NCBI lineage: Eukaryota > Metazoa > Chordata > Mammalia > Rodentia > Sciuridae > Xerus > Xerus rutilus. The sequence goes on along the minus strand of CM053408.1, from coordinate 96,956,843 downwards.
ACCTTGCTTTTGCTGAGGCTGGCTTTGAACTTGAGATCCTCCTGTTTTAGCCTCCAGAGCCGCTGAAATTACAAGCATGTGCCACCATGCCTAGTGGTATTTATTAATTCAGTCTAATTGATGCCTAAAATGAACCATCACAATCCATATGAAGAGAATAGACATTTGGTTCACTGCCTTCACAGTGTTTAAAAACAGCATGAGTGTACAAATATTTGTGGTTTGGGAAGAATCACTGTGGATATGTGTAATTTAACATCTTGAATACTTTTGCCTACTATTTGATGTATACGAAGCAATAGCATGTGTTTAACTTTTGTTCTGTTTTGAATATCTGACAAAGCATAGGAAACTCAATTAGTCTGGACTGATATTCCCAGCATGCCTAAGATGATAAATTAGTTTTTAGTAAAGGGTAAGTACCTTCCAAACACTTGAAGATTTAAATATAAATATAGATAAAGAAGTAAATTAAATCCACACTTTTTTTAAAATTAGAATAATGTGTCTGTCAATTGAATGGTTTTGATGCTTAAGGAAATTTGTTATAGTGGTATAATTAGATTCACAAGTTAATCTAACTTGAAATGCCATTGAGTTTATATTACTGATAATGATGAAATAGCTTGTATTGGACTAATTCTCCTCCACATGGCAATTATAAACTTTAGACAATAAGTAAATAAAGTTGATAATAATGAAGAGAACCATAAAAGCAAGAAAAAATAGAAGGTATTTGATTCTTGAAAGAAGAAAACTGATCTATGTAAGGTGAACTTAGATGGCTTCTTACTTGAATCACCTCTTACCACTCCACATTGTATATGGTAGTTATCAGGCAGAAATACATATATATAGTCTCTCATCTTGAGAAGTCAGAGTTTGGAATCTTGGACTAATTGAGATTCTGGAAGTGAATGAAGAAATTTGGAAAGTAGAAACCTACAGGAAAGTGAACCTCAAAACTACATAAAGACTTCACTTCTAAAATGTGCATGCAACGAGAAGGCTCCAAGTTTCCCAGCCAAAAGGAAAGGTCAAAAGCCTGAATAAATGGTATTATATCAGATGTTATCCTTTTCAGAGGTAACTGAGTTTAAAGTTGATTATAACCAAATTACTTGCCTGTTATATAAACAAAAATATCAAGTCTTCAGAGGAAGACAATAGAATTCAGAATTCTTAAATCACCCACAAAGTAAAGTATACGATCATTTACTACTCAATATGGAGAAACAGGAAAATACAGCTCAGCATAAAGGAAAAAGGCAGTCAAAGGAAATGGATTCCATAATCACCAAGATGATAAAATTGGCAGAAAAAGATTTTTAAGCAGAATTTATAAATATATTTAAGTTTCTAAAGATAACTACGGTTATTATGAAAGAAATGGTAAAGAATCTCAAGGTAGAAATACTATAGTTTTAAAAATGATGTAAATTGCATAATTAAAATTAAAAATTAAAATTTTTATTTCATTTAATTATAGATGATGGGGATGGGGACTATTAAACTATTTAGATGACTTGTTCTAACTATAATTGAAGCCTATCCAGAAAAAGAAAAACCTTTGGGATATGAAATCTAGTAGACTGATCAATAAAACAGCAAGATATACAGGTATGACCAAAAGACCTAAGCATAACTATTTTTTTTAATGTGTCAACAAATGCTAACTTTTGGAAGTAGAATATGATTTCTGCCAATAAAAGAAATAAAAAGAACAGAAGAAAAACAAATTCACACTAACTCATGCCACTACTTGGACCATAGTCTGTGTGCTAGGATTCACCTGTGGGTGTTATTACTCCACTGATTTACAATTTATTAACTATTCATCTGCCATAGTTCCTTCTTGAAGTTAGGATTGCTATCTACTTCAGGACAGACGTTCCTACTGTTTCAAGTTAAGTGTTTGTAATGTAAACTCTTGGAAAAGAAGAGTATGAAATGTTAGGAGGACATAATTCACTATATGACTAAGAATTGGAGAAGTATTTGTGAATCATACCAACCACTATTTCTTTCTCTTTCAAAAAACTAAGGTCACTAAGAACACAAATGCTTCTGAGGAGGTTTATCTTGCATATCATAATTTTTGACACAATGTTCATTTGATTATATTTGATAGCACTTAACCATTAAAGACATCATATTTTGACCTTGAAGTCTTGAGGCATTTCTATAAAGTGACACTTGGGTTTGTTTTGTTAACAGGAAGGATTTGTCTTGATTGCTGATTTGCTTTTTGTATCGTTTGATGTTTTGGAGTCTTGACATATCTGTATATTTAAGCTAAAGAAATGTGCTGATGTGGTAAAACACATAAGTATATGGCTTGTTTTCCAACTTTTATTCTATCTGAGCCAAAGTAAAAATGAGATTGCAGTTTTATAGGATAAATGCAAACTCTCCAGATACGCTTATTATAGAAGAAAGAAAAGCTGTTGATTTTCTGCTGATTGACTATTTCTAAAGAATTCTTCCTTAGGACAAATTGACTGATAAAATTTAGAAAAAAAATTAACTGGATAATTATGAAAAGGACAACCTTATTAGTCAAATGAACTAAATAAGTTTTGTTTTCTTTTAAATAAGTCTTAATTTAATAATAATTTTTATTTATGGAAATATTGCTAAGTTAATGGAGAAATATTGCTAAATTAATATTGCCCTCACTCCATCTCCATTATTATTATTAATATTACATGACTATGAGATAATTTGTTATGTCATGAATATATATTGATAAATTATTTACTGAATTATCTAATTTTATTCAGATCAATTTAAGTTTTGCCTTTTTTTTTTTAGGATTTTATGCCTTACACCACAGTTTTAAAAGTGATGTCTCCTTTGGTTCCTCTAGACTGTGACAATTTTTTGGACTTTCCTTCATTTTGACCAGGAATTCTATCAGAATGAGAATGACAATTTCCTATATCTTTATATGTTGGAGCTGAAATGGCAAGTTTAAATGATGTTTTCAGCTTTTCATTGGTTAATACCTTCAATATCATTCCTCTATATATGCTTGAAAAAATTATGGTTTTCCATAGTGCCTTAACAGTGATTTTAATTAAATATTTATAAGGGGATGGGGAGCTATAATTCCTCAAATGCCTTAAAACGTGTAACAGAATGTAAATTTAGTTTAAAATCTATTTTTAATATTAAATTGAAATGAGTGTGATGGCTATTATGTGTTTGTGTAGGAACATTTGCATGCATCTGTCATTTTACTGATTAGAAATATGTGTGAGAAAATTTAAAGCTTTTCTGGTATCAACTACATCCTTAGTTTTAAAGAAATTTTAATTATCTACCAACAATGAAAATTTTTTTCCCATTGAATTATTCTTTTAATTTTTCTAAGTTTGAAAAATTTTAAAGTAGAACCATGCAAGGAAATTAAGTGTAAATAGTTCAGTTAAAACTATCAGGGCCACTTGATGGCTACTACCATCAAATTTGGAAAAAAAAAAAATCCAAGGAAATTGTGTTTTGACATTAACTATTAACCAAAACTTATAGCAACTTCTATTTTAACTTCAGCTAAAGTTTCAATGTTGAATGGATTTTTTCATCAAATGAAAAGTTAATGAAAATACTTTGCAATTCCAGTGTTAAAAATATTTTATAAGCTCAAATGCTTCTTTTTTTTACATTCATTTTAATTTTATTTTCATTTTTCAATAAGTAGTTCATTATTAAGTGTTGCCATATGAAGAAAAAATGACTTCATTCTTATTCCTTCTATCCAAGCAAATATCAGAAAGAACAATAATTTAATACATCTTTTTAAAAGAAGTAGAAAGAAAAAAACATTAAACATTAGCAAACATTAAAGGAAAAAGAAAGTTTCTTAAACTTTAGGACGAAAGGACCTTTCAAATTATGACAAAAAATGCAGGAGCCAAATAAGAGATTAACCAATTCAAATACATGAGAAAACATGAATTTCTTCATGGTAATAAAACGAACCAGAAAAAATATTTGCACTAATACATCATTAGCCATCAATATCAAATTAAATTCTACAAAGTTCAACATTTCAATAGAAAAAATCAGCAGAGAATATGAACAGATGATTCATAATATAATAGAAATGGCTGTTTATTTTTTGTTGTTTTTTTTTTTTTGGTTTAAGCACATAAGGATTTTTTTGTTTAGTAGCTTTTTTTTGTTTGTTTTTAGAGGATAACATTTCATTTCTGTGGTTGTAAGTGATATAGAATCACAACATACATGCAGTCATACATAAAGTTAGGGCTACGATGACCATCATATTCCACTACCTTTACTGTCCCCATGCCCCCTTCCCCTTACACACCTGTGAGCAGAGTTCCTCCATCCAACAATGAAATTTCAATGTAGGAAATATATGTACACCTGTTTCATAAAGTGGAGCATAGAACCTTGCTGAAGTAAAGTTTCTTTTCTTTTTTTAAGTGAACAAGAGTTACTAAATATGATAATAATATTATTATAAAAATGAATATATGTTTTAGGTTAAAATGACCTAAATTAAATAAAAACAAGTTGAAGGAACATGGTTTTAAAATATTTTAAATAGAAATAATCCTCTGGCAAACAAAATGATAAAGTCAAATTTGAATTTCAGAAACCCTGTGTGGAACAATATTATTTAAATCTGTAGAATAATATAATCCAATGCATACTGAAATAATGTTAATATTTACTAATATCTAATCATTCTTCACCAAATATTTATTAATTGTATACCATATATCACACACACAATAAAAGCAGAAACACAGGTCTTTCTCTGAGGGAGCTCATGCTCACAGTTTCATAGAAGGGATGCATCTAGGGATAATGTTAAGCAGAACAGCATGGAGCTCAACACTCATATTCAGGGTCCAGGAAGGTGAAAACAAGTTATAAAATTTGCCTAAACTGTCATAAAAATGAATTTTGGGGTCTCTATTTCCTATTCTTTTACTGTCATGAAAGAAAAAAGACATGTATTTTAGAAAAACATTAACAAAAACTATGATTCAAGGAATAAAGTATTATTAAATGTGTGTATAAAATATTTCATTAAAAGCAATACAAAATTCATTTGCATATTATTTTGAAATTACCACTTCAGTGCTCAAAGTGGTATTCTTGCTTAACATTCAAATATACATATTTCAGAACTTAAAAATATATTAATATGATCTAGCTATTTAATAAGGAAATAAGTGACCTTGATTTAATCACATAAACTTCCCAAATGATACAAATCTTGTTTGTCTCTGGATCTTTCTCTTTATACACAGCTCCTGTCAAAATATTTCATATGTAATCACAAAATTCTGGCCAAATACCTCATACCTGTCTTCCATGTTTCTGTTCCAAAAAAGAACCAGTAACACTTATCAAATGTTGAGTAAACAATATGCTAGAAAAATCACAACACCTTCAGTAATCATCTGTTTCAAATAATATGGTCCCAAAATAGCAGTTAGTGAAATGTGTGTAATTTTACTACTAGTATGCTTGGCAGTAAGACTAAAAGCAACATTTGGTGATAAAGTCATTTCTGGCAGTATATGTTATCATTTTTTTTTTGTCAAGGACAATACATTTGTTACCTTTATATTATTATTGAAGAAATTCTCACAAAATATATAGTGATACAGAAAATATGTAAGACACTGTTCTATTATCCTTTCTTATGGCTCCAAGTAATTCTCCTCCTGGTATTCATAGTCTTGTTGTTGTGAACTTAGAGATCTGCTTGTAATGAAAATAATATGGGTAAAGCGATATATAACATTTCTGTTATGGTTTAGATTTTGAATGTCCCCCAAAGGCCCATATATCTTGGAGGTTTGGTCCCCCGACTCACCAATGTTCAGAGGTGGGGTTTTGAGGAAGTTTTAGATCATTAACTCTCTGACCTCATCGGTTGATTAATAATTTGATGGCTTTTTGGGAGGCGGTAGAAAATTAGGAGGTAGGGCCTAGTTGAAGAAATGGGTCCTTTGAGATGGTGCCCTTGGGATGATACTTTTTCACTGGTCCCTTTCTCTCTCTCTGTCCTCCTTCCCAGCTGCTATAAAGTTTTACTTTGCCATACCCTTTTAACCTGATGTTCTTCCTTGCCTCAAGTCCATAGGAATGGAGTCCACTGACCATAGGCTGAAACCATGAGCCGAAACAAAATTTTCCTCCTCTAAGTTGATTTTCTCAAGCATTTGTCATAGCAACAACAACAAAATAACAGAGGACTGTGACTTCTGCTTTATAGACCTCACCCTACTCCACAATATCTCCAACTTAGTGCTCTCTTGCTTGCAACTCAGGTAAAACAAGTTCCCATATTGTAAAGCATCTTTTCCATTGGAAAGACCCATGTTTCAAGAAACTGAGAGAAGTCTCCAATGAACAGCTTCTGAGGAACTGAGATCTCAGTTTAAAAATATAGGAAGAGTGAATCCTTCCAATGATAAACTGAGTTAATTGGGAGTTGATTTAACTGGATCTTGTGATAACTGTAGCAAAGCTGTGCACAACCTTTTAACTCATAGAAATTATGAGATAGTAAAGGCATATTGTTTGATGACTATAACTTTTGGGATAATTTGTTCACCAACAATGAATAATCCATTTCCTAGTGAAAAACTTATGCTCTTGAAAATGTTCATCAAGATGTGCTATGAAGCTGGGAGTGGTGGCTCACGCTTGTAATCCCAGCACTTTGGGAGGCTGAGACAGGAGAATCGCGAGTTCAAAGCCAGTCTCAGCAATGGCGAGGCGCTAAACAACTCATTGAGACCCTGTCTCTACATGAAATACAAAATAAGGCTGAGGATGTGGCTCAGTGGTCGAGTGGCCCTGAGTTCAATCCCCAGTCCAAAAGAAAAAAAGATGTGCTATGAAAAAAATTTTGTTTTCTACTCATCACTACTGGGTAAATTGCCTTGCTGTAGATCACCATTCTGAGAATCAGGAAAGTAGCAAATGCAGGAAAAACTGAGTTCACAGACACCTTATTTCCAAGGTAAGTAATTTCATTTAAAAAAAAGAAGCTAAGAGGAAAGACATTTGAAGTTCAACAAATGTCACTGAAATTAAATCACTTTGGAAGCCAGCCATTCTTCCTTCCAAGAACTAACCTACCAGCCCTGACTGTGAGGCATAAATATACACTGAATTTTTACTAAGGAGGAAAAATGATTCTGGGAAGATGCCACAAAGGTTCTCTTCACTATGACAATGGCCATCTGCAAGTTATTTCAAGGTTCTGAATTCTCATCTCAGTGGAAAATTAATTATAAGAATATCTTAGCTTTTAATGGATTTTAAATGATCTAAAAACCCTCTCTGTATTTTTAATGTATAATTCTTTTATATTAATAACAGAATAGATATGAGGAATAAACTTTATGAAGCATACAGCACATCAATAACTCTCCATGTATTTGAAGTTCTCTTGCTTACGTTTTTTAATGTATGCTCTGAATGTGATTAATTTTCTCATAGCTGCATTTGCAATCCAGTTAAAAATACCTAATAGAAATCTGTTATTTCCTTAGAATGAATGCTAACTAATTTTCCTTTTCTTGCTTGTTTAGCATAACTTTTTGTTCAAAATTCAGTTAAAAATAATTTTCAAAACTGTAATACATATTTTCAAGCTTTAGAAAATTCTTTCTCTACTAATGTAAATAGAAAAGTTGTTCTAATTAGTAGTGGTACTATATCCAAAAGTTCCAAGTAAGCTACAGAGTCCAAGAGAACATTGTAGAGTATTTACAGATAATAATGATTCAATAAAAATATGTTTATGTTAGATGTTGCAAAACTGTCACATTATACAAACCAGCACAGATTTCACCAAATATAGATCAAAGAAATAATAAACTATGCAGTTAGACTTTGGGCTATTTGTACTTCAATTTTCCTATTCATTAAAATGGTGATAATATAGTAGTTCCCCTCTTATAGAAATGTTATAAGGACTAAATTAGTTACTAGACTCTTTTTAAAGTATCTGACACATATTAAGTACTCTATGGATTGTCCATTATGATTTTCATCATTTGTAAGATTACAATTCTGACAAAAAAAATCCAAATGTGTTATTTGGTGCAAAAACAATACATTCAGATACATGTGAAGCATCCGAATGTGCACCAACACAAGTTCTATTGTACCATGTACTATTTGTCAAATGGCCAGAGAAAAGAAATATATTGTTCATTCAATAAATAAATAAAAAGAGGGAGATAGAAAATATGTAGATGGATGATAGCTAGGAGCTACATATATATATATATATATATATATACACACACAATATCATATAAATATGATGCTTAAAAGTCTTTATAATTATCTTGATAGACTAGTGTCCAAAGTAACAGCCAATCATCCTTCCTCTTTTAGAGTTTGTATTCCATTGGAGAGACACATAAAATAAGCACATGTCTGTGCAGTATATCAGATGGTAATAAATATTATATGGTATAGGAAGGTGAGAAATAAATATACACTGAATATATATACACTGAAAATATACACTGAAGGAAACACCAGTAAGGAAAGTGAAAGTGCATGCTACAATTTCAAATAAAGTATTTTAAAAAGACACTTTTGAGGAAAGAAAACCTTTGAACAAGGAACTAAAGAAGGTGAGGAGCAAGCTAGGTAAACAAATGGGAGAACCCTTCAGACACAAGACCTCTTAATGCAAAAATACTAGTGTAGAATGGTATCTGGTTTCCTTGGAAATTTTAACAAAACACAATTATTTAATATAAGATAATTGAAAGACTTCTGATATCACGAGGCACTTTTAGGCTGTTTTCTTCTCAAATATAGTTTGTAAATTTAAAACCATAACATTTATCTTAAAAATTGAGTGAACTTAATAAGTTGAAAAACATATGAACCATTTTATATTTGAATTCACATATTCATCATCTTATTTAATAATCTCAGAAAGGTTGTGAAATAGTGTGCTCTGTACAGAAGAGAATATAATAAGTTTCAGAACAGATAATTTGATCAAAGAAACCTAGTATCTGAATGAAAAATTAAAACTATGATTCTCATCAGCAACTAAAATTCTCACTTTTTTAAATATACAATAGTAATTTCTAAATTATCAGAAGCACTCAAAAATGAGATTTTTAATACTCATTTATTTACATTTTTTAATATTGTCCTTTATAAGCACATAAATACTGGAAGCTATATTCTAAATGTTGTTACTTTATGTCACTTCATAGCCCATACTTAGATTAAGAAAACAAAATATTTTGGAAATACACATCTACAGACTCGAAGCTTATTTTTTTAAACTAGTATATTATCTGTCTGAGTTTCTCCTGTGCTAGATTGATTAAAATGCTAATAGGAGAAGGAGCATTCATTACAAAAAGAACTAACTGGGTAGCTATATATACACACAGAACCGCAGACACATTCAAATCACTTCTTCTAACTGTACTATTAGTTTACCCTCCAATTTTCATTTTTATAAAGGAGGACAGCATTCACATATAGAGAGCCATGAAATTTAATCCCATTGAGAATCTTACAGCCAAGTAGATTTTATAGTTGTCATAAGCTAAAATTGGTTCACTCCAGAAATAAAACTACCATTGTTTGAAATTTCAAGTTATATAAGCATATGTAGATATGCATACAATTACATAATATGATATACAAAGAAGCTGTGATGCTCTTTCTATATGAATATCTGAAATTTATTAGAAATCCTAGATTTTTGATTATCTCTCAGAAAAGTTATTATTTTGATATTTTTAATAGCCATGTTGGGAAAATAAAATCTATTATTAATTTGTCACAATTATATTACTGGGCTCTATAAATTTCAGAATTACTTTAATAATTACATTGTCATATTAAAATCAATCAATCAAATTTTGTATATTAAATTTTGAATAGAATGCAAGTAGTAATAATTAATATCTGTTTCATAACTTCTTATTAATAGGAAAATTAAAAACATGAATTAAAACCTATGTAAAATAACTCATTACAGTTTTGGAAAACCTTTTAAAAGTATTTATGAATATTTCTAAACAAAACATCTGCTTAGCTGGGTACAGTGGCTCATGCTTGTAATCTCAGCACTTTGGGAGGCTGAGACAGGAGAATTGCAAGTTTTAAAGCCAGCCTCAGCAATGGCAAGAGCTAAGTAACTCAGTGAGACCCTGTCTCTACATAAAACACAAAATAGGACTGGGGATGTGGCTCAGTGGTCGAGTGCCCCTGAGTTCAATCCCCACAAAAAAAACAAACATTTGCTTAGAATCAACATAGTTAGATTGCTGTCATAGTATAATTCACATGTATACAGTACCTTGAACTTAAAAAAATAAGCGTGCATCCACTGATTAAAGTTCATTTTAGAAATCTTATCATGAATGAACTGTACTATTAAATAACACCTACAGAGTTAATCTACCATCACTTGAATTTCTTCTCTAGGAGTAGATGTATTACTTCATAAAGGAGCATTTCCATTATTAAATATGCAGTGATTCAGCATTGTCTTAGACAGCTGTCATCGTTTTGCTAACAGCAGTGCTAGGCATCTGTTGGGTATTTCCTGCTCAACATATATTCCTTTGTTCTGCTGGAAACATATTCATTTTATTTTATAGAAACATTATCTCCCTAACTCTCCCTGTTGGAGGGTAGGCAGGTGGGCTCTGCCTAGACAGCAAGATGCAATTACAAAGTATTTTCTGAAATTTTGCAAAAGATAAACATTATACAGATTTGGAGATACAATACCATCTTTCAAGTTGGCATAAAGGAGTCCTCTCTGCCATCTTGAGAGTAAAACCAAAATAGAAAAAGTTGGATTACAATTTGAGAAAACATAGGACCATGCAGAGAAATTCAAGCTTATGGAATGTGTCATTTATACAGCTGGAACCATAGGTTTTTCTCTCTAAAAATCTATAAATTTGCAGTTTAACTTTAGCTGTTATCACTACAAAGACAGAGCTGGGAGTGTAGCTCAGTGGTAGAGCACTTACTTAGCATGCATGAAGCCCTACGTTTGATTCCTCCCACTGCAAAAAATAAACAAACATGGTCCTAAATAGTTCAGAAAGATCACTTACTAAAAGTCCTTTAAATTGGAAACATTGTATGAACAGAAAAAAAAATCAAACTCTCTTTAATATAAATTCTTTGGAAAGAAACTATCAAATAAGTCTTTATGTGCTGTAAGCTTTTAATTCTATGCTATGATAATTACAAGTGAACTTGATTTTTCAATTTGTGGATCAGTGTGGTTATAGTTTCAACCACAATACCTTTGAAAATCTAATCGGTTTCAATTAAGACAAGATAATATGAATCATTTCCACCTCTTAGATGAAAACAGAAAAATTGACAAGTTCCTTCAATCATAACACATAGAAACCACCCATAAAGTATATCAGTCCCAGTTGCATGTAGCCATATCTGATTTGAATTTCATAACACTTCTGCATAGAAATATCAATTCAGTGATGGGAAAAGTCCAAGCCTTGCAATCAGAAAAATAAAAGCAAATCTTGCAAATAATGTGAATTTGAACACTGCCTTCACACTTAGAATTCTTTGTTTATTTCTATATTCTGATACTATTTAATATTTTCAATGATGGTTGTGATTGGTGAAAGCATACATATGAGAATATTTTTAGCTGCTAGGTGCTATGCTAATATTACATGTGTGTACATGCTTTTGCATACACATAAATATTCTATACACAGATGTATGTATTCTATCTCCATGCATATATGTATGTTATGTATATGTACACAATTAAATTTCACAGAATCCCAGAAACCTTTCTGGAATAAAATACTGAGTGGGGAGTTACATTCTCTGTAGTTATGAATTTCTATTCTTCAGTCAGGAATCCTGAGTTCAGGTCAAGTCTCTGCCACTTACTCGCTAAATGACATTGGACAAGTTTACTTCATTTCTTAGTAGTAAATCACCTTGGGCAAGGTGAGTTAACTTTTTGGTTACTGTGTTATCTAAATTATAATTTTTATAAATAATTTAGTTTATACTCATAAAGGATTTATAAGGATAAGAGCTATACCTAGCATATAATAATTATTCTACCACTATAAGCTTAGTTTGAGAAATTAACTAGGTAATTCTTTATTGTAGTTTGCTCAGCTTTTGACTCAGATTTAGTTTTCTCAGATAAGATCTTGTTTGGATTTTCCATTCTATATAATCCAGGAAATACTCTACACTCCTTCCATTTCCCAGAACATTGAATATGCCTGGCATGGCAGTGAGACAGTGAGCCCAAAGAAAGCAAGTTGTCACATTCTTGCTCCAGGAAATGATCTGGCTCCCTGGATAGACAACAGCTTCCCTTTGGGTGACATCAATGGGCAACACGGTTTATGTTTGCTTGTTTATCACTGGGTTTTCTGATAGATGATGAGTTCCTTAAGGGCATGGGACATTTTAAATTTAGTGGAACAAACTCAGAGAATTTTCTGGTACTGAGGAGGAGTGAAAAACTATAAGAAAGAAGCTGTCTATTACAGAGGATGTGGAGAAGGATATAGAAGCTGCAGAAATTTGCACTATTCTGCAAAGCATTGGATCTGTAATGCAGATTACAGGTGCTAATTATCTAAAAGGATTAAATAAAAGAATATGAAAAATAGCAATAATGAGTTAAGATTGTAGTGGTTGTGGTATCAATGATGAAAGTGGAAATAGTTAAAAAGATGAACTGCTTCTTGTCCACTGAGGTCAATGGTGGCCTTGCTAATACAAAGTTTTGAAGCAACCAGAGTTTCTTATAGGTGCCTTACAATCATCAGAGATATTTGAGTTCATCAAAGAAGAGTAGAAATTAATTTATTTAAGAGATGCTGCTTCTGTGATGTCAGCAAAAGTAAAAGATATGTAGGGTTACATTTACATTTAGCTGAGATATCTCTATATTTGTATATTATCCATCTATACATCACTCTGATTGACTGCAGGTCTTGAAACAAAAGTCCTAGAATCCTTATAAAAAGTGTTGTAAGGAGAAACTTTTATTCTATTTGATCTTTGAATTTGGATCCTGACAGAATCCTAAGATCTTTTAATTTTGCTAATTAAAGGAAAATTTTTGCTTTGCTCCTAAGGGAGCAAAGATTTATTTTGATTCATGGATTCAGAGGTCATCAGGCTCCATAGAAGAAGTATCATGACAAAAGAGTGTAGGGTATCAAAGCTGTTCATCTCATGGCAGACAGAAAGCAGAGAAAGAAAGCAAAGAAGAGTTCCTGGACAAGATAAGCCTATAGGTCATGCTTCTAACAACCTATAATAATGCCATCAGATTATTAGTCCATCCATGGCTTAATCCACTAATGAGGAGAGGCCTCATGATCCAAAACTTCCAAGAGTTTCACAATTGTATATAGCTATATCGAGGACCAAGTCTTTAACACATGAGGACATTCCAGAGTCAAACTATAATGTGAGAATAGGAAAAATAATTTGGCTTTTTGCAATTTTGTGGTATGGGAAAAACTCACCCACGTTTGAGTAAGCATAGATATAGAATTCTCTGTGGACTGAGCAATAACAAAAAATACACACTTTGTGTTTTCTTTTACAATACTTATTAATATCTATATCTTATCTATGGATCAACTTGATTTAGTTTTCCTCCTTATGCTTCACATACATATAGTCTACAAGTTTTATAAGTGATTCATCAAATATAAAGTAGTCTCATTCTGATAGCTCAGCTGCAGCTCTTCTTTTGTATTTTCCAACAATATTGATAGCAGCAACAACAAAATAATGATGAACACAACTATCCTTAATACAGATGAAAATTTCCAAAGACTTCAAGAATAAATTGTAAGTAACTCAAGATATTTGATCTAATAAGCTGCAAAACAATTTTGACATAAACTAAGACATAGACAGTTGCAGGGAGCATAAGTTTTAGGTAAAAAAATCAGAAGTTCAGTTCCGGATACGTTAGCACATTACCTTATAATTAACCATGTCCTCAGAAGGAGATGTTCTACAAGTTCTCCTGCAGCCATCTCTCCTTCCTGCTTACCTTCCTCCCTCTTTCCCTCTCTCCTTCTTTTTTGTATCTTTCTCTTCTCATTTGCTTCTCTTCTTTTCTGTTGCCAATTCTTTCATTACTGAGTGAATTATACCTGTAACTGTAGGATTCATTTATAATTATGAAAGCACTCTTTTGAAAGAATTGTGTGTTTTCCAAATGTTTTCAGATTATTTTATTGACTTGAAAATAAGTATTGCCTGTGGAAAATTTATCAAAACCTTGACAAATAACTCATGGTTAATAGGATGTAGTTATATGATGTGTCATGTATAGTTTATATTCTGTTTTGAGCTAATTAAAATATTTGTGTGTTAATACATCTGTAGTCTAGAGAAGACGTATGAATTAAGCATTTTTCGTTAACTGCTTTCTTTAAACATTAAATCAGATACACACATATTATATTTTTATGCATTTATCTACTTTCTCTTTTTATGTTCCTTCTGTTTTACACATCATATTTGACTGGGCACCTAGGACTCTACCTTCAAATGTGTCATAATTTCTGAAGCATTACTTTAAGAGCTCTTTTTTCAGATGCAGTTTAAGTAAATCTCTTTTCTTTGTATTTTTAAAGACCATCTATACAACCTTACAGTACCATTTTATATGATATTGTCATAATGGTTAACTTATTTAGGAAGTCTTCCCCATTGGATGTTTATTGACCTGGGTGCAGGGAACACATAAGCTCATTTCAATTCTAAACACTGCTTCTAGGTAACTTTATCTTTTTCTTTCTTTTAATGAATGCCTACTAACCTCTAGGTACAATAAAAATTGAAACAAGTAATAGCCCCTAATATTAAAGACTTTGCAATCCAATTGAATATGTTGCAGGAAGTGCAATGACAATTATAAGCCACATAAATCAAATTCATTTGTTGAGTTGAAAAACTAAAAAGAAAGAATGTTCTGACCAGAGTCACTGAATAAATGACATAGTAAAAACTTTTATAAGGGAACTTGAAGTAATAACCTAAACTTTTAAATTTTTTCACAATGACCTAAATAATAAACCATTGCCACAGACACTTTTTATTTTTTTTTTAATTTTTTTTTTAGTTGTAGATGGACACAATGTCTTTATTTTATTGCTTTGTACGTGGTGCTGAGGATCGAACCCAGGGCCTCATGCATGCGAGGCAAGCACTCTACCACTGAGCTACAATCCCAGCCCACACAGACACTTTTTAGTTGTAATGATTACTGGCTTGTTCAACAACCATATAATTTTAACACTCAAAACCAATCAATTTCTTTGTTCTGTGAAATAACATCTACATATTTGTTTACATATTTTATAAATACAATATTAATGGGGTTTAATATTAGTTTTAACAAAACAAGCAATATCATTTCTACCCTTCAGAATATGAATTAAGATGTAAACATATATTCCAGACACTTTGTAAAGTCTTCAGTTTATACCAGTCTTCAACACAAAATATTATAGCATAACTTTCTTATCATCTCATCCTATTTATATTCTAGCATATGTATGAATTTAATGAATAGCTGTATATATTTGCTACTTGATTACATACAAAATGTTATTTATCTAACTCACTCTTAATATTCTTATTTATATATTATTCATTCTTTTCTAAGGAAAAATATTTTACCTCAGCAGCAAATGGTAATAGCATAAGCTAGTTCCACTCTAATGTGCAATGTATCTACTGCATTCATGCTAGAAATTTAAAAATAACAGCAATCAGCAGAGGGTTGGAGTTTATGAGCTTTAATTATTCATTTGGTGGCATATAAATATATAGGCTTAATTATAGCAAATATATTGGCAATTTCACATACACAAAGCTATCACATATTAAAGGAATTCTAGCACCTAATATTTCAAACAATTTGATTTAAATTTAAGAAAAGTAATAATGTATATCATTTGACATTATAAATATGTTTAGAAGCACAGCATTCAAGTAGTACAAATGGAAAAAGTAAATTAAAAATTTAAGATAAGTATTGTATACTTTACCCTCATTATCCCCCCAAAATATCAGCTATGGAAGAATTAGTAATAATTTCCTTCATCTCCATCCAAGGGGCAGTTCCCCCAGTATGATTCAGTGCCTACTATGTGCCCACAACTCTTACTAGGTGCTTGGAGTTTATTATGGAACAGAAAACACAAAAACTGCAATCTTAGGAAAACTTGCAGTTAGGAGTGAGAATAAATGAAAAATGAGAACAAGTAAAATTATTGGTAAAGGGCGTAACAGGGAAGCTGACTTGGGTGTGTGGGATGAGGGGAGCCTGCAGCTTTAGGAGAGGTAACAGGATGGGCTTATGGAGAGTATGAGGCATAAGCCAAGACTAAAAGGCTTCAGGGGAAGACCTGAAAGAAGAGAATTCCTGGTAGAGCATCAGGTTGAGCAAATGCCATATGCGTTTGCAGATAAGCTAGGAAACTAGAATGTTTGGATTGTTTCCTAATTCTTTCTTGCATCAATTGGACATAAACATAGCTTCTGCATTAATTTTCCAAAGATTTATTCCAGTAGTAAGATACCTAAATAAAACAAATTCTAAGACTCAATGACAGGGTTAAAAAAAATTAACTTTAGTGATGACATTTCACTTCCACTATGTAGTTCCCATTTGTTTTCTTATATGTATTTCTTTGGATTATTTCTAAGTACTAACTTCAAGACACATTTATGAAATTTTTACTCTTTGTCAGGTTAACCTGTTTACACTTTCGTAGACATCATTTTGCTTTTTCACTGTGTAAAATATGTTTGCTCCAACATATGCATCAAATGACATGCTCACTTTGTATTGCATATTTTTAATTATTCTTGGGTGATCTCTTGAGTATCAAGAGCCAAGAATTTTATTAGGCATCCAAAATATTAATGACACTATTTCATGGTTTATACTATCTGAATTGTATTACAATTCTTAAATTGTGGTCAGGATCCATGGATTGGCTTTCCTTTCTTTTATCTCATGTACTCTGTGCTTTCAGACTCTAATGGGGTATGTCTTAATATATCTGGGTATCTGGATGCAAGAGCTGCTTCCAATTAGCACATACGTCCCCCTAATGTTCGAGAAATTCAAATGCCTCATGCTTGAGAGCTCAGCCTACATGTTACATCTGAGAACCCCAAAATTTGTACTTAATGATTCGGCAATAGTACCCTTTTCTGGAGACTTTTCATTAAAGACAAAAAAACACTTCTTTCTTGTCTTTCCCACACGATACTTCCTGGTAATCCCTTTCTAGTTGCCTACTACTTTCATCGTTCACATTTTCAATTTGCTTAGATTTAAGTGATTAATGGGTAACACTTCTCTCCCAATATAAGTGAGAGATGAGAAGTCAGATTAGAATAGATTAAGCTATTATTACTGATTAGAATGGATTTGAAGATGAAACTTAGATGTATGGCCAAATGGCCTTATATGCTCATCTGAATTAGAATGACAAACTCACCCTAAACAGTGGACACCTCACACCTGATCTGCAGGGACAGCTGCTTCACCGCTTCACTTGGCAGAAATTAGGACATGAGTGAATCCATTAGGAGAAGACACTTCCTCTTCCTTGATGTCCTATTCCACATGGAGAAACTTTTCTCAAAACACTTGAATAACTGCTCTGTACTTCTTTTTCACATATTCAATCTAGTTAGGTATTTTAGAAGGGAAGACTATTTTCTCTGTAATTATGGAGTCCAGTTTCCCAGGTAGAATATATATCCTATCTGTTTCTCCATGGTAAACCACCTGTGGAAAGGTATCTGTAGTCCAGTTTGGGCACAGGCATGCTGGGAAACATTTACTTATGAGCTGCATTTTCTAGTTCCAGTTTTATCATGAATGAAGTTAATATCATTAATAAAGCATATATGTGTAAAACTATGCCAGATGATGTAATTTCTCTCATCAAAACTTTCTAATTGTTCCCTTTTTCACTCAGAATAAAATTTAAAGTGCTCACACTGGCCTTACAGTCCTCCGTGAGATGGATCCCCTGGACCTGGGTACTGTCACCTCCTCTTGTGCATTCTCTGTCACTGAGTTTCAGAATTTGTTTAACTTTGGGTATCTGACTAATGGAATCACCTTTTGGAAATTAATGCAGAAGGTACATCTATATCCCATTGACTCAAGAAAGGACTGGGAATGGAGCAATGCATAGAAAGTTATTTAGTTGTATGATTCTCAAGATTAAGTGTGCAGGGAGATGGTATGAGAATTTCTTAAAATTCAGAACCTAAGCTCTCAGCCTTGGGACTCAGACTCATTTGCTCTGGGGTGACACAGATATCAGCATTATAATGAGTTCTGAGCGTTAATCTAATGTGTTTTGTCCAATGTGTGTGGAGCAAAGCTACAGTAATCTAAATTACAAGTGATGAAAGCTTAAATTTGAGGATAGTAATAAAAGAAGAAAAATAACTAAAGGGTTTGAGCATTCAACTATCAAAGATAAGAAACTACGTGCATATACTAAATGAAAGAAATATCAACAGTAGTTGTAACAGTTCAAGCCCAGCAATGAAGACAATGTTGATGATCTTAATGAAATTTAAAACCTAAGAACTACCTTTCAGAGCAGAAAGATGGATTTTGTGATAAGATACCTAAAATATAAGATGTCATAAGGAAAGTGAAATGGAGATGCCCACTTGGAGAGCAATGGAAATTAGCGAATTATATTCAGCAATTACCTAGAAATACTTAACAAGTAAAGCTATAAAGATGTGAATGAAAAGAATGCAAAGCTCTGAGAATCTATAAAGGAGGTTTGGACTTGGTCATGAAAATAATATTTAACCTGAGATTTTACCCTTAAAATAAAATTCAGAGGTGGAGAAGGGGTGGGGTTACTTTTGCGGGAGAAGGAAAGAAAGCACAATCCAGATAGAGGCCATAGCTTTTGGAAAATCTTAGACTAAAAACATAAGGGGTGGGAAAAACCAATGTCTGAGGATCATATTTAAAGGACTTGTGACTGGAGGGTGAGAGAAGGCCATGTTCTGAGGACCTTGTCTTGTAGAGCAAGTAAAAATATTTTATCTTTGTGGTAAAAGCAGTGAAAAGCTGCAGGAGACCCTTAAAGAAATGAAGGGGGATAATTCTAGAACATGGTGCTGAGTACAGACCATAGATACCCTCATATTTGGAACAGTATGAACTGCAGAGTCAGTGCCAGCCTGCAGTTGCTTCCTCCAATATACCTCACAGTGCAATGTGCTATTGCCTACCTTCCTAGGTGCTGGTGCTAAATTCATGCTCCTCATTGTATTTCCTTAGAAAAATTATTTAATTAGCCCTTCTCAATTCTGCTTATGTATTGGGAGCATCTCAGAGGTTTTAAAATATATCATGCCTAGATTCACCTCTCAGACATTCAAAACTCAAGCATTAAGGTATATTTAAACATTGTTAGATGTTTCTAACGTGTCTGCACGACTGAGAATCATCAGTTTCCTCATCTTGAAAGTCGACAGATATGGTATGAAACTAGACATATTTGTAAGCACTGAGAATAGAGCAGGTATGTGGTTGAAATATTCTAGCTATTCTCACAACCACTTACAATGGCCATTCCAACTGTTTACAGGCTTGTTGGAGGCCATGTATGAATTATGGGTTTGTTTGAGCCATCACAAGGCAGGGAGGTTGCTTTTCTGAGAACTCCTGGGTGAAATTCCCCAGGTTTGAGACTGCCCAGATTATGCTGACACTCTGCTTTAGCTCATAGCCCTAGGTTGAAGCGCAGCCTCCCAGAGTTAGATAAGGCAGGCCTAACCTGCTAAGCTCCAATGGAATTGTTTCTGCCAACTTCTTCCTGTTTCCTCAGAAAGTTCTTTATGCAGAATCCCATTGGTGTTCCCACCCATTTAAAAAAAGCCCCCTGGAATATGCTTTGGGGAGTTAGACCTAGTCTCTGTCAGAGCTGGTCCCCATTGGATCACACTTTTCACTTATTTTCATGTTTTGTCTTATTTCTTAAATTTCTCATACCTTTGATATTTCTAATCTGACTCATGGCCCTAGTGCCCTAGTTTAAGAAAACTGAGTAAACGTCACGTGGGTTGTGACACACACTCTTCCATGGGATAGATCCATGAGGAAAGCTTTTTCTTGCACACCTGGCCTGGTACTTTATCTTTGGATAGTTCTTTTCCTTCAGTCAGTTGTAGAAGGCCTCTGTTTTGAAGTGTGGCTAAATTTCCCTGCTTTCTGAGAACAGCTGAATTTTTTGTTATTGTTTTAGTGTCAAATATTTTGTAGACACACTAAAATTAATTTCTATCAGTTTTTCCATAGACGTAATGATCAAAAATTGTATTGTTCTTTCACATTCTATTTTGAATACAAATCCCTTTTATCCTCACTTTTATTCTTTGATCAGTTGGTCTTTTTCATTTCCAGAACATTAAAAACTGAAACAAAGGCATTTTAAAAAGTGCAAAAAAATTAGGAAAAACAAAAACCTACAGTAACAACAATAAAGCCCTTATTTAGGTGGAAAATGGGACCTTAAATACAAATGTAGATGACATTTAGAAATGTTTTGTATAATGATATAGATATAATGCATTTCTGTAAAATACAAAACAAACAGTGCTATGTAGAATAAATTTAGAGTCAAAATTTGAAGTTGCATCCCTGTCTTTCTATAGAAGTTCTACATAACAAGTAGAACACAGTGCTATCTACCTAAAGCTACCCATCATCATTTAGTGCACAAAAGATATATGACTTTGAACTTGGTGGTCTGAGTAAAGTGTGGGTTGTAGCAGGCTCATTTTCCTGCCTGACTTAGGTTCCTGTATTGATTCACTGTTAAGAGGTTATAACTCAGTCACTAAGTTTCTCATTATAATTTGTCAACCATTATGATTTATGTCTCCTCTACATTTGAGAATAATTTATGTCCTATTATTCTGTGCTTTCTCAAGGGATCTTTAGTTAAGTCTTAGATGTATACTTTATATCTTTCTTAAGGTGCAGAACTGTCTTTCTAGGTTGATCCTGCACTAGTGGAAAAGTTGGTCATGATGAAACCACCATTTAAAAGAGCATACCAGGCTTGTGTTTAATTTACTATTCTGTTGTGTGCCATTGTTTTTAACAATGTTGACATATGTCCTCTCGAATGAGTAGTCAATTCCAGTATGACACAAACTAAAGTGATCATAATGCTGACCAGAGCTTAGTTTGAGTTCCTCAGATTTGTGGTCACCTTCGTTTCATGAATATGCTGAGTTATGTTTTTTTCCAGTACATTGCTTAGCCATAAACATAAACTGTCACTGATTTTTGTCATATGAAAACTAAATAAAAAATACAATATAAAATTCCAAAAAAATCCAATTTTGCTATTAGTTAACCTACACAGTATGTTTTAGTCAGCTTTTTTTTTTTCTGCTTTTACTAAAAGAAGTGACAAAAATAATTTTAAAGGAGGAAAACTTTATTTGGGGACCCACAGTTTCAGAGGCCTCAGTTCATAGACAGCCTGCTCGGTTCCTCAGGCCTTGAGGAATGGTGAAAGAGTGTGGTGGTGGGAAACAGCTCACATGATGATCAGAAATCAGAGAGAAACTCCACTCACCAGATGCAACATACATAGTCCAAAGGCATGACTCCAATAACCCACTTTTTCTGGTCATACCCTACCAGCCTTCCGTTACCATTCAGTTAATCTCTATCAGGGGGTGAATTCTTTGATTGGGTTAAGGCTTTCATAATTCAATCATTTCACTGCTAAACCTTGCATTGTCTCACACATGACATTTTGGGAGACACCTCACACTCAAACCATAACACAGTACTAAGTGTTATATATTTTGATTAAATATTTTGGTCCTTATATGTGCTTTATGGGTGTTAGCTTTCTTTTATCAAATGAGGATTCAAAATGCAGTATGTAAGTGGAGAATGGTATAAGGAAGTGGGAAATCTTGGCAGAGGCAGTTTTAATACATCATGATACAAAAACTAGCACTCCATTACAAATTATGGAAAAATATACAGTGTATTTTACTGTAGCTGTTATATTCTGTTCTGCCTAGAAAAAAAATAGGGTCCAGATTTTTCCAGTAATGCCACCTGACAGGAGCAACAGAATGAACTGTCTTTAGCTTCCAAAATTATGCTATATTGTTCCAATGTAGGAAAAATCTGCATGATTAACAGTTCTGTTTTAGTAACAGCATTTAGCTGGGTCCACCTCAGGCACCATTACATGGCTTTCAGAACACTTGGAAGGAGAAAATACTTTTTTTTTGTTAACATCAAAATATTCACAGTGAACTTACCTTCAAGTTTTTAAACGCAGGTTTGTCTGAATCTAGTTTGCACTACATGGCTTGGTAAATTGCAATGAGAAAAGACTATTTTCACTTTCTAGGACATTGAATTGTTCCAATCAAACAGCCACTAATTACAAGTATCAAAAATTTTTGCAGTATCCTGGGTAAAGTCTATAAGCAAGGGCCAATAAATTAGCTTTCAACAAACACTTGACCACTTAGTTTTATATAAGTCTGACAATGACTACATAAAGGATTAATGTATCTCCATTTCCAAAATAAGGGAAATATAGCTTTCCAAAATATAAGTAACTTGCCCAACATCATCCAGCAGTTAGTGGCCAATTCAGAACCCAAAACTCTGTCCTTCCAACTACAGAGACCTTGTTCAGTGGACATTTCTGTCAACTTGCTGGTACAACTCTCAGTGACAACTGTTCTCTTGCTCTAACTCTTACAATTTTCAAGGAGTTTTTCGAATGACTTGAATTTGTGAACATTCACTCAGGAAATACCATGTTTTTGCCTCTTTCTTTTTTTTGCCTTTAAATCTTTTGTAAGTTCTCAAACTCAGAAAATAAAATTTCCTCTCCTAATTTCTTCTTTCTCATATTTTGAAGCCATAATTAATATGGATGTTCTTTGTTGTCACTGGAATAATGCCATATCCAAAAGTAATATCACAAGGTTCAGGATGTTGGAGTGGAAAGCAGTCTTGGAGATGATTTAATCTTACACTCTAAATTTACCATTCAGAAATTTGGAAACTCACTACTATTTAGGTTTTGTTCTAATTCGGAGCTATAGAGTAAGAGGCATAATTAAAAGTCAGGCCTCCTAGCACTAACCTTGGTGTTTTCATTCCCAATGTGATGGGTAAAGCTACAAAAGTTATTTTACATTTTCTTTATATTTCTGTATAAGTTTGAAGATATCTGCTCAAATTAATTAAGTTATAACACTTCTTCAAATAATGAGCCATATTTAACTTTTTCTAACTTGGGAATTTACATGGGAGCACTGAAATGGGTTTTGTGTGTTTGTGTGCTTCTCAATTTAAACAATCTGATTTTTATAAAAGTCTTATTGTTTTTACCAGGCTAAAAATTGACTTGAGGTGACTTGAATGTCATTCATACAAGCAATGTTTTCTTCATTCAATTGATATTTAATTTTTACCACTTGACTTATTATTCTCATTGTCCTGATATGTCCAGTTACATGAAAAATACACTGAACTGGTAGGATAAAAGAGTTTTCT
>CM053408.1:96849848-96932684 GCA_028644305.1 Xerus rutilus | reverse complement strand
AAAAGAGTTTTCTGCAACTAAAAAAAAAAAAGGAAAATAAACCCCAAATGACTCTCTTTGTAGAAGCTAATTCAGGACTGTGAAAGATTACTTCATTTTATGTCTAAACACATTCACCTCCCAATACTTTTTGTTTAGTGGAGAATAAATTTTTATTCATTTTTTCTACAGATACCAAATTGCATTTGAAAAAAAACAAACATTCTCACTGTAGAAAATTGAAAATTGCTAATTTCTCACTTACATAGATTTCTTTGAACATTTGATACTTTTTTTTATTTCTTCCATGAGCAATAACATTGTAAATTGAGCTGTTAAACTGATTCATGCTTAGACCAGCAAAACAGGGCAGTAAGTGGCTCTGAATCTTTCATAAATGCTGCAGAAAAGATTTCAGTCTGTGCTTGCCCCTTACCCCTGCTATTTTGTGTCATAATGCATCATTACATACTGATGTTTGCTCTTGTGCGAGTCAGCAAAAAAAGGGATTACATAGTGTATGTTGGCTCTTTTCCTTGAATTAACTGTGTCACTTTTGATTTGTTATGTTGTTGGACTGAGTTTCAGGACGTCTTAACATTGGCAGCTGTGGCACAAATGTACATAGTTGTCCCCAGAGTTTTTCTTTTTTCATCTGCACCCTTAATGTTTTAAACATCTTTATTCTGATAAAATCAATTTAAAGATTAAGTAAAATTGTGCTCAAAGGGGAAAGTAACTGATGATCAACCAAAAGATTGTATTTTATGTAGCCACTTCCTTGTAGAAGTTCGGTAGGCAATGGGGTAAGTTTTGGGACTCAGTAATAAAAAAAAAATTAAAAATTGAGTATGAAATGGCCTCAGGCAAAATATAGTTTAATAAGCCTTTTTATTCTCAACTTTTTTTTTCTCTAACAGCTAGTACCAGTGATCAGTCTATATTTTCCCTGGATATTTCACTGATGAAGAATACACTGACATCATGAATCCTTCTGACCATCAAACTATTTCACATAGTTGTTCAAATAGTCTGCATTTAGTTTTATTCATTGATCCTCAAAAATCATCTGAGAATATTAAATGAAGCAGTGGTGTACTTAGCAAATACTGTTAACCAATGTCTTCAAGATTGGTAGTTTGGTATTTTATGAGACTCCTTTTGCCAAGAAAATCCCAATATAGTTCTTCTATTTAAATAGGTTCACTTGGTAGGTATTTATACAGTTGCAACTCTGCTTTGGGTTCTAGCATTAATTCTGGACACTACAAGGATTGAATAAGGTCCAGTAAGAAAGAAAAATAAATAAAAATTTTAAAAGGATAAGAGTAGAATGTATTGTTTAAGAGAATATTTACTTATGAAATCAGAAAAATCTGTATTTAAGTTCAAGTTCCCATACATGTTTCCAGAATGAATTGGAGCAAGCATGTGTATATATGTTAGAAGGGATAATGTATATAAAGTGCTTAATGTTGCTGAACCCAAAGGAGACTGGTGGCCATTTAAGAGGTTGATGAGAAAACTTTGTTACAAAATTCATAAACTAACCAAGGGAGTGCACCAATTGTGACATTGCCCATAGAGACAAATCAGAGTTTGAATGAGTATTTAGGTTCTGTGACATACATATACATGCACTAAAATGAAATCTTTAAATATATCAGCTATTAATATGAGAAAATTAAGAAACGGTGCTTGTATAGAATACAGTATAAAATATCATTATCATTTTGGGGGATAAAATTTTGAATTCTATAGGAAATATGTAACATTAAAATGTCAGAAAATACGAGTTTCGATTTGTAAGTTATTTGTGAAGAAGAGAAAAATTTCATGAAAGAAGAGCTAATATTTACTCTCTATTACATGGCTACTAGGCCATGTCAAATACTACATTTTCTAGAAAATGTGGTCATTTAAGGCTGTGTTTGTATCAATTCAGAATTTCTTATATAAGGACTAAAATTTATATAATTTTTTAGTCATGTTACAGATTTTTAAAAGGAAAAAAACCACGTTTTTGAGATTAAACAACAAATCAGGGCTAAGGATGTAGCTGAATGATAGACTGTAAGCTTACCACACATGAGACCCTGTGTCCAATTCCTAGCACCAGCGGAAGAAAAATACACGTAGATGTCTGTTTTCCTCATTGAATGATATATTGTCTAGAAGGCGAAAAAATAAAAAGCCCATAAATTTAGATTTGACATAATCTCCACTATGCTTATAGAAATTAAGTGGTAAGGAAATGGAAAAGATAACCTCTTGAGGTCAAATCTAAGATCCAATAATTTAATATGTAAATGTCAGATAATGATGACTAAAGAAGTCCTCTTCATTGCTCTTACTTCTTTTCTTTCACTTTCTAACTTAATTTATCTCCTTCATGTGTAGCTGAAATAGGCTGTTGTCTAATTGAAGATGTTATAGATACTCAGTCATATGGAGAAGGGAAGAAGTGGCTGCAATGTCATCTCCCAGTTTGCTGAAATTATTAGCACAGGATTGTGACACGACCTTTTTTATCTTGCCCGTGGAGGAGGTTTGCTAGTAGGAAATTACATGTGAAGATAAAATACAGAAATGTCAAATCATTTATGTTCCTAAAAGCCAAACTAATTTCAACTTACACATCAAGACAAAGGAAGGCATACGAATCTTTATAGATTTGCTTTTTTTCCTCTCTCAATAGTATTCATGGCCCTAATGCATTTACAAGATGTTAAGTCAAACATTTAAAAAAAATCAGATTGAAATGGGAAACAATTTTCTAACAATATTTGAATCTACTTTCAGGACTAATGTAGACACTCCCCAGAACTTTTGTATATCAATTTAACTATTAATGAAAGTTGACATGTCATCATTCAGGTTGGTTCATTGCTCTGGTGCTGATTGTGCCAGCTACACAAGGGAAATATGAAGGAAACCAGTGATTTAGAGTAGTTTTGCCTGAATAACCTTTTGCTGTCCTTCCCCAAATTATGACTCAATACAAATAATGAATCCTTGATTAAAATTGGCTTCCAGCAACATAAAATCTACATAAAATAAGAAAGAAAAATATTTTGACTTTGCCAACAAAGACTTCAGAGATACACAACAATTGTCATGTGGTAATACTCAAAAGGTGTTTATTGAAGGTGAATGGAGAGGCTGTTAAATGAATAATATTGAAGTAGTACAAGCTGCATGACAAAAACATACTGGTGTGGTGGATCACACACTTAATGAAATTTAATGGTCCTGCATAATTATTGGGATATTTCACTAGTATATATTTTTACATTTCAAATAAATGAAAAAATTGCATTTGATAACTTTGTCTAACCAAATAAAATCATTTATATTGTTAACACATGTAGAATAGAGCTACCAAATAAATATGCTATATTGTTCTATTGTCAATATCTTTAAACTGGGAAGTTTATATCCCAGGAGTTGCTTTCTTATATGAATCCAGCTTAGAATGGATGAATGCTTGGGAAGTAGCAGTGAAGAGTTAGACGTAAGACTTAAGATGGGCATCTTATTTGGAGGACATACAAATAGAGGTACAGAGACTTTCCAGTTTCCTTGCTTTTACCTGTTCTATATCTAGTTCAGCTTCCTGACTCCTTGCTTCAGCAGCAACCCCAAGTCCACCCCAGATGATTTGTTGAAAATTCAGGAACATAGATGGACACAAAGAGCAAAAACCAACATCATTCTACAGATTTTTTGCATCAGTTCATTTTGTATTATTGCTCTAAAACAATAATGGATGGAACTAGCCTTCATATTTCCTGGAAAATTCTGAACATTTCCATTTATATAAATCCTCTTTGTGAGTCTTCATTACCTGGCTCATACAATAGTCGTGTAACATTCAATTCCATTAATAAATTTGTTATGCTATAATTTTTATATTAGTTCTTGTTTCCTGATTTTTATCCAGCCACAGATGCACAGTGCTCTCTCCATTCATGCTTTTCTGCAAAATGATTTCCTAATTCTCCATCAAGAAGAAGAGGCTCCTCTACTCCTTGAATTGGGGCCAGGGAGTCTGATCTATGAGTAATTCAACTAACAAACTGTGAAAAACTGGCGGTGACATTATTAGGTCAAACACTTAATTAGCCTGGTATTTTCTACTTTTTCTCTCTTAGAACACATGTTCTAGGGAAGCTAGACATAGTGGGGAAATTCTAACCACTCTGAGAATTCCAAGCTGCGCAGAAGGCCAGGCTAACTGAAGGATAAAGTCATGTTGACAACGAAGACCCAGACATTTGAATTCATCCAGACTGTTTTCCTTGTATACTATTTTGGAGCCAACTGCTATTAATAGAAATTGCATGAGATATTCAAAGCAATACTTGGTATCTGGGCTCAGTCTTTAAAAAGAGAAAAATAATACTATATTGTTTTAAAATATCCAGTTTTGAGATGGCTTATGGAACACAATATTAAAAAGAAAAATGAGTTATGAGCACTCTGATCTTCCTTTATCCTGGATTTTACCACTGCAGTTTACATTGTAAGTGATTTAGTAGTTGCTAAGTGTAGAAGAACGAGCCATTCAAAGTTCAAGAAATGGTTAAACTTTTAAAAATTCCATTACTGAGTTTATTTTTTATAAAATGAAACCATTTGATGCATAGAATTTACAAATAATGCTCAAATTGCATAATACTCCAACAGTGAAAACTTTAAAAAATAATAATAACTAAGTACCATTGTTTCTGTTTACAAGAAAAAAGATATGTTGGCATAGAATATGCACTGTGCATCTAAATCTTTTAATAAATTCATTTTATATCATTGTCCTTTATGTTATCAAATAACACCCAAAAGTGTGTTGATTTTTATTTCTCCTCATGCATCTTGAAAACTGGAATAGATTAGAAGAATGTGTAGATCAGAGAGTTTGGGAACAGGAATTTAGCTTTTTAGTAATTATTTAAAAGTTATTTAAAATTCACTGCTGATGAATTAATAGATTTTATTTGTACTATAGGGAAGAAAGGAGCCTCAGTAAAGTGATTATTGCCTAGCACATTACTTTGATGGTGTGGCTTCTTGCTTTTTTTTTTTTTTTTTTAATATTTATTTTTTAGTTGTAGGTGGACACAATATCTTCATTTTATTTTTATGTGGTGCTGAGGATCGAACCCAGTGCCTCCCGCGTGCTAGGCGAGCACGCTACCACTGCGCCAGAACCCCAGCCCCCGTGGCTTCTTGCTTTAATAACACACAATTTTGATTTTCTTCTTTACCACTGATCAGAGTTATTTTGTTGTTGTTGTTTGTTTATAAATTACTTAATCTCTCTCAGATTATGTGCCATGATACATAAAATAGGATCTATAAGATCTCCATATAGGTTTTTTTTTCTCTTCTGCGAAAGAGAAACACATCAACTTCTGTGTTTCTGAACTTTCTTTCCTTATTATCATTCAGGATTCTGGTCTACTAATGAAACATTGTACATTATTATGTCAGTTTTAATCTGACTATTGACATTTGCTGTATCCTAAGTCTTCCTTGACTTTGAAACCTTCTGCCTGCCCACCACCCCTCATGCTCCAGATTGAACCAAGGGCTTTGTGCATGCAGAACAAACACTGTACCAACTGAGCTATATCCCCAGCCCTCTCCTGCCTTTCTCCGTACAATAACTAAGATGACTTGAGCAATCATTATGTGTGGTGCATTATCTTATTCAATTTATTTTTGAAGTTGTGTAATAACAACCCATGATGTAATTATTCCTGGGATGGAATGACTATCCTGATGTAAGTTACAAAGCTGTTAAAGTGTCCCTTAAGCAAAGAAAACCATTAGCCAGCTAGTATCTTCTTCTAAGAGTAGACTTTAACAATTTTAATGAAAAAAATTAATACTTTGGTTATGCCACTGCTTCTGACAATGTGCTCCTTGATCAACTCCATCAAACTTTTTTTAGATGCATACTAAGATTCATATTCTTGGATCCTATCCAAGATATGAGTGAGAACCTTTAAAAAAAAGGGCCAGAAATTTAAACTTTAAATAGGATTTGTCAGTGAGTTTTTGAATGGTAAAGTTGGAAATCTATAAGTATCTAATAAACAGAATATTTTTGATTATTTAATGCTTATCCATATCTGTTCTTTAACTTTAGAAAGGCCAAGGTGAAGGAAACAAATGTAATAGTCAGGGTTTAGCTTTGTGTTGCCAACATCCTGCTTGATCTCCCTGACTTACACTGTCTGTGCTGGTGATTTGCCCTCTGCTCTCACACTTTCTCAAGTTTTCTAGAATCATTGATGTTCTAAGGTGAACTTAAGACAATGTACTTCCTTTCTCATAATTGCCTACTATTTCATGATATTTTTATTACCAGAACTGTTAGGGGCTAAATTATGCACCCTACTCCAAAGTCCTGTGTTGAAGACTTGACTTCTAGTATCTCAGACTCTGACTGTATTTGGAGACAGCCTCTTTGAAGAGATAATTATAATAAAATAAAGCCAAATGAGTGGACCCCAATCCAGTAGGATAGGTATCTTTACTAGAACTGATTAAGGCATAGACAACAGATTGAAGAAGACTATCTGAGGACAAAAAGTGGCCATCTGCAAACTCAAGAAAGAGGTCTGGGAAAAACCAAATCTGACAAAACTTTGACCTCAGATTTGCAGCTACCAGAAATATAAGAAAATAATTTTCTTATTTAAAGCACCCTATATGTAGTATTATGGTAGCCCAAGCAAACTAATACAGGAATGGATAGCAAATGAATAATTTCATTAATTTCTCTAAGGCTTGATTAATTTAATTAATGCTTAAAAATCAGAGGACATGAAGAGTGTTCCAATAATTTACAAATAATAAATAACAAGATTTGAAGTAAAAGTAGGCAATCACTTGGATTTGAAATTAAAATTGAACTTCATTAATAGTATTATCCACAGAGAATTTCATTGTTGTTAATGTAATCAGTATAATTGAAGTAATATAAAATGAAAGAGTATATAATGATTATAGGGAAAGGCAGATAATTCAGGGTAAATAGTTGTGATTATAAAAGATTATAATTTTTATAAACTAAGACATCTTAACTCAATTATTAATTTATTTTGTTTTATTCAACACAAATTTTATTAGCAAATTATAATTATATAATAATGGTATTCATTATGCCATATTCATACATTCACATAATTAGATCACTGTAAATCCCTATTGCCTTCCCTTTCCATCCCTTTCTCTCTATCTCTGATAAGCTAGCTCTGTTCTACTCATCTTCCTTCTATAATGATCATTATTATTAATAATTAATGCATTATAATTATGCATATAAAGGGGATTCATTGTGGTATATTCTTATATGGATGTCACATGATTTGGTAGATTTCAATCCCCATTACTGACCTATGCCTTCCCTTCTATCATCCGCAATGATTCCCTTTCTGTCCTCTGTTGGTCCCCGCTTCTGTTGTCTTCAGATCGCCCTCATTCTTCTTCTTTTTTTTTTTTTTAGGAGAGAAAACTGGCTTATTTCTCTTAGCATAAGGTTTCCCGTCCCATCTATTTACCAGCAAATGATACAATTATTTTCATTTTCTAATGACAGCAGAATGCTCATCGATTCATAGTATACAAATGGAGCTCAATTTTTCACATATCTGGTTGTACACAAAGTAGGGTCACACCATTTGTGCAATCACACATGTACTTAGGGTAATGATGACCATCTCATCTCACCATCTTTCCTATCCCCATTTCCCCTCCCCTCTCCTCCCTCTCCTTTGGCCAATCCAGAGTTCCTCTACTCATCCATATCCCCCTTATGGATTAGCATACTATTATTAGAGAGAACATTCAGCATTTGGTTTTTTGGGACTGGCTTAATTTGCTTAGCATGATATTCTCTAGCTCCATCCATTTAACTTCAAATGCCATCATTTTATTCTTTTATTGCTGAGTAATATTTCATTATGTATATATATACCACAGTTTATTATCCATTCATCTATTGAAGGGCATCTAAGTTGCTTCCACAGTTTATCAATGGTGAATTGTGCTGCTATGAACATTGAGGTGGCTGCATTACTATAGTATGCTATTTTTAAGTCTTTAGGGTATAGAACAAGGAGTGGGATAGCTGGGTCAAATGGTGGTTCCATTCCAAGTTTTTTTAGGTATCTCCATACTGCTTTCCAGATAGGTTGCACCAATTTGCAGTCTTACCAGCAATGTTTGAGTGTGAATTTTTTACCATATCCTTGCCAGCACTTGTTGCTTGTATTTTGGATAGCTGCCATTCTGACTGGGGTGAGATAAAATTTGAGAGTACTTTTTATTTGCATTTCTCAAATTGCTAGAGATATTGAACATTTCTTCATGTATTTGTTTACTGATTGTCTCTCTTCTTCTGAGAAGTTTCTACTCAGCTCCTTAGCCCATTTATTGATTGGGTTGTTTGTTTTTTGGTGTGAAGTTTTCTGAGTTCTTTATAGATATGAGTGATTAATGCACTATTTGATGTGCATGTGGCAAAAATTTGCTCCCAAAATGTAGACCCTCTCATCACCTCATTGGTTGCTTCTTTTGCTGAAAAGAAGCTTTTTAATTTGAATCCATCCCATTTATTGATTCTTGATTTTATTTCTTGCACTTTAGGAGTCTTGTTAAGAAAGTTGGGGCCTAAGCTTACATGATGAAGATTGGAGCCTGCTTTTTCTTCTATTAGGCTCAGGGTCTCTGGTCTAATTCCTAGGTCCTTGATCCACTTTGAGTTGGATTTTGTGCATGGTAAGAGATAGGGTTTAATTTTATTTTGATGCATATGGATTTCCAGTTTTCCCAGCACCACTTGTTGAATAGGCTCTCTTTTCTCCAATGTGTGTTTTTGGGGCCTTTTTCTAGTATAAGATAACTATTTATGTGGGTTTGTCTCTGTGTCTTCTACTCTGTACCATTGGTCTTATTGTCTATTTTGGTGCCAATATCATGACGTTTTTGTTAACTACAGCTTTGTAGTATAGATTAAGGTCTGGTATTGTGGTGCCTCCTGCTTCACTCTTCTTGCTAAGGATTTCTTTGGATATTCTGGGTCTCTTATTTTTCCAAATGTATTTCATGATCATTGTTTCTATTTCTATAAGGAATGATGTTGGATTTTAATAGGAATTACATTGAACAGGTATAGCACTTTGAGTAGTATGGTCATTTAGACAATATTAATTGTGCCTATCCAGAAGCATGGGAGATGATTCCATCTTCTGAGGTCTTCTTCAGTTTTTTCTTTAGTGTTCTGTAGTTTTGAACGTAGAGGTCTTTCATCTCTTGCTAAATCAATTCTCAAGTTGTTGTTCTTTTTTGAGGCTATTGTGAATGGAGTAGTTTTCCTAATTTCTCTTTTAGAGGGTTCATCACTGTTCACTGTTGTATAGAAATGCATTTGATTCATGGGTATTAATTTTATATTCTGCTATTTTGCTGAATTCATTTATTGTTTCTACAAGTTTTCTGGTAGAATTTTTTGTATCCTCTAAGTACAGAATCTTATCATTGCAAATAATGATAATTTGAGTTCTTTTCCTATTCATATCCCTTTAATTTCTTTCATCTGTATAATTGCTTTAGCTAGAGTTTCAAGAACTATTTTAAATAGAAGTGGTGAAAGAAGGCATACCTGTTTTGTTCCAGTCTTTAGAGGGAGTGTTTCCAATTTTTCTCCATTTAAAATGATGTTGGCCTTAGGTTTAACATAGGTAGCTTTTACAACGTTGAGGTATGTTCTTACTATCCCTAGCTTTTCTAATGTTTTGAACATGAAAGTGTGCTATATTTTGTTAAATGCTTTTTTCTGCATCAGTTGATATAAACATGTGATTCTTTAAGTCTATAGATGTGATGAATTATGTTTATTGAATTCTGTATGTTGAACCAACCTTGCATTCCTGGAATAAACCCCACTTGATCATGGTCCACTATTTTTTTAGTATGTTTTTGTATGCAATTTGTCAGAATTTTATTGAGAATTTTCGCATCTATGTTCATCAGCAATATTGGTCTGAAATTTTCTTTCCTTGATGTGTCTCTGCCTGGTTTTGGTGTCAGGATGATACTAGCCTCATAGAATGAGTTTCGAAGTGTTCCCTCCTTTTCTATTTTATGGAATAATTTGAGGAGTACTGGTATTAATTCTTCTTTGTAGGTCTTGTAGAACTCAACTGAGAATCTGTCTGATCCTGGGCTTTTTTTTCCTTGGTAGGCTTTTGATGGTGACTTCTACTTCCTTGCTTGAAATTGATTGCTTAAGTTGTGTATGTCCTCCTGATTTAGCGTGGGTAGATCATATGCCTCTGGAAATTTGTTTGAGATTTTCTATCTTACCGGAGTGTAAATTATCAAAATAGTTTCTAATTATCTTCTAAGTTTCAATGGTGTCTGTCATTATATTTCATTTTTCATTATGGATTTTTATTAATTTGAATTTTTCTCTCTCCTTCTTTTTGTTCAGGTGGCTAAGGGTTTATCAATTTTATTTATTTTTTCAAAGAACCAGCTTTTTGTTTTGTCAATTTTTTTGAATTGTTTCTTTTGTTTCAATTTCATTGATTTCCACCCTTATTTTAATTATTTACTGTCTTCTACTTTTGGAGTTGGTTTATTCTTCTTTTTCTAGAGCTTTGCGATGTAATGTCAGGGTGTTTATTTGTCAACTTTTTCTTTTTTTAATGAATGAGCTTAATGCAATGAATTTTGCTCTTAGCACTGCTTTCATGGTGTCCTAGAAGAGATTTTGACATGTTGTATCAGAGTTATTCTCCAGGTGTTGGAGTATCTTCTATTTTTTATTTTACTATTGATTTATAATTTTATTCCGTGATGGTCAGAATGCAGTGTAGTATCTGTATTTTTCTGTATTTGTTAAGACTTACTTTGAGGCATAACATATAATCTATTTTGGAGAAGGATCCATGTGCTGCTGAGAAAAAAGTGATGGATAGATCCATTGATGGATGGAATATTCTACATATTTCTGTTAAGTCTAAATTGTTGACTGTTTCATTGAGTTCTATGGTTTCTTTGTTTAGCTTTTGTTTGGAAAATATATGCAGTAGAGAGAGAAACATGTGTTAAGGATTTCCATTTGCTTGTTTGTTTTTAGAATCTTTATCTCTTTTTTAAAATGATCTTTGGCTACCTGTATTGGTTCTCTTATCTCATTGTTGAAGTGATCAAATTTTGTCTGTATTTGTTCACTCAGGTCATTCTTTAGTTCACAGATTTTTTTTTTTTTTTTTTAGTACCAGGGATTGAACTCAGGGGTACTCAACCACTGAGACACATCCACAGCCCTATTTTGTGTTTTATGTAGAGACAGGGTCTCACTGAGTTGCTTAGCGCCTTGCCATTGCTGAGGCTGGCTTTGAATTCGTGATTCTCCTGTCTCAGCCTCCCAAAGTGCTGGGATTACAGGCTTGAGTCACCGTGCCCAGCTAATTCACAGATTATTTTAATTATGTGCATTCTGAACTCTTTCTCTGACATTTTATCCACTGGGCTTTCAATGGATTCTTTTATTGTAGTATCTTTGTTGCTTTGGGGCACTTTTCTTTATTGTTTTTCCATATTGTCCATGTGTCTTCCTGTCTTGCAGTACAGATTTGAGGTATTGCAGTTTGTACCCTATAATCTTATAGTGTCCCTGCAGGTTACTCATACCTCACCTTTAAGGGGAAGATCAATGTTTACAGCACCCAATGCAATCCATATGCAACTATATATCAATAAGCTCCTATTTAGACACAGTTTTATTGCTATAGACAGAAATAGTGAGTTCTGTTATCTTTTACTGTATATGCAGTAGGTTTGCATAAGGGTTTACAGTTTCTTTAGAGAAAAAATGCAGGGGAAGGGATAGGATGTGATATTTATGAGGTAGAATGTGAGAATATAGAGGTATTAATTTATAGGATGAGTGAAGGGGGAATCAAAAGAAGTTGGCTGTTAGCAGAGTAAATAAAGAGAGGCAATCCCATGTAGTAGCGGCGAGGCACTACATGTAGATAAGTGGAGGCACTGAAGATACCAGGAAACAGTTTTATTTGGCTGCAGCCAGGATCAGAGGGTAGAGATTTCACTATAATCAATTAATCCCCCTAAACCCCAAGTTCAGGCAGTTTCAGAACTTTATACTTAGCGTGTAAGGGGAGAGGCTCAGAAGTTCATGTCTTCAGAAGTTCACACAAAAGCAGCTTTTTCTTTCACTGTTCTGTGTAAGTTAATCCTTCAAAGACAGTGCCTAAGGAGAAATTCTTCTTCCCTTTCTTTTTTCCCCCTGCCAGCTGTTACCATGGAGCCTAACTAGTAACATCTCTTATCTTTGAAATATAAACATCTCTGTGAAGCTTGGGCTCAAGGCCAGAGGCCTTGTTAAATGATCTAACTTATTACACTTTGTATTTGCAAACACTCTTCTACAAGCTATTATATTGTTCCTATACTAAATAGTCCATAAATGTTTGTGGAAAACTAGTAAAGGGAACTTCAGCACCTTCAGTTCTGATCTCTTCCAGGCTGGTGACCAAGTAAGAAAGAGCAAAAGGAAATAGGAAGTTTAGCTACATTGAACTCTTTTGTAGAAACTCTTTTGCTGATAGTCCTAAGATCAACTGTGGTGAAGATTTCTGGAGAAGCTTAATTAAGATTTTCTGTGGAGGAGGGGATGCCACTACACCCAAGAAAGGCACCCTGTTGCTTCTGCAACAGGATAGTGTCTGTTAGCGTAGTTTGGGTGGGGCCAAACTGCCTCCATCTTATCATGTTGGTGGATAAGAAGCCACAGCATGGTCCGGTGTTCTTCTCTGTGCAGGGACAATGTTCCTCTTCGCACTCCAGCATGGGCACATATGTTCCAGTCCGGGCTCCCAAATGATACAATTTTATTCTTCTCTGTGATGGAGTAAAATTCAACTCTGTGTGTGTGTGTGTGTGTGTGTGTGTGTGTGTGTGGCACATTTCCTTTATTTACCTGTTAACACACACCTAGATAAGTTGGTTCTATAACTTGGCTATTGTGAATTGCACTGCCAAAAGTATTGGTGTGCATATAACTCTATAGTACACTGAATTTAGTTCTTTTTGATAAATAAGG
This sequence comes from Xerus rutilus, assembly GCA_028644305.1. Lineage (NCBI taxonomy): Eukaryota > Metazoa > Chordata > Mammalia > Rodentia > Sciuridae > Xerus > Xerus rutilus. Next base: position 96,919,564 of record CM053408.1, on the reverse strand, counting down.
AGAAGTGGGATAGCTGAATCACATAGTAAATCCATTCCTGATCTTTTGAGGAATCTCCATATTGCCTTCCTGTGTGGTTGTACTAGTATGTAGTCCAAATAAGAATGGCTAAGTATACCTTTTTCCCCACATCCTGAATAACATTTATTGCTGTTTGTGTTCTTGATGACTGCCATTCTAACTGGAATAAGATGTATCTTAATATACTTTTTGATTTGCATTTCCCTGATTAATAAGAATGTTGAACATTTTTTCATATATTTTTTGGGCATTTGTATTTCCTCCTTTTTGAGAAATGTCTGTTTAAATGATTTGCTCACTTAGTGATTGGATTATTTGGGTTACGTATTCATTTATTTATTGGTGCTAAATTTTTGAATTCTTTATATATTCTGAATATTAATCTCTGTGTGTGACATAGCTGGCAAATATTTTCTCCCATTCTGTGGGCCTTCTCTTCACATTCTTAGTTGTTTCTTTTCCTGTGAAAAAGCTTTTTAATTTGATGCCATCCCATTTATTGATTCTGTTTTATTTCTTGAGCTTAAGAGTCATATTAAGGAAGATGGTGCCTGCACTAATATAGAGAAGGGCTGATCCTATTTTTTTTTTCCTAGCAGTTACAGTGTTTCTGGCTTAATCCCTAGTCTTTGATCCACTTCAAATTGATTTTTCTATAGAGTGAGAAGTAGAGATTTAGTTTTGTTCTTCCATATATGAATATTCAGTTTTTCCAGCATCATTTGCTAAAAAGGCTATTTTTCTCCAATGTATGTTTTTTGCCCTTTAGTCAAGAATCACATGACTGTATCTATGTAGTTTTGCCCCATATCTTATATATCATTCCACTGGTCTTCACGTCTGTTTTGGTGCCACTATCATGCTGGTTTTCTTCTGAAGCTCTGTGGTATAATTTGAGATTAGGCATTTTGATGCCTTCAGCATCACTTGTATTGCTCAAGTTTGCATTGAGTATTCTCAGGCTTTGTTCTCTTTGTTTTAAATTTTAGGATTGTTTTCCTTCCTCCATGAAAAAGAAAATTAGTATTTTGATGGGGATAGCATTTAAATCTGTATAAGTCTTTTGGTAGAATAGCTATTTTGCTAATATTAACTACCTAAATCTCAGGGTTTTTATTTTGTTTTGGTTTAGTTTTTGAGGCTGTTGTGAACAAAATTGATTTTTTCCTGATTTCTGTCCAGCAGATTCATTATTGAAGTATAGAAAATGTATTTATGTTGTGTTGATCTTATATCCTGCTACCATGTTAAATTTTTTAATCTACAAGTTCTACAAGTCTTCTGGTGAAGTTGTTCCGGGTCGCCTAAGTATAGGATCATGTCATAAATAAATAGGTTAGAATTTCAAGTGCTATACTGAACAGGAGTGGTTAGAATGGACATCCTTGTCTTCTTTCTGAAAATGCTTTCAGCTTTTGTCCATTCAGTATGATTCAACAGATAATTTTTGATGCCTATTCTCTTCCACTCTTCTAGACATGGAATTTGCAGCAACATTAAAATAAGATATATGGCTCAAGATTTAGAGCATATTTATTAGTGGGAAAGTAGCAAAAAAATTATTAGATAAAATAATATCAGATACTGAAATTGCTTTGAAATAAGTTATATGGGACATAAGTAAGAAGTATATTTTAAAATCAAATTATCTAAAAAATTATTAAAAAAGTAAATAAATAAATTCTAATATTGTCATTGTTCTACACAAACACATCATCAAATATGGCAATAATGTCCCTGTAATATGCATTTGCTTTACCAGAGGAAGTCTGTGGACTGCATTTATTTTATTTGACAAATATAAATATCTAAATGTATTGTAAGTGTAAATGTAAATATTTGTAAAACAGTCAACTTTTCCTATTAAATACTGCATCATATAGAATATAACATTATATTATCCACCTTGTGGTACAAATCATATATCCTGAGAATTAGGTAATTTCAAATATTCTACATGGTAGAAATATTGAAGATTATGGGAGGATGGATAAAAAACTGTTTTTTTAAGCTTGCATATTAATTTTTATCTTGATTTATCTCCATTACTTTTGTTAAAATTAGTGAGAGCTGAAGCAAAAGAACATTTGATTTCTTGAAGTTGAAACTTTCCCCCAAAATATTTTGTTGCTCTTCAACGAATATCTGTGTGGTCTCTATCTTTTAAAAAATAGGATTTTAAGGAACTAAAAGAAGTGTATTACAGAGTCACATAAATGCATTACAAAGGATCAGGGTTAAACAAATTCGAACCTTTGTAATGAATGATTGCTTGTTATATCAAAAGTTTAATGATTTAAGCAAAAAATAGGCATCTAATTACTCTTACAATCTTGAACTTACCTCTAATCTTAGATAAAACACTATAGTCATTAAAATTTAAATGAAATATACACTTCTATGTTCCAAGAAAATATTTTCACATCATATTCAAATCCCTTTAGTTATCAAAAGTAGTTTATTTTGTCCTCCAGATAAAAATTTAATTGAGTTGTCATTTAATAGTTTTTTCATAAATACTTGCTTCTGCTATGAAAAATGTAAAAACAAAGGATAAAATGAAAACTTAATATGCTTCACTAATTAAGGATATACATGCATAGCACATTTCTTAAAAGAACTGATATAAAGTTTGCTGCCTTAGGGAGAAAATATTCTAAATTAAGTTAATACTAATTAGTGCACTATTGTACACCTGTCTTGTATCCCAAACATTTCTATATGGACCTCAAAGTTTCAATAAACCCAAAAACTATGCTAGGTACAGTTCTTCCCCTTTCCCTCCCCTCTTCGCTCTTCATCAATTCCCTTCCTCCACTCTACTATTCTCCCTTCTATTTTCATGAGATCCTTTTTTAAAAATTACTTGTTTCTCCTAATTTCCACATGAGTGAAAATAGTCATATTTTTATGAATATCATTATCAAAAGTTATAGTTTTAACATCTGACATATTTAAAACCAGTTAAGGATGCTAAACGGATTGATTGCATGATCTTTCTTTCCATCTATCTATATTCTATTTAACTACTGATCTATTCATTAACTGACAGAGTATATTTTCTTTGAAGAACAAATTAATTTCAGAAAGAAGACTTTCTTTGTGGACTTTCACAATGGACTAAAATGAGTAATTTTTCATTCATATTTTTTCTATCTCTGCCTCAAGGGAAGATGGATATTGATTTAAGACGTGCACTTTAGGAATCAAGATATAACTAAGCTGAATTATATGTCTCTAGAGTGTTTTGATTGTACAATTTGATTATCTTTCAACTGGAATCTCCCTATCTACATGCTATCTAAATTAATCTTCCCAGAAGGGCAGCTCATTTGGCCTTAATCCTACTGTTTGTATATGTAAGGTGAAAAACAGCCCCTTTCTAATTTTCACATCCCCTCTCTAAAAGCCCAAGGCAGTTCCTGCCCCAGAGTGTTCCTCTCCCGAATCTTCTACTTGGGAAACAAAGCCTAACTGTTTAGGTTAGCACATCAAAAGAAGACTGCCACTGCTTATCTGTCCCTCGGATTTTAAAGTGACCAATCCCTGGCTCGCCACGTGGTTTTGTAGTGGGCTCTATAAAATCCCTCCTGCGCATCCTCTCTCTCTTTTCCTCTTTCCTTCGCCCGGGCGCCCACTCCCCTGAATAAGGGATTTTCTTGGCTGTATTAGGTGTCCGTGTCTGGCTGGCCGCTACCCTAACAGTATATATTCAGTGTTTCAAATTATCAGTGATGTTTTGAAAAATCTTAGAATTCCATTCTTTTTCTACAACTAAGAGTCATCCTGTGAAGTTGCCTCATTTTGTAGCTGATTAATGGAAAGGGTTTCACTAATTAATGCATTAAGCAATGAATAACCTTGTTATATCCTGCATATGCTTGGTCAATGTTTAAGCTTTAGAATAAATGATTCTTTCAACTATAATTTATTGAGCAATAACTACATTTCATACATTGTGATTTCAGGCTTTGTAAAATATTTTAATTAGACCATGGTAAATTTGTTTAACTTAAATTTCAAGGATTTCTAATACTTTTTTATTCCTGAGTCATCTGTAAAACAATGTCTTAACATAAAACTCTGACCAATATTCCACTCCTTTTCCCAAACTGTTAAATACATTATTCAAGTGTTAACTGCAGGAATATCACATCCTCTGGGAGTTAGGGAACTGACATACTTTTTGTCCAGGTAATTACCTCAACATCACAGACAGAAGGTCAAGATCTTCAAGTAAAATTTACTCTTCAAACTGTGTTTTATGAGAGGAAGATAATAGATGTAATCTACTACCTTAGAGTTTGGGATCTAAATAAACAGGCTCCTGCCCTTTGGCAGGAAAACCTTGGTTTAATCTGCACGTAATTATCACTTTACGTTTGTTTTATTGAAGTATGAATTAAGCCATCAAGAAAATGAAGTCAGAATTAGGAATGACTAAAAAAAATCTACAAGGACCAGAAACCCTGAAGACACCATGATATGTGTAGATGTAAAATTAGGAATAAAGAAAACAGTTTTAAACATTTGTGGTAAATTGGTTTGGAAAATTGAAACTCTTTTTAGTGTTAGCATACTCTAGCATGCACATGGATCAATTTTACTTAATAATTAATGATTGTGTACTAATGTAAAATTTAATTTCTTCTCTTCCTTCTCTTACTTGCATTCCTTCTTTGAATTTCTAGGGATTATCTTTACATGTAACTTGTGAAGCAAAGTTTTACTGTAGCCAAGTCCTTCACTATAGATCAACTCATTGAAAAAGTAGGCATGTTATAAATCATAAAGTAAAATAAAATTATGTAAAATTGTATTGCATGGTTATTAAAAGTATAAAATCTTAGCACAATGGTTGTACAGCATCAATAAGAGTAACACTTTATTCTTTACTTTTAAAACTACAAATAGGTGAAAAAATTCACATATCACACATAAATACACACATACACATGTGCTTAAGCCATACCTTCAGAAAATTTTTATTCATTTGTCAAAAATGAAGTCTGTGTGGGTTATGTGTGATGGATATATATGGTTTTTCCTGTCTGTGTGAGAGACAGAGAGACAGAGAAAAAGATAAAAACAAAGAGTCTTCAAAAATGATATTTAATATTTTTAGGACTAAAAATACTGGTCTAAAAACTACTGGATTATGTCCAAGAGAAATTTGAATATAGATAGAGAGCCTGGTGAAAAGTAGATCAAGAAGGGAAGAGGGAGAAAAGTCTGAAACTATGGACTTTTATTTTTATTATGAATAGCTTTTATTTTTAGAGCAGTTTTAGGTTCTTGGGCTTATTAATGTGAAATATTAATATTAAGTCTTGAAGTCAGATAGTATCAGTCTATCAATTTAATTTTTCTTTAATTTTGGGTTGGCTATTCTGGGTCTTTTGCATCTCCCTATAAACTCTAGAACTACTTATATCCATTAAATATCTTGCACAGATTTAAAATGAGATTACACTGAATCTACAAATCAAGTTGGGGAGAACTAACATCCTGAAAATATTACATTTTATATCTAAGAACATGAAATATCTATTCATTATTTAGTTTTTAAATTTAATTCATCAGAGTTTTGTAGTATTCCTCATACAGATATTATGTATACTGTTATATTTTCACCTTAATATTAAATTGAGGGTGGGTACAAATATAAAATGTTGTGTTGTAGTTATCGGTTCTATTTATTCACTGCTGGTATATAAAACAGTGATTGACTTTTGTAAAAATAACCTTGAATACTCTAAGCTATTTATAATAATTTATTAGTGCAAAGGTCTTTTGTTGTTTATTATTTGAAAATTTCTAAATAGAAAGGGATTTATTTTTTCCATAAATCTATCTTTTATTAATTTTCTTGTCTTATTTCATTTGTTAGGATTTCTGATATAATTTTGAAAAGGAGAAGAAAGAGAGGTCATTCTTGACTTTTTCCTGATCTCAATGGGAAACATTTTAGTCTCTCCCTAATAAGTACAATACTAGATATAGGACTTATTTCTGTTTTGTGTAAGTGTGTGTCTGTAAGGTGTGTGTGTATGTAGATATTCTCTATTGAGTTGAGGATAGTTTCTTCTATTTATTAATACTTTTATCTAGTCAGTGAATATATTTTCAGCTCATCTGTGCCAGTAAGCACTGTAGTTGTTACAGATAGAATGATGAGACAAAAAGTCATTTTGATGTGATTTTGTGGGAGGGGCAAATATTGGAACAATAGGTTACACAGGTTATGTTCCTATGACAATTTAAATGGTACCTAAATAGGAGAAGTATGAGGAACCTTAGCAACTAATGGCATCTGACTAATTTGAGGGCTTCAAGAAGGTTTTTATGAGAAATAGATTCTTCATGAACTTTGTTTCATGGACTTATCTGAAGAGCAAACAAAAATTATTAATGAAATCCTATATTATTGAAAAGAATACCCCAGTAATGGGAAGAATATATCAGTAGATGAAGGACCTCACTTAAGACTACCCAAGAACTATAGTCAGTGAACTCAAGGCCCAGAAAAGCTGACAGTGTAATCAGTCATAGCCTAAGTCTGAAGAACTGAGAACCAGGAAAATCAAAGTTATAATAAGTTCCAGAATGGCAGATTCAAAACCCAAGAACAATAATGTTTCAGTTTGAATCCAAAGACCAGAAATGATTAATATTCCAATTCAAAGCAGTAGGCAAAAGGAGTTCTCCCTTACTCAGCCTTTTTGATCTATTCAGGTCTGCAATTGATTAGATGAGGGTCACTTACATTGGGGATGCAACCTATGCTACTCATTCTGGCAATCCAAATGTTAACTTGTATAGAAATACTCATAACAGTGTTTGACTAAGTGTCTGGTCAAACCCAATGACCCAATGACCCAATGACCCAGTCAAGTTGACACATAAAATTAACCACCACGTTACTGTATTTTATAAATTAAAACAGACTCTCTCTCTTTCCCTTCCCCTATTTACTACCATTATTTAAAAAAAAATAATTGTATTGACAATTTTAAAAGATTCCATTCAAACTACATTAAAATTATGCCCTGCATGAGCAATACCAGAAAATAAACTCCAATATTTTATTTTGTTGCAGTGAGTAAAAATGTGGGAGAATTGTCTTTTATTTGTATTGTAATTAATAGACAAAATATTATTTAATCATAAATAATATTTTCATTAATTACAAAAGAAATAAAATATATTAACTGTCCTCTACATTAGCCAGAAAGTGACAACATATGATATTTAGTGTTGACTATAATAAGAAAATTGTTAGCTTGAAACTCAATAGGAAATAGTAATTTTATTTAGAACTCAGTCTATACCTGGCATTTAATAAAGTCTGTTTTTGTTTGTGAAGTGATTTTATCTTTAATAAAATAAAATATATACCAAAAATTTACATTAAAATTTAGTTGTTTTCATAAAATGAGTGTCAACTTACTAGGCTCTGAATCTTCCATAGTGTTCCTAATATTTGGAGAAAACTCTCTCTCTCTCTCTTGCTAAGTTATACCAATCATATACTTATTATTCATGCTTATGATTCTTCTAAAAAATAATTCACTCAGAAAAGCTGACTCTACTAATTTCAAATTGGTTAGTGGAGTTACATTTATTATCCGTAAGTTTCTATGGGAATTGTCACTTATACAGAACACTGTGGCTATGGTGAATAAGTCAGAATTTTGGTAAATTTATTTTCTGATCTCCATTGCTTACACATTTGTGTTACATTCGTCATGTAGCAGAGCAGAAATGCAGAAACACAATCCATGGACTGTAAACATAAGCACTCTAATCATTGCTAAAGGCTGAAAACAAGTGAATCTCTAGTGGAAGTATTAAAAGAATATATGGTGAGAAAATTAATGGATAAGGAAGATGGAAAATTCTTTTTTCCTAAAATGCTTGAGCTAGTAAGGTGATTAATTCTTACCCTATTCTATAAAACCACGACTTTTATTATTAATTCAATAGAGTATACCTTGGAGAAAAATAAATCTATTTATTTAATAATACATAGGAACTTTATTCTCCTCTTTAGTAATAGTAAAGGGACCATATTTTTCTCCTTCTATTGGTATGTGTATTAAATTTGTATGTGAAACAGCACAGACATACTTAAGAGTAGATATTATCACTGGTTATGGCATTTGCAACTTCTTTTCAAATACAACCAAATTTTAGGAAAGTATTGAAATGTTAACTTATGTTTCTGAATCCATAATTTATACACAATGGTATCCTTTTAAATGCATAAATTAAGAATATCTAAAACTTAAGCTAGGAGCATGGTGAAGCAGTCCAAAATCTTCAGAGGAAAACTGAATTCTAAATTTTGAAAATGCTTTTTAATATAATTGAAGTAGCTAAAAGTAAATTCATCTCTATAGTCCTTCTGTCATGCCCAAGCATTTCTTGAACATATTTCAGTTATAATATTGCAATAGGAGCTTTAACAGAAATTATGTACATTAAATAAATGGAAAACATGATTTTTAACTTCAGGAAGTATGAAACTTGTCTGTCAAGATAATAAAAACTATGGTATCAATCTATTTTCTGCCTCTAAAACAGTATGCCACAAACTTACTAATTAGTTTAAAGAAGATACTTATTTCTCACAATTCAGGAGGCTGGGAAGTCCATTGTCAAGGTGTCAGCATCTGTTGAGGACCTTCTTGCTGCATCATAAGTTGGTGGAAGGCATCCTATAGGAAAAGAGCGTGTGTGAGAAAGAGGAGGGCACAGTAGCAAGTGTCAGAAGCTTTCAAACTCGCTTTTATGATCAACTATTCTCACAATAACAATTCACCCCTGAGAGAACAGACTTAATCCTTCATCATCCCTCATGACCCAAACACTTCTGAAAGGTCTCACATCCCAAGACATTCACAGTGGCAAGTTCTACATGAGTTTTGGAGATGACATTTAAATCATTGCAACTACCAAAAACAGAGCTACTTGCTAATTATTAGATTGTTTCAGGATATTTGAGAGTTAATAATATTGATATTATTTAATGATGTCAATTATATTAACTCCTGAGTTAAAATAATCTTTTACTATATTAAACAGAAATTTTTAAGATGTTTGTGTTTCCAGAAAAACAACTTATTGTCCCCCCAAATGTGAGATGGCTCATAGATCTTTCAAGGGAACCAGTAAAATGATTAAAAAACACTATTGTCATTTCAAAACATGTAAAAATATATTTGATAATATTTCAAGTTCATTCCTGATATATTGTTATTAAGTAAATTTTATGCTAGGCAAAATAAAACATTTTCAGATCAATAGTTAATACTACATATAGTGATGGTTCGTTAGAGTTAGGTATAGGTTAAGAGTTGTTTGTGTTATTATTGTTATGAAAGTATAGTAGTTTCATAACAATAAGTATAGTGGTCTAGCTTGTTCAATGCGATAGGAAATCAAATAAGAATCCCATATGTTGGAAAAGAAAAATGTGGATTTTACAGACCATATTGCCTACCTAGAATACAAAGCAATACTCTGAAATATATTAGAATTAATAAAGTAATTCATTAAGTAATATTACAAAATAAGTATTCATGGATTAACAAGTAGCTGGTTGTATTTACCTATCATAATTTCTCACATTTTCTTAGTTTTGTCAAGGTTTTCTCACTTGTACCTATTTGTCCAAATCGGTGTTTCTATGGGAGCCAACTGCTAGAGAGCTGCAGTATATGCTTCCTCACTCGCTAATGTGACTATTGGTAGGTGTCAGTTCCTCACAAGCTGTTTAAGAAAGGCAGAGAGCAATGTTTTTGCATATAAGACCAAAAATGCAAGCAACAAAAAACATAGAATTGCATAAAACTAAAAAGTTTATATACAACAAAAGAAACAGTCAACAAAATAAAAAACAATGCATGGGATGGGAGAAAAGTATGTGCAAACTCTGTATCTGATAGTAGGTTAATTTCCAAAATATATAAGGAACTCTTAGAATTCAAAGTAAAAAATAAGTAAATAATTCACTTAAAAAATGGGCAAAAGACCTGAGAGTACATTGTACCATAAAAGGCATACAAATGAGAAACAGATACATAAAAAAATGTTCAGTATTATTGATTATCAGGGAAATTCAAATCAAACCCACGATGAGATGCCACCTCATCTTTAGGATGACTATTGTGATCCTAATATAAGCCAGACACACAAAAACAAATTCCATATGACTTCATTTATATGAGGAATTTAAGTAGTTCAACTCACAGAAGCAGAGACTAGAATTCAGCTTGCTAGAGATAGATGGGGATGAGATAATGGCCAGACATTATTCAAAGGGTAAAAAGTTTCAGTTGGGCAAATCTAAGTCCTAGAGATTTAATAGATCATATAGTACCTATATTTAACGAGACTATATTATATAGTTAAAAATTTGCTTAGAAGATAGATCTTATGTTTAGTGATTTTTGTACCTGAGCAAATAACATGAAAAATAATATCTAAAGCAAAATAAAGCAAAAGAAGAAGGAGGAGAAGGAGGAAAAGGAAGGGACAATGCACTCTGCTCACAGCCATGACCTATGTGGGGAGGGAATAAGTAATCCTTGGAGGTGTGGGGCCTGCTGGAAATAAAAAAGTCTAAAAAATAATATTAAGAAATAAAGCAAGCCAGGTGTGGTGTCACATGCTTGTAATCCCAGCAATTTGGGAGGCTGAGACTGGAGAATCGTGAGTTCAAAGCCAGCCTTAGCATCAGCGAGGTGCTAAGCAACTCAGTGAGATCCTGTCTCTACATAAAACACAAAATAGGGCTGGGGATGTGGCTCCGTGGCCAAGTACTCCTGAGTTCAATCCCTGGTAAGAAAGAAAGAAAGGAAAGAAAAAGAAAGAAGAAAGAAAGAGAGAGAGAGAGAGAAAGAAAAAGAGAAAGAAAGGAAAGAAAGGAAGAAAGGAAGAAAGAAAGAAAGAAAGAAAGAAAGAAAGAAAGAAAGAAAGAAAGAAAGAAAGAAAGAAAGAAAGAAAGAAAGAAAGAAAGAAAGAAAGAGAAAAAGACACGGAAGTATCCGGGCGCAGTGGCTCAAGCCTGTAATCCCAGCACTTAGGGAGGCTGAGACAGGAGAATCACGAGTTCAAAACCAACCTCTGCAACAGCAAGGTGCTAAGCAATTCACTGAGACCCTGTCTCTACATAAAACACAGAATAGGGCTGGAGATGTGGCTCAGTGGTCAAGTACCCCTGAGTTCAATCCCCAGTAGCAGGTACTTGAAAAGTGGAAGAGATCTGATGGGTCTGATCTTAACAAAGGGAAAAAGCACACTAATGCTTTATTTGTAGTGAAACAAACCACAGACATTTTAGAAGGGTTCTTCAAGGTAAACAAGAAGGCAGAGGCTGTGGGGAAGCTGGCTTGATTGGGGACTATCACTTGTGGAGTAATTCTTCTTCCTCCAGGCAGCTGGCACCTCAAGGGTAATTGGGATGCTGGTATCTCTGTTCACCTCTAAGGAGTTGCATTTGAACCTAGGGTTATCTGAGCCAATAAATTCCTCTTTGAGAAGGGCATCTGTCAAGGTCATGAAGCAGTCTCAGATGGGTGAGATTGCACCAAGAGTTCTCCCAAGGGACTACCTAGGTTTTAGAGCTGGCTCAGACATGCCCACAGTTCATTCAGGGCTTCCAACACACTCCAATTTGTAAGCATATTTAAGGGTGTAAGGGAAGTTCATACATGTATGGAAGATATATTTATTTTAACTATACCTGTACTCTGAATACAATAGTCACTAGTAACAGATTATTATTTAATTTTAAATTTAAAATTAATTAAAATTTTAAAATTTACTTTAATTAAAGTAGTCAAATTTCCAGTGCTAAAACCCATGTGAATAATTACTACACTATTACATGGCACAGATGTATAAAATACTTCATTAATCATAGAAAGATAATCTATAAGACACATCACATCCTTGAGGGATGAAGAGAAAAACATTCAAATATCAAATAACACAAGTAACATATTTTTGTGTTAAATAGTGTAAATAAAAATAAAAAGACATCTTAAAACAATGCAAGGAGTGGTGCAGCTTATAATTTGTTTACTACAATAGAGCTTAGATATAGATTATAAAAATGCAGTGAAATGAAAGCAAATTCTAATAGATAGGGTTTTGGTTTAAATAAAACATGAAGAGTCCTTTGACAATACCAGTCAATATCCAGATGCAAATTTAAACTTCAATTGATGAATGGATGGACATTATATAAAATAAACATTTAAATAATCAGAGTCAATTTTTGAAAATTTCTTAGGAGTTATTAGATCACATACATATAAAATATGAAATTTATATTCAAAATATTGTGCCAAGATACTATTTTGGAACATTCCATGTGATCTATGACCTCACTTCTCTATAGCATCATTTAATTCAATGAAGTTCCTGTTGGTGAGAAGGGGAAATTACAGGCTTTAATGTAGCCTTTTGTCAAAATTGCCCTTGTGTTTTTCAAGGTCATTTTCAACCTAAGTAGTTATTTTAAGTCCATTAAAATGCAATGATATGAAGCCACCTTACTTATTTCAAAGTGAGTTGAATTGATTGCTTTCAATTTCAATTTCTTTGGGATTGTTTAAAAGCGAAACAAAACAGGAAACAATGCTTCTGTGGCTTTCCCAGGAGAAATACACCTGGTGGTTGCTAAACTACTACTCAGAGAAACGAATCACTCCATTTTTTCCTGAACTAGGGTACATTTTCTAGGTGCACAAGCTCTCTAACTTATATTGGCACATGAAGGGAAACATCTCACATCCTTCTTTCATCTCTGCACATAAAGTCTGAGGACTATTGGAGAAGGAGAAGCAACATAACTGACTTGAAAGAGGTGGAATTAGTTTTATGCTGATAGCATATGCCTCCAAACATGGCAGGAACACCATAGTTTTATGCACTACTGAAGTCTCACAGACTAGCTTAAAACTCAACAAATGGTGAATCCTGAAAATTACTTTTGAAATAATGTGAAATTATGCATGTCGTCTTGAGTGACACAATCTATATAAATCTTATTTTGCCCTTTTTGTCAAAAAGATGCAAATACTTGTTTTGATAATGAGATTTTAATTGGAAGATGTGTGATATTTGTCACATAATGTACACACAGCTATTTTGAAAATACAGAATAAATATTTTTGCTGAAAAAGATACTAGAAATTAGCAAGCTGAGGGTAATCATGTTTTTTTGAAGAAAAAAATGTCTTTTCAGATTGAAGTGGCATAAGACATGTAGGTGACTGAAAGTGAGGCTAGATTCTATGATCATTACTATCTACCTTGTTTTATCTCATAGAAATGATGAAGTCCAGGGTGAGTCTGAGGAGATTTTGAGAAATCTTATTTTTCACAAAACAGGAAGATAAGTATAAATAAGCTCCTATGTTTTGTAGCTATTCATACTTGGGATCTGACTCACACTCTCCAATATATAATCCCTGTGATCTTTCTCAATTCTTCTTCAATTTTACTTTTGTTTAAAATCTTTAAAATATATAGACTTATTTTACAGTAATATCCTGAGAAGTAAATGAAATAATGCATTCTACAAAACTAGGTGCCTTATTCATATTAAGTGATCAATTAATTTTTATAATTATTTTATTATTTTACTGTAATAATTTCCATACAAATCTTAACCTTGAGAAATTCTACAGATGGAGATAAGCAAACTTTCAGAACCCATAGACACTTGTTTTAAACTTTAATATTTAATGATAGAAAGGGCAACATTTTCAATAGTTACTATTAAAACTTTATTTATTATGGTTACTTTTCCCTATAACCTATTTTAATGTCTATTTTGATTTTGAACTGTAGGCCCAATGTGCATGGAACATATGTATTTTAAGAATTTGCACAATTAATTGTTAAAACATGCAAATCAAATTTAAGGGAGCCTTATTTGTGCTGATATAATTATTCCTAGGAAATGGGTTAATTTTAATTGTAAATCCTTAATTCAATTCTAAATAAGAGTCAGAAAAAGTATAAAAGATAAACATAAGCTTTGTGATAATTTCCCAAGATGTTAGTTCTGTAATTCTTGGCAAGATTTCATATCCCCTTAAATAATATAACTTTCCTTCCCTTTGAGATATTAAAAAAAATATCAGTTTATCCAAATAGCTGTGAGTTCAAATGGCATAATGCCTACACGGTATCCAACTTTGTTTTAGTATGCTTCTGCCTGGCATGATGGTGATCAAAATATATGATGAGAACCACTTAACAGAGAGTAGAAAAAGCTTATTTGGGGCTCATGATTTCAGAGTTCTCAGTCTAGAAATGACTAAACATTGCTCTGTTCCCAAGATGAGGTAGCACATCATGGGGGAAGGACCCAGTGGAGGAAAGCTGCTCCTTCATGGCAGGGACAGGAAGCAGAGAGAGAGAGAGAGGGAGAGATATGTTAGGAGACCACAAGTAAAATATGCCCATCTGGGATACAAACCCCTGACCCCCTGACCCATCTCTTCCTGACATGGTCCTCCTGCCTATGGTTTTCACCCAGTCAATCCATTCAAACTAGGGTGGACTGATTAGGTTGCAGCTCTCATAATCTAATCATTTTACCTTGGAATATTCTTGTGTTAACAGCAGCTTTTGGGAGACACTTCATATCCAAACCATGGGAAACGCATAAACTGAATAAATTACTGAAATAATTCTCTTTGCTTCATGTTACCATTATTTATTATTATTATCATTATTATTGTCATCATCATCATCCTTAGTAGTATTAGTAGTGTTTGTAGTTTAGTATTGTTACCTGGTGCTAAAGATAAAAATATTATGTGAAAATTGTCCAAACTCAGTGTTACTTTATGAATGCAGACTTTATTCATTTTCCAATTATCTATTTTATTTTCTTCATTGAGTTATCAGTTTTTTAAAATTTATTTATTTATTCTATTTAGGTTTACATGATAGCAGAGTGCATTTTGATTCATTGTACACAGATGGAGCACAGCTTTTCATTTATCTTGTTGTATGTGATGTAGAATCACTGCTACGATTGGTCTATGATTGCCCATCCATTTTCTACTCACTTATATGATACTCTGCCTTTTATTTTATATGGTTCTATATGTTTATCTCTCTTAGATATAATAAGATTCTTGAGGTTATGTTATTCTCTGGGAACTTCACTTGTGCAGTGCTTTTTGTCGTACAATGGAACCTAAGACAGCACCATGTACCTGATGGGATACAAATCATTTTTAAAGGAAGAGGAGGAGGAGGAGGAAGAGGAGGAGGAGGAGAAGGAGGAGGAGGAGGAGGAGGAGGAGGAGAAAAGGAGGAAGGAAGGAGAATAAAATAGTAGCCTAGGAAGAAAAAGGCATGGAATGAATTGGCATGAAATACAGAGATACAAGAAGAAAGTTCCCTGCTATAGAAAAAGCGGTCTTTCTTTTTTTCTTTCTTTTAAATTCTTTTTACTTTCACTAAAATTCGAGGAATTCTAAAAGTAGTTTGGTTGGCCATACATCTCAGACAATTGATCTCCTTACATAAACTCTGGGAAGAAAAGGTACTTTGTTGCAGCAATTTAATACACCATGCTTCAGTAATATGAAGTAAAGCTGGAAATATGCATCATGTAATACTTTTGTCTTTATACTTTGACTTATTTTATTGTTACTTTTATTAATGATATGATTTGCCTTTGTAGAATAGTAGCCTGGCATTGTTTGTCCAATGGCAATTTCTTCTCTCCGGATAATTGTCCCTTGACTTATTTGATATATCAGTGATTCTTTTCATAATTCAGGAAAAGTTGTCTTCAACCCCAGCTATTAAAAATGAACTTTAATCTAAAATAAGAATGATAATTCTTTCCTTGTTTTCAAAGATTAAATTACGTAGCTAATGTAGCACAATTCTGACCAATGAGATGTTAGATAAATTTTCTGGGCTTCTAAGAAATATGTTTTAATTATTAATGAAAAGCGACTTAAAAAAAAAGAGTGTTCCATATTTTATCTCTGAACAATAGCGCACATTCCTGTCATGATTAGAGCTGCTATAGCAGTTAAAGAACCAATAGGTAAAATAAAAATCCTTTTAAGGCTGAGAACATAAAAAAGTTGGAAAAAGCATGGGATTCTGGTGCTAAAAATCCACCAGCAACATTTCTTAATATTTAAAATAATAAACAACTTGTTCATTCAAATATTTTAATTTTGAGTTTTTAGTTACTTGCAAGTAAATCAACTTATATAACAGATTATATCTATAAAGAAATAAAAATAACATTTTTGCTAGTAGATATTAGTCTACAGAATTTAAAAGTAGTGAATTTATTTCTAAATTGAAATATGTTCCCAAAGAGAATTAGTTTGTTTTCTGTATTTTCCCAAATCTCACTTTTTATTCTACTCTTTGTTATTTTCTTTTTTTTAATCTTCCAAAACTCTCTGAATTTGAATCTTTTATAAGGTGAGCAATTTATAAGAGCAAATTAGAAACTGTTTTTGTTCACTGTTTATTACAAGTTTCATAACACACAGAAATAATTTCTGGGAATAATTAGTTTTAAAAAACATATTTGAT
Source organism: Xerus rutilus (assembly GCA_028644305.1). Lineage (NCBI taxonomy): Eukaryota > Metazoa > Chordata > Mammalia > Rodentia > Sciuridae > Xerus > Xerus rutilus. Next base: position 96,902,941 of record CM053408.1, on the reverse strand, counting down.
TCTTTTAAAGTTTATGTTAAAGAAATGTTATATTTGTAAATGTTACATGAAAGTATCAATTGATAAAGATAAAGCTCTTTTTGTAAAAAAGTTTACTATACCATAAATGAACTAACTCTGATATCATTGTGCTATATCCAAAGATAATATATTATAAGAGAGTTGTTATAAAGAAGTGTCAAGAAATGTAGTTATGTTTTAATTTATGCTTAGGCTACTAGAACAGTACATAGATATGAAAATATATTAAAACACCTGAATCACAAATATCAGGCAGTTTTCAAATATAGGAAAGAAAATTAGAAAATGGAACGTTCTTGGCTAGGCCCTCATCTGATGCAAATGAGATAAATGTTGAAATCTTACTGTGGTTGAGCTGACTTACAAGATCAATTTCCCTCATGATCAAAAATAAATTCATTCTTGATCTGCAAGTAATTGACATTCAGTGGTCAGAATTTAATTGGGACATTAATTTAAACACCTAATTTTAATGAAGGCAAAGGGTCATTTTTAGTAATTTTGAATTAAAGGCATAAACAAGACTGCAAACTAATGCTTTGAGTTTGCACATTTTTTGAAAAAAGTGAAACCCAACTCAGTTTATTGGTTCTAAATAGAAAAGTAAAGGCAGCTGCTGCTAAATTTAAATGATGCTTAAAAGTATGGAAAGTAAATTTTGTGAGATTTTACCCTAATTAATCGTTTAATTTTCAAAGATTATACTTGGAAATAGTCTTTAAAAGAAAACAAACAAACAAACAAAAAATAATTGTTTAATATCTTCCTAAAAAGAACTCATGTTATTTTATAATGTATACCACATGAAGATAGGCTATGGCCCAATCCACCATCATTAAATTATTTTAAAAATCTTTGGGTTTTAAATTGATGCATGCATTTTTAAAAATTTTTGGTGTATGTATAATTTAAATTACAAATAGATTCACTTAACACTTAAATATTTTGAGAAAAATAAGGATTTTATATTTTTAATACCAATATGAAAAGTGATTAAAAATAGTACATGTATTAAATAAGCGAATTTATGTTTATATTTGTGATATGAAGCAAGTGGTTACAAATGACAAAATAACTACTATATTGTCCTCTTCATGACCAATGGAGGCTTTTCTTCAAATACATGCATAGTACAAAACTATGTGAAGATTTAATATAGTCTTTAATCATATAAGAAAACCAGCAGAAAATAATTGGGTTATATGAGACTTAACACTACTATATGCAAAATAAGCTATACTTTTCTGTTAAATGATTATTGTTTCTCAAAATTTCCAGTTTTGAATCTAAACACATAAATGTTAAATCAGTTTTTTTTATGGTTTGGGATGGAAATTGTCTCAACTTCATCTTCTGTTTTGAATTTTTCTTTAAGAATTAGGGAGCTTAGTGATAAACTAAGGTGGCAAAGCCTTGGAGGTTGATCATATCTACCATTACATTGGCTTGGTAACAATACTCAGTCAAATAGGTCTGCATGTGACAGCCAGCTCTGAGAGCTTCTTGACGTAAAGAATATGCGTTAAAACCCATGTTGCAGATACATGTTGACAATAACATATTCTGAGATGACAGCTTTGCTAATATTACCTCAAATGTTAATTGGTCCTGGAAAGTTCTCCATGTGGTTAGAGACATTTGCAAATTTTTGAGGTTGCTCTTTCATTTGTCATTATTTGAAGTCCTACGGGAAGATGCATTTGGTCACAGGATATATCTGGTAATTGTTAAATGGCAGTAGAGTCCTTGGAAAGTGGGTGGTTGGATAGACAGCACAGAACTAGACCAGAAACTGTCTAAACTTGATGTTATCAGAGTTGATGAACTGGCTGACAATATGGCAAAACCTACCAGAACCTACCCATAAGGTCTGATACTCTCTGACAAAAATTAACATTATTATTTTCCAAGATGTTTCTAGATACATTGGTAAGTGATGTATGGCACTACAACTTTACCAATATGAGCTTCTCTGATTAGCAAATTTCAGAATAAAAGATTACTAAGAACTTATTTCCTGTGTAATAATAATATAATATACTCCCATGGTATCTTCTGAAAGCATTTTCAACTACTTTGATCTCACATCAATTCAAATATATTTTATGCAGTGGCATAGCCATGGTCACATAGATAACAATCCAACCCAGTTTAAAATAAATTCCATCTCTTATGGAATGCTTTTCTACATGCTTTTCTATACATCTCATCATTTATGATGGAAAGAAAATATCTTCTTGCAGAAGAGTAGAAACAAACAATATTAGAGAAAAACACCAAAGAGGAAGACTTGAACTTCAGTGTCAAGGTAAAGACTTTGGCCTAATTGGGTGACAAATATTTCAAGGAATGAGAGGGCCCAGAAAGACCATTTGGGATTCCAGAATAACAATTATTTGTTTCTGCACAGTTTGGGTTCTGAGGTAAAATGCAGAAAATTAAGTTAAATTTGCAATTCAAATAAAAAGTGAATAATGCTCTGCTCATTTTCAGTACCAGTTTATATTGATATACTTATGCTAAACCATCATACATACATATGCCAAAAATATTTGACATCCATCTTATATTCAAACTTGACTGGTATTTTAGTCAGCTTATTAGCTGCTGTAACCAGAAGACCTGACAAGAACAATTTTAGAGGAGAATTAAACTTGGCACTCATAGTTTCAGAGGTCTCAATCCATAGATGGCCAATTTCATGCTCTGGGCCCTAGGTGAGGCAGAATATCAGCACAGAAGGTCATGACTAATGAAAGTAGCTTAGGACATGACAACCAGGAAGTGGAGCCAGCCCTGCATACCAGAGAAAAAATATATACTTCAAGTCACATCCCCAATGACCGACCTTCTCCATCCATACCCAACCTGCCTAAATTACCACCTAGTTAATCCCTACCAGCAAATTCTTGCACTGGTTAGATTAAATCTCCTATAACCCAATCATTTCACCTGTAAGCTTTCTTTTGTTGTCTAACACATAAACTTTTGGTAGACACCTCATACCTAAACTGAGACAACTGGGAAACCTGTATTTTTATTTACTAAATTTGACAATCCTCCTTAGATGTACCCTTAATTAAAAATATATGTTTACTTAGTGGAGAGCAATTTCTACTTTCTTCTTCCAGTTATTCCAACAGCCCTGAAAGATTAATCATGATCAATTATGGCAACTTGATTCCTTTGCCACTTTTTAGTGTAGAGTGAATATATAATACAGTCTTTGAGAAACAAGGAGAAGGCAGGAACAACCTTTGGAATACAGTATTCTTTTCTTGATAAAGGGGAGAAAAGTGAGAATAGTGGTTTCTGTCAACCTGGAGAGATCAAACTACCTGCCCCTATCCTACTCAGAGAAATGTACTATTTGGCAGAAGAATTGACATCACCAACACCAAGAGTAGGACACCAAAGATTATAAAGGCTTACATCAGTGAGGAAGTGGGGCTTCACCAGCCAGATGTTTCTGGCATGGCAGTTGAGGAAGCAACAAAATTATAGATACAAAATATTTCTTTGTTAATTTTATGAAACCACATATTTTTATAAATTCACTCAGAGGAATATCAAATCTGACAGCTTAGGTATTACCAAAAGGAATTAGTTTTCCTGTGCTTGTAAATGCATGTCACAAGATCACACATGGAATATCTAATTGGGGGAAGAAAGAAGGGAACAGGGGAAAAATAATTGGATATATTTGGTAAAAATCTGTGGGTCAAAGGGGTTTTTTCATACAATTGTCACTCAGATACCAAAAACAAATAGACTATTCTCATAAAGATAATATAAAGAGAAACATTGCCTCATTTCCTTTTTGCTTCTTGTGATTTTGACCTAAGGATGTGATATCAGAAATGATAATGGTCAATCTTACAGCAATGATAAGACTAACACACTAAAAATCACAGAAAAAGTGATGAGAAATCCTGGCTTCCCTATATAAAAGCTGAATTGACATACCAAACCTTAGAAACCTCTTGACTCCTTGCTATCAAAAAATACTCAAAGGTTTTCTCATTTTTATTTCATAAACCTCAATGCATATCAATAAAAGAATAAATATTCTTAACTCCTTCATTTCTTTTCATTTCTCTTATTTCTAAGAGGGAAAAACAGCATTAAGTATACCTGTGGGAGCCGGGCGTGGTGGCTCACGCTTGTAATCCCAGCACTTTGGGAGGCTGAGACAGGAGAATCGCGAGTTCAAAGCCAGTCTCAGCAATGGTGAGGCGCTAAGCAACTCAGTGAGACCCTGTCTCTACATGAAACACAAAATAGGGCTGGGGATGTGGCTCAGTGGTCGAGTGCCCCTGAGTTCAATCCCTGGTACCAAAAAAAAAGTACACCTGTGGGGCCCCACTTGACAAGCAAGGTCCTTTTGCGTTAGGGTGGAAGCATTCAGAGTGGAAGCATTCAGGGTGAGAAAGAAACAAGGAACCCAGAACTTTCCCAGGGCACATGGGTGAAATGGTACAAACTGATTGAAGATTAAGTTTGGTAGAAAAAAATTTGTGTATTGTTCATATGAATATTTTATGATGACATAGATGTCTGAGTATAACAATCATGCAGTAAGTTTCATCTATACAGTTGAATCACAAGGAAATATAAGAGCCCCAGATACATTTGAAAGTCATAAGTACATAGTGGAAGTTTAGTGTAGGTGAAATGATTTAGGGAAAGAATGTAGATAAAGAACAATAAAAATCAGCAGGGACTCAGAGATGCTTTCTGGAATGGTTCAGAATTTAACATCTACTCAGTAACAGAGACTATTAAAAAATACAGAGAAGTAGCATCCAGTGAGAAATACCAGGAATATTTAAAGGAGATCGACTGTACTAAACACTACTGAGTAGTGCCTTAAAATGAAGACAAAGCAACTTCCATTGATTTTGGCAATGGAAATGTTCTCTGTGACCTTGACAAGAATTCTAAAGGGTATGTTGGAAACTGGACTAAGAAACTTCAAATGTCATTGGAAATGGGTTCTCAGCACTTTTTCCATGAGAAAGCTTTATTCTTCCCCCTAGTACATGAAAGAAAAGAAGTGGGATGAAAGACCAAAATAGTTACACAATCTAAAACTTTTGTTTGTTTGCTTCCACTAACAATGGAACTATAGTTTAGAAGTAGTAAAAAAAGAGAAATTTCCAGCGACCTTATCAAATAAATGTTCTTTGATAATAACTGATAACAGAAAAATTTTATTTTCTATAATATACTTTTTTCTACATTTTTTACTGTTGCATTATAGTTGCATGTAATGGTAGGATTCTCTGTTACATGCTCATACAGAGAATAATATATATATATATATATATATACTGGGGATTGAACTCAGGGGCACTCAACCACTGAGCCACATTCCCAGCCCTATTTTGTGTTTTGTGTAGAGACAGGGTCTCACTGAGTTACTTAGCGCCTCGTCATTGCTGAGGCTGGCTTTGAACTCTCAATTCCCCTGTCTCACAGAGAATAATTTAACAAGCTAAAATTACATAAAGATTATGAGATCAAATGTAAATATGACTCTTCAGTTGGGGATTGAATAATGAGGCATCATATTGATTGTATCATTTCTAAAATGTGTTTTGAGGCAAGGTCACCCACTATGAATGAAGATTAAAGGAAATGAAATGTGGGAGGAGAAATTTAAGGATTCAAAATTGTAATCTGAGATTTAAAAAAAATTTATTGGAGACAAACATGGCATGCCTAGTAGAGTTGCCCATTTGAGATTTATTTTCTTGATTTTCGGGTGAAATTGTTCAGAAAAATGTGTTCTTTTTCTTCATCAACTTTTATAAGGTAAATGTTTATCTTAAATTGGTTTTGAACAAAAACTCTTTCTTTCCATTTAATTGAAATAGTAATTATCACTGAAAACTCTCATGTTGTTAGAAGTTTGAAGGTTTTAATCTGGCAAAGAACTACAGTTATGGTTATTTAAACAAGATGGAAAAGTAGAAGGGTAGAGTTTTATGTTGGTTAGAAAGCAAGCTCTGAGCATGGCAGAGTCATTGGACATTAAAAAAAAAAAAAAAAAAAAACCTTCCAGTCTTTGACTATGAGAGTAGCTGAAGGAAAACTGGAGGCAAAGTTAAGGAGCTGAGATGAGTAAATATTTGATGAGTCAGATGTCTGGATAATACATTTTCAAGAATCACTAGGTCGATTCTTGAAGGACTAAAGAGGAAAATAAGGCTCAGCATTGATTATTGATCAATGATGGAAGAAATAAGCAGGAAGCCTGAGGGAATAGCAGGGATATAAGGTAGGTGGCACTCTATTTCCAGGAAAGCATACCAATGGCTACAAAGCTTTTGAAAGAGAAAAGAAATGTGGCTTGCAGGAGGCAAAGAAACTTTAAGCATTGTAGGAGTAACAGTAAAGAGAATAATGATAATTAACAAAAAACAGACTCCATTTAAGGAAACTTGAGACAGAAGTTATCCTCAGAAGGTTACATGCAATCAATTGTAAAGAGGAAAACAAAACTTTTAAAGAAAATGTTAAGACTTTTGCTGATCACAGATGTGGAATGTTTGAGGGTAAAATTAAATGATTTATGATGTTCAGGACAGGTGGGGGAAGGTGTCAAACAAAGGGTTTTAGAAACCATGGATGGAGTGGGATTATGTCGGTTACCTGGAATTCTGATTATATTTCAGAAAGATGGACATAAGGAGGGATGAAGTAATACTTCACAGTCCCTTAGAAGAGGATTCATGTCTGACACTTTCTGGTCATTTCTTCTGAAATTCCTGATGATATCACAGATGGATTGGCCAATGGTTTAATGTATCCTCATTTTTTTCTTAATGCCAGTGACTGTGTGATTATTTTGTGGGAATATCTGGTAGCTATAATGTCCTTATCATTTGGAAGCCCAAGGGAGGCTTTCTGAATGTAGAGCCTTCCTGAATATAAAAAATACATTCCCCACAATCTTCTGCAAAGAAATTAAAATAAAAATAACAGCAACAACAATGAACAAACACTGTACTGAGCAAATACTTAATATACACATTAATTTAATAATATCTATGTAGAAACACCTAAAATTTTTGTTTATCTTCCTGCCTACATCTAAGAAACTCAAACGTACACACATACACTCACACACAGAAGTATGAGTAGCTTATATACATCAAGAATTTTAAAATCATGGTAACATAGTTATCGGCTATCATATAATTTGAAACAAATGCTGATACAATTTTGATGCAGTTTAAGAAATATAGGACTTTTATAACTCCATAAAAGTTAACTATATAACATCATTTTATATTATGATGTGAAGTTTTATTGTGAGATCATTACCTAAAAACATCAAAGATCTGTTTTATTACCAAAATTTGAATTTCATCCAGAACAATTACATTTCTTGAATCTACAATGCTAGTCTCATTTCTATTTAATTTTTAAGTTCCAGGTAACATGGGAGATGCTCTTAAACAAGAATTGCCTATACTACACCAATACGTGCATTCAGTTTCAACTTATATTTGAATTCATACACTTTGACAACTCTTCAAAATGTTATGCATTGATGTATGGATTTGTTACACTTCTGAGTTTTGAAGTCAGTAAGTATGTTTTTGTATTATGTTATGGTATAATGCCTAATTTAAATCAAATAACTACAATTTTTGTAGTGATTAGTTGCAACTAATTGTAAAATATTTTAAAATGTGATAATGGCCTAGAAACTAGTTATTTAACTAAGATATAAAGATAGTAACTCTTAAATATTTAAGTAGTCGCTATTTATTATTTTAAACACTTTTCAAAAATTAACTCATTTAAATCATACAATAATCCTAGAAGATGAAAGCAACAATATTGCAATTTTACAGATTAAAGAAATGGTGGTGAAAATTAGCCTAATTTGTTCAATATTGCTAATCTAGTTAATTATATACCAGGATCTGAACTCAGGTAATCAAACTCTAATGTTCATATGGGTAACAATGCCACACAGCTGATTCCAAAGAGACAAAAAAATTAATGGTTTGTGTTTCCATTAGATAACTTTTATGGTGTGGATATGATGTATCTTCCAAAAGCTCCTATTACAGAAGGAATTTTCAGAGGTAAAATGATCGTATTATGAGAGTTGTAACCTAATAATCCTGTCCTAGTTTGAATGAGCTGAGCAGTAACTGTAGGTAGGGAGGTTGTGACTGAGGAGATGTGTCATTGAAGGCATGACCTGGAAGAGTTTTTCTTCCTGGGGCCTCTTCTTCTCCCCCCTCTCTCTGTCTCCTGACCAGGCCTATGAGCTGAGCTCCTTTCCTCAGCTCCACCCTTCCCTCATGATATTCTGCCTCACTTTGGACCCAGAGCAATGGAGTTAGCCATCTATGGACTGAGACCTCTGAAACTATAAGTCCCAAATAAACTTTACCTCCTCTAATTATTCTTGTTCTGGTATTTTTGCCACAGCTACACAAATGCTAACTAAAACAATTGCCTTGACTTTACTTTATATGAAATATTAATTCTTATAAAGTTAAATATAACTGAGCAAAACAGTGAATTGACATTCTCTTTTCATGAGCATAGTTACAGACTTACATAACTCAGTAATTCAGAGAAGAGTTTTTAAAAAATATTTTTTCAAGTTATCAAATATAAGATGAAATTATCATATTAAATCTTTTAAACTCAAAGATAAAGCAATGCCTACTTAACAACTGAATGTTCAAACAGAATATAAAGTATTTGTGGATTCTCTAAGATGTTTTATTCATTTATTAGTAAATGAATATATAACTATTTGAAAACACTTGTTGTTGATATGACATACATCTTGGACTATGGCAGTTTTTTAATGCAAAGGGCAATAATAGGTACAGGATTTTCTTTTTAAAAGAAAAATATCATTATTATCAACATATTTTACCCTTTTTAGTATTAAAATATCAAATGAATGAAATTGTTCCATAGTAATTAGAATTTCTGTTTTTTGATGAGTAACAATAATAAATTTTTGAAAAGATGAATACATAAAGCAACTTATTTTTAATATGAATTTAAACAGTCCTGATACATTTTTAGGGATGGCTTATTTTTTGTTAATATTAACAAAGACAATTTAGTTGCTCTAAATTTCAAATATAATAGTTATCTAGAATCAAATCTAAAATGTGGCTCAGGAATATAGTATTCTGTAGATCGTCAAGGGGATCAATATATCCTATGTGCTCAGGGTTACCAGATAAACTTCAGTTTGCCCAGGTATTGAAATTTTCAGATAAATAATGAATACTCTTTAGTATAAATATGTCCCATTTGAGTCTAACAAATATTATTTACCTGAAATTTCAATTTAAATGGACATCCTGCATTTTTATTTATTGAATCTGGTGACTTTATAATGCCATAGGAGTTCGGGACTCAGATATATTATTGGACATTAATCTATTTTTACCTTTATCATACTAACTTCAGATTTAAATTCCTTGAAATTTTGCTTCAATTTATTTTCCTGAAATAGTGAAGTTGGCCTATCTTACTATGAAGAGTCACTAAGCAAGTATTACCGATGAGCAAATGCAGTATGTGTTTGAATACATTATGAAGAGTAAGCACTGATACTTATGGGAATTAGTTCCATCTCTAAGTATCCACATATGTTCTGCACACACACAAAAAAGCAGATGTCATTTACCATATGTAATGGTAAATGAAGAAGCTGTTTTGAAAAAAAAATCATTGTAGAAATATTTGCATAAAATTGTTTATGTGTACATAAAAGGATAATTTTGCTACAGACACTCATGCTTTTTTGGTGTTTAAAATTTTATTTTTAGCTTGTAGTCATTCACCCTTTTATTCAATTCTCATTGTTAATTTGAACAGATAATTTAGAAAGACTGGTGAAGCACAAAATGTATTTGTCTTGTTAATTTTGTTAACAATTGAATCTACAAGGAGGGTACATTTTCGTAAATAGCTGTGACAGTTTCCTAGTGAAAAACATGAATTGTTCATTCAGCACATGTTCTCCAAAGTGAAGACATAATACTCCCTTTAATTTTGAAACTTTATGCTTAAAAAGAAAAACAACAACAACAACAACAACAAAATCTATCCAAACATTTCCTAAGATAAATAATATCCATTTAGACAATATAAATTCTCATCACTTTTATCAGGGCTATTTAGTAAAATTGATAAAAGAAAAAAATATAAACTCTAAAGACAGTTTATATTTATTTAAACTGTAAAATATTATAACTCTAAAGAGATTTCAGGGTAATATTCAATCCTGCCTCCGGGACCATCTAGATTAGACAGCCCATATTTTTTTTTTCTGAAGAGGAAAGGGGCTCTGTGATTTGCCCCAACACCTCACCATTTTTTATTGCATGGATGATGAAGTTATCATTGCTATGATCTGAATGTATCCCCCAAAAGGCATGTGCTGGAAACTCAGTTGCCACTGTAACTTAATTAAGATAAAAGATTGTTGTACTGCTGTCTTGTGAAGAAGAGTGCTGCTCACTATTTAGCAGAGAGTTCAAGACACCATCTTCGAAATGGAGACCAGGCCTCCCTCAGACACCAAACCTGATTTTGGCACTTTGATCTTGGGCTTCTCAGCCTTTGGAACACAGATACAACATTTCTTTGCTTTATGGATCACCAAGTCTCAAGTACCCTATAACAGCAACATAGATTAAGACGATCAAATCTGAAACATTATCTTACGCAGAATTACTCCTTTTGTACTATAAATTCTGTCAATAAAAAATTCTAAAACAAAATATTGCAGTTTTAATAACTTTATTGTTTTTTTTTCCTTATACTCACTCCTATTTTAGGTACTAAGTGTCATTTTTCACTATAGAATTAACAAGATTAAGAAAATTAAAAACAAAAAAAGGAAAATCAACAAACTTTTTAAGTCTTTTTCTTTTTTGTACCAGGGATTGAACTCAGGGGTGCTCAACCACTGAGCCAAATCCCCAACCATATTTTTGTGATTTTTAGAGACAAAGTCTCACTGAATTGCTTAGTGCCTCGTAGTTGTGGAGGTTGGCTTTGAACTTGCGATTCTCCTGTTTCAGCCTCCCAAAGTGCTGGGATTGCAGGCATGCGTCACCATACCCGGCTTCAAACCCTTTAATTCTGTATCCTAATAAAATAAAATTTGAAACATATTACTTGTAGCTCATTTCCTAAGTACGTAGCTATGTAAGTATATTCATGTCACATTCATTTTATTACACATATAATTTTCATTCTGTGATTTACTGAATAATTAATTATGCTATGAATTATTAGTATAATGGGTAACCCAGTTGTGTTTTTTTTTTTAAAAAAATAATGTCCATTAATTCATTTAATATCCACAAGATGAATATCTAGAACTTGTGAGTATTTAAAAATTTTGGAATGGTCAATGTCCAAATGAAAGGTTTTTGTGTTTTTTTTTTTTTTTGAAAAGATAACAGGATTGATCCTGTACTATTTTATATAACAAAATGTTAGGTCCACTTCATTTTTAAAATAAAATATTCATTCTACATCTACATGCAAAAGTTTCAAAGTGTATGTTTGATGTTCTATTAAGGAATATAAAGTGGGCTGACATGAGACTGCACTCCTTAGTCGCTTAGATTTTTAAATTCAGTTTAGATTTTGATTAGTATTTAGTGTCCACCAGAGATGCTGTTCAAGTTTGGATAATTCAGGGCTTAAGGATATTTTAGGATGATTAGGCAGAGCTGAGGTTGTCGTAAGAAATAATTTTAAGTAAGTGTCAGTCATGTCTGATTAGGATTTGCATGATGCTTTTGCCTCTTCTTTCACAGTCATTGGACATTAAGTGAGCCTCCGTGAGATTCCTTTAGTACCATTTGACTCTCATACATTATAATTAGGACTTATGAGGCACTTTCTCTTCACATGTAAGTATTTTTCTATACTGTGGCTGGTTAAGCTAAAGATTTGGTAAAGCGTGGCAGTATTTTGAAGACCTAAAAGAGAATTATATTTGTATATGATAAGGATAAGTATGACAGAGCACACTAAAGAATTCTAGTACCTGTGGTTCAGCAAAGGTAGTAAAATGGAGGATAATCACAGACAAAAAATGATGACTAATGTGACTGATTTTTAGTGTGTAAGAGTGAACCCCAGGTAAAAAAAACATTCTACAAAAATCCTAGAAATATTTTAACATCTTCCTATGATGACCACACTGGTAAGTACAACTAAAATTAAAATTCTTCATTTTACATGTCTTTTTTCTAAAATATTTCCATGGGAATAATTTTTATTATCATAGTAATAGGTGGTAAAATATTATTCACTTTAAAGATATTTACATTCAGGCCAGGTGCTGTGGCACACGGCTATAATCCCAGCTGGGCCTGAAAAGCTGCAGCAGTTCAAAGCCAGCTTGAGCAACTTCAACTCAGCAAAGCCCTAAACAACTCAGTGAGACCCTGTCTCAAAATAATTAAAAAAAAAAAAAAAAAAAACAGGTAATTTGGGAAGGTGTCTCAGTAAGCATCCCTGGGTTCAATTCCCAGTACAAAAAACAAAAAAACAAAGACTTGCATTCTAGACTACTTTCACCGAATAAAAGTATTTAGTACTTTAAGCCGGGCGCAGTGGCGCAAGCCTGTAATCCCAGCACTTAGGGAGGCTGAGACAGGAGAATCGCAAGTTCAAAGCCAGCCTCAGCAATGGCGAGGCGCTAAGCAACTCACTGAGACCCTGTCTCTACATAAAACACAAAATAGGGCTGGGGATGTGGCTCAGTGGTTAAGTGCCCCTGAGTTCAATCTCCAGTACCAAAAAAAAAAAAGAGTATTTAGTACTTTAAAAAAAACTATACAGATCTCTCTGGGCTTATACTCTATAAAATATCAAGTGTTCAAAAATAATTTTAATTTAAAGTTCATAACACTGCAAAGTATCATGGCCATAGCATCTTTAAAATAATAGAGTGCTTTTATCAGAATCTTTTTAAAAGTGATATTCATTACAATTACTACTGCTGTTCTCTAACAATTTCTTAAGATCTTTTTATTCTTGAGCATACACTCATACAATTATAAATCTAGCAGTTATTTTTTCAAATATTTGAAAAAAATAATTTGTTTTTCTTCAGATTTTTGGAATCACAACTGCATCGTCTGTTAGAATTGAATGTGAGGTGTCCCACAAACCTACTCTTAATTAAGGAATTTTAGACATGAAATGAGTAGATTATGAGAGCTGCAACCTAATCAGTTCATCCTAGTTTGAATGGACTCACTCATTGGTAACTATAGGAGGTGGGGTGTGCCTAGAGGAAGTAGGTCACTGGCGCATGACCTGGAATGGTTTATCTTCTCTGAAGCCCTTTGTCCTTCCCTCTCTCTGCTTCCTGATCCCACCATGAGGTGAGCAGCTTCCTCTCACTATTCCCTTCCATTATCATGTGCTGACTTACCTTGGACCCAGAGCAATGGAATAGGCTATCTATGAACTGAGAACTCTGAAATTATGAAGCCCAAATAAACTCTTTCTCCTTTAATTTGTTCTTGTTGGGTGTTTTGTTTACAGCAATGCAAAAGCTGACTGAAACAAATTGATACTGAGGAGTGAGGTCCTTGCTGTGACTATCCTGACCATGTAATGTGGTTTGGAAACTTGTGAAGCTGTTTTGTGGGAGGAATTTTGGAAAGTTTAGAGATGCAAAATGAAAAGTCTTTAGAATGTTGTAAACAAAACTTAATGGGTGATTTTGGTGGGAGTTCAGACCAGAATGCCAACAGGAATTCACTGTACTTAGGAAGTTTCAAAGGAAATTGAGGATACTATTGGGAATTGGATTAGAGATTACTCATGTTATATTCTGGCAATGGACTTGGCTACATTCTGTCCATGTCATGAGACTTTGTGTAAGGCTAAACATAGACGTGATGGACTGATTAATCTGGCAGAGAAAATTTCAAGATAGCACACATTTAGTTAGTGGCGTGGATTTTGCTATCATGTTTTGCCCAGGTTTACTGTGAGAACTGGAAGCAAAGAACAGAGATAACGATTTTTAAAAGTTGCTGTTTGGCCAGAAAACTACTTGTAAAGCTAGGGTTGAGAAAGTTGTGCTGAAGGGATTTCAGTCCCTACAGAGATAGATGCTAAGTATTTTGCTTGAGACAACAGGAAAGATGAGTAACGGGCATCTAAGGAAATTTGAAAGACCATATCCATTGCAGACTTAAGGATGATGAAGGAAAAACTCTGAGAAGAGATCATGGGGGTACTCTGCTTGCACAAAGTAGCCTAAGGTATGATTAACCATGCTGGATTTGGACTAGACCTTTGGGCGATGCTGGAATTGTTAAGACGATGGTACTCTTGGAGATGAACTAAGTGCATTTTTTTTTTTTTTTTTTTTGGGTACTGGAGATTGAACTCAGGGGCACTCGACCACTGAGCCACATCCCCAGCCCTATTTTGTGTTTTATGTAGAGACAGGGTCTCACTGAGTTGCATAGCGCCTCGCCGTTGCTGAGGCTGGCTTTGAACTCGCGATTCTCCTGTCTCAGCCTCCCTAAGTGCTGGGATTACAAGCGTGAGCCACCGCGCCCGGCTCTAAGTGCATTTTAAATTGTGAATTGAACAAGAGTTTTTGAGGGTCAGAGGTGGACTGTTATAGTTTAGATACAAGATATCCCCCGAATAAAACTTCCAAGCATACACTGGAAGTGTTATTTTTTCTAAGATCTTTTCTTCTCTCCCCCCCCCCCTTTCTCTGATTTCTTGCTGAGGTGAACAGTTTCCCTTTATCACACCCTTCCCCCATGATATTCTGCCCCACCTTGGGCCCAGGGCAATGAAGTCAACCATCTATGGATTGAGATCTCTGAAATCATGAGCTCCAAATAAACTCTCCCTCCTCTAAATTGTTATTGTTGGTTATTTTGTCACAGTAATGAAAAAGCTAAGTAAAACACCATGTTTTCTAATATTAGGATTAGTGAATATACCTTTCCTAAGATATGATACTCAAAATCCCTAGCTTCAGTAATTTCATCATTTATTTAATTTCAACTCGTTTTTATAGCCTATTACTGTTTACATTCTAGTTCTGGCTAAAAAACAGAAGACATATAGAATGAAAGCTTTTATTCCAAAGAGAGAATCTTTAAATATGAAGTACAAAATTAGAAAATTGCTGGCAAGTAACGGCCAAATTTAAGTCTGTTATTTACAAATGTAAACTTTATGAATGAGAATCTCATTTTTTACTCCTATATTACATTTGGTTCTGTAATATTACTTTTACAACATCTTGCCCTAGGAAGTTGAATTCAAATCAAATGCATAGTTTTTCCAATTCCTTTTAAATGGAACTGTCTCCTTTGTGCCTGTCATCTTTCACTGAATATATGGAAGATGCCAACCCCCTATCTCTTTTCCACTCCAACAGTGGGTATAATAGCTTCAGTTTCTTTGAAGGTCATCACGAAGCATTTGTTCATCCTCTTCTAAGACTTTGTAAACCAGCTCATACAAATAATAACACTACTTTTGGGTGACTGTTTTTTGTGTGCTGAGGAATGTGCCAGTCCTTGCTATGCATTATTTTCTTGAATAACTCATAGGAAAAAAAATTGATGTAAATTCTGCACTTTAAGAAGGAAAAACTGAGTCCCCCAAATTACTATACCATTTGGCAAAAAAACATAAAAAAATACAAAATTATTAAAAGAGCCACTATTTGGTCCTCATTTTGTTTAATTTCAGAGCTTGAACTCTTAAAAATCTACCCTACTCTCGATCTTTCCTCCATCTCTTGGCACCATAAAAACAGTAAAGGTGGTGGAATATGATGGCCATCATAGTCCTAGCTTTATGTATGATTACATGTATGTTATGATTCTATATCACTTACAACCAGAGCAATGAAATGTTATCTTCCATCTGTGTACAATGAATTAAGTTGCACTCTAATATCATGTAAACCTAAATAGAACAAATATATAAATTAAATATGGGGAAAAAACCCAACATATCTAAACAGCTTTTACACTACCAAAAATAGTCTTTCTGGTTGAGATACATGTTGCTGCAGTCACTTTTTCAGCTGTTGCTCCTGTCCCCACCAGGGGACAATTCCCACAAGGTAACTTAGTAGCTGGTGTTTTTATGAGCTCAGGTAGTGGCAGCTACCAGTTTCTGCATATTCCTCAGCATTCTACCCCTTCCTACCAGACACCAACCTGCACTGTATGAAATATCTAGGTTGCTATATACTACTTACTCTCTTCATGAACTATGGCAACTTATGGCCCAACATCAACTTTTAGCAATTGTAGTTAAATATCAAACAATTTAATTATATTTAGAAGAGTAAAAGACTCAATCACATCCAGCAATAAATTTATTTTATTAAAAGTACTCCAGGTTGTATAACTGTGAAGCAAGCTTGCCTGACATTGTCTTCAAATGCCAAAATTAAAAATTTATCACTCAAGGGGAGAAAATAATAGCAATATTAACCATCACTGCAACAAGAAAAACCCTGTTCTTTGGTTGGCTGTCTGATTTGTACTCTAAATTCCCAACTGTCCATCAACTAAAACCCCAGTAGCTATATTTTTGCACTGTCAGAAAATAATTTAAAATTTTTTCTGCCTGCATAGACACAGTACTCTCACTCTTAGAAAGCCTACAATTTACATACTTTAAGAATTAAATACATGACAGATTGCAGCAGAGAAAGTGATGTGAACTTCACAGCATTCTACAAACTACTGCTCTGAAACTTGAAAGAGGGGTAGATGGTTTAGTCCCTACTCATTTGATCTTAAGAATTTGCTATGTCAGTCAAAAATACTGCACAGGGGGACAGGACACTCAATCTGCAGCTGCCAGCATATTAATTGCATGAGCTATAATTTGCTATCTGGATAAAAAATATTTTTGAATCATAGTTGAAGTTATATATTTGGCAGGTTTATTAAGAAGAAAATTCAGTATATTAGGAGATTGACTTCAATCTTTTGCCTTATAAAATATGTCTCTCCGGCTGAGGTTGTGGCTCAGTGGTAGAACATTTGCCTCACAAGTGTGAGGCACTGGGTTTGATTCTCAGCACTACATAAAAACAAATAAAACAAAATAAAGGCATTAAAATATTTTTTAAAAATATGTCTCTCAAAAATAATTATGCAACTTTTTGGTGGTGGGAGAAACTCATTTACACTTTAAAATCATCTTGGTTGAAACTTTATTTTTCAGTGTTTAGTCAAATCATACCACATTTATGATAAGTCTTGGGTGAAAAGAGAAGAGTATCATAACTCAAAGGATTCCTGTAAGCATCAACTTATTTGAGGTACAGGAGGCAGAGATAGTAGAAGTATTGGAAGCAGACTCGATTTCTCACTTGCAGTCATTCATTAGCTCATCAAGGCAGCAGGTAATAGTTGAGAATGGAAGACTTGTCTGTGTGCTGTTTCATTCAATATATTATCATATACCCAACTTGAAGTATAGTGGGTTTCTCCACAAGACTGGAATATTTACCTCTTTTTTTAAAATACAGGCTATCCATCACAAAATATTTCGTAAGCAGTTTTATTTAGTTGCTTTGAATCAATTTTCTTTTCTTCAAATGGTGGTAGTAGAAGTATCTATCTTACATGTTTGTTGAAAGGCATTCTAAAACAAAGATCTAAAAAGCACTTAGGCCAATGTTGGACCAGATCATAGGTACTACATGGAAGTGTTGTCACTGGAGTCTTCTTGTTCTAGTAAAGAGTGAAAGCTTAACTGATGACACGTAGTGCTATTAATGAAACACAGATAAAATGCATTTCCTCCCTGAATAGGAGAGCTACTATTGTTTCAGTTTAGAATGAACCAAATATCTTAAAAATAAAATTAGCTGTTTACACAGTGGTTTGTCTAATATAAAATAAGCTTAAACTATGATTCAGTTGAAAGGTGGAGACATGGTGAAATAAATAAGTCACTTGTATGACTTCCACTTCTGCTTGTCAATGAGTTTATGCTTCCAGGTCCTAACATTTCATATAAGATTACTTTTATTTTCAGGAGGAGGAGAAGGGCAAGAAAAACATGGGGAATGAAAATATTCATTAAATTCACTGAGTGTTATATTACAGATATTTTCATGGAATATTGGCATCCTGAAAATAATACTTAAAGAATTTCCCAGCATGGCATAATCTATGCCTGCACATATTTTGCATAAGTTATTACCTTCTACTAAGGAATGAAAATGAGAATTGTTTAAAATGGGATATGCTTGATAGTGAATCAAATTTCCCTAGTATGTAAATTATTTCCTGGGAGTGAATAAGGCACATTGGGAGCAATTTAATAAATGATACCCTGGAGGTCTGAATGGATTAATGAAGCTGATTATCCTTTTCCTGCAGAAGGAGAAAACTGTCACTCTGCAGTTAGCCTAAAATGAGCTCTCCATAGTGTCACTTCAAGGTATTTTGTGGGGAGAAGGAAGATAAATATAGGTGCCCCATTTAATTCTTCTTGGGGTACAGCAACTTTACATGATTACTTTCTCTCTCTCTCAGTATGTTGTCATTAGGAACAAGCATATAGTCTTACTGGAGCACTAGAATGAGCAGGTTCTATTTAAAAAAAGAAAGGAAATAGAATGTATCTACCCTGGTGCTGTGAGCCCTGGTCTAAGGTGAATGCCATAGTCTTCCACTCCCAACTATTATGCATAAGGCCACACATGGCCTCCCCTATAGTGCTTCACAGGTATTTTTCTACAAAGCACTTCCACGGAGTGGGCTTAGTGATTTTTACATGGCCACTATCAAATAATAAAGAGCATAGAAATCCAATAAGAAAGTGAGCCTTTTATTCAAAATAACAGTATTAAGTTTCTACTCTTGTCTGACAAATCATCCCAAATAGGAGATAGATGTGTGTGTGTGTGTATGTGAGTGAGTGTGTGTGTGTGTGTGTGTGTGTGTGTGTGTGTGTGCATACTATAGACTGAGGAGCTTAACCAAGGGAAATTTTGTTCTCACAGTTCTGGAGGCTGCCAAGTTGAAGGATAAGGTGCTGGTAAATTTGGCACCTAGGAGGGCTTTCTTCCTGGTTTTGCAGCTAGCTACTTTATAGCCGCATCCTTACCTGACAGAGAGAAAAGGAAAGTTTGAGTCTTTTTTTCCCTTTACAGGGATACAGATTTCTTCATGCTGGCTTTAACTTCATGACCTCATTTAAAGCTAGTTATTTTCCAAAGACTTTGCCTCCTAATGCCATCTCATTGGGAGTTAGGATATCATAATATGTATTTTGGAGGGGCACGCCCATTCATAAAACATGTTCCCAAGTCTGGGCATGAATTCATTGCTCAGAGTTCTTCGTTCAGGAGGAAATCAAGCCATCAACTCATCAACTGGAGGGACAATCCCATCTGTATCTCAGCTTTTTCTTCCAAGCACATTCAGCTTTGAAGAGGTAGGATTGAGTTTACCATTTTCCTTTAATTGTTGGCCAAGGATGTTCTCAGTTCCTAGAGATCACACTCAGGCTCCAGCCATGTAGTTCATGGCATCTTGCTCCACAAATTAAGAAGTCCTTCACTTTTAGGATTGACTTGTGAGACTCAGTCCACCAGGATAATTCTCTATTTTATTAACTCAAAGACAATGGATAAGTGACTTCAATTATTCTGCAAAACTCCATTTGCCATATAAGGTGAAATAATCACAGGTGTATGTTCTCATGCTTACAGGACTTGTAATAGGATTAAACATAGTATGACTCATCAGAGGTTATATCTAAATTCTGCATATCTATCTATATGCAGATCTATGTGTAGTCACGCACAGATCTATATGTAATGTACACAAAGTACAAAATACATACATTAAAGAAAAATTTCTAGGCTGCCACTTGAAATCTTTCCCTTTCCAGGTAGTTTTATATTTAAAAAAAGAAAAGTGGGTATGTGTATAAAAATGGCTTCCTACCTATCTAAAATTTATGTACCATATATTTAACTATACAGTAGAAATAAATAATGAATCTATATTTAATGGTTGCAAAAGAGAAAATAAACTATATTCAGTGGTATAAGAAGAGAAATGAAAAATTATTTTTATAATAAGAAGAACAACAGTTTAATTTCAAGGGATTTTTCAGGGGAAAGAGGAAATCTTAGAGAGCCTCTGCTGAAGGAAAATTGAGACATGAACCATGTTTTCAAGTTGTATAAGATTTTAGCTAAGGGATTTAGAGTAAAGATTTGTGGCATTTCAAATTACTCATCTAATTAATCATTGCTTATTTAATCTTATTGAGCACTGAAAATGGATGAGGCACTATGTTACTGAGTGTCAAATATATCCCCAAACATGTGGTTTTGAAGGCCAGATGTGTGAACTGATTTAACACTTAACAACAACCCTAAGAGAAATTGCTATGTACCAAAAAGAGAAAAAAATCTAAAGAGATATCCTGAATGATATTGTCCCTATGCTGAAAGCTTTATAGAAATTAGCAATATATAAAACATAAGATAGAGAAATCATCTATAGAAGTCCTCTAGGCTCTAGAAATCAAGGCATGTGTAGGAACTGCAAGTTTTTCAATTTTACCAGAACCTAAATGAATATTAAGGAAGTCCAATAAGATAATATGATTATGCGAATTAAGAAAAGCTACATCCTCAAATTGGTAAAATTTCAGAAAAGTTGCTTTTCCCTTGGACTGTTCTTAACCAAGGCACAGAGCTTAATGTGAGAAGTGGAGACTAAATTTCAAGTCTTGTTTATACTCATATCAGAATGCCCAGAGGGACGGGCAACAAATTTATATGAATGTTATGAATTCAGAAATGAAGTTAAAGCAGGTGAGTAGAAATCTTCCAATGGTCTTTGATAAGTAGCTTCATGTTCCAAAATGCCTAAGTTTATATATAAAGAGGAGTAAGGCTAAAATATGCAAAAAAATATACATGGATATAAGAGTAAATAGATCTATGTCCTGCTCCCCAGCAGAGCTTCTGGAATGGATCAACTTATAAGAAACTTGAGGCACGATAACACTGAATAGCAGATTAGAAAAAGCAACACTTTTAGGAGGCAACCATATAGGACTGAATACAGAGTCATTGTAGCCCCTATTTTAAGTTTTCTGTGTTTAAGAGACATATGCTTTACTCAGAGAACTATCAAAGGACAAACATAAGAGGAAAATGCACCAGGATAAGTGAATATTTGCCAAAGGTAAAAAAATAAAAATAAAAGCAACAACAGACAAGTCTCTAATTCTGAGACATCCTTTCTCTACAATGTCATGAAGCAAAATAAGTCCCTGGACCTTAGATTCAAACTTCATGAAAAGACAGTCAAATTTCAAATTG
Organism: Xerus rutilus; assembly: GCA_028644305.1. Taxonomy (NCBI): domain Eukaryota; kingdom Metazoa; phylum Chordata; class Mammalia; order Rodentia; family Sciuridae; genus Xerus; species Xerus rutilus. Next base: position 96,881,520 of record CM053408.1, on the reverse strand, counting down.
GATTTATTAAAATTGATTTCATTTTATAGCAAAAACAAAAAAGATGAAAATAAATAAACAGAAAGCAAACAGTGTTGCTATGAATTAAGCAGTCTTTATGTAAATTGAAAGTTAAAAATAGCAACCAAATTCACTGTATAAAAATCATCTATGTTATAATGCTTCAAGACGAGTTCACTAACAGATGATTTTGATAGGTAAGATAGTTTAAACGATAAATTGTTATTAGACACCAGTTAATTCTTAAGGTACAATACATAAATACTAAGGGGTTTGTATTCTGTTGTGAACACAAGAATATCATCAAATAATTTTAAACAAAATGATCACATGATCAATTTTTTATATTTACTAATTACCTGAATAAGTTAAAGCTGATAGCCTAGGAAATATTTGGATTGAGAATAAAAACTTCTAGTAATGGATTCTGTTGGTACTTTGAGTCAGATGATGTAGAATGTCAAAAGGAGACAGTATCATTTTATTTTACCTTATTACAAATAAATGATAATTTATAGGAACTAAGGCAGTATTATTAAAAGTTATGCATTTATTCAAATATGTAGGGTAGACTGGCACCAGCAGGAGAGGTGAGAAGCCAGGGACTGAAGTATTTGTGGGCCACCTAGAGGGAGATAGAGCAGCATCGTCACCACAGAAGTGGTAGTCTACAGGGAACCCCAAGATGTAAACAAAAACAACAACAACAACAATACAACAACAAACATCTCATAGAGAAAAGAGTGAGGCAGGTCAACTTGGAAACGTTTGAGACAAGGGAGATGAGTTTCAAGAAGGAAATATCAGCACTGTAAAACACCAGATAGAATTCAAATAGGTTAAGAACAAAAAGATGTCTACAATTAAAGAATGAATATGATAGTGGTGACTTTTGTGAAAGATTCAATAAACTGGTAAAAGAAAAATAGCTAAACTATGTAGGAGCACTCTCCGACCTTCAACCCCTCCCTTCCCTCTTTCCCCATTCTATGATGATAGACTGCACTGCAGGACACAGGTAGCCCATTGTTTGTAACTTCAGGGCCCTGATTAGTCTGAGGACCACATGTAAACTGTTGCACTTTCTGAAATAAAGAGGTTCTGCCTCTTGATGCGGCAGAGCAGTCTTACCTACCCCCAGAGTCTGGGTGAAGTCTTACCTATCCCCAGAGTCTGGGTGAAGTAACTCTGAGGACTGTCACCCCAAACCCTTATCCCACAAGACCCCACTTTGTCTTCCCCGAGGACTCCTTTTCATCTCTCAGGACCCCAACCCATTGAGCAGACCCACAAAGCACAACTTAAAACAACAAAACTACGTGGATTTAAAAATAGGTGGGAGGGAAGACCTTAGTTTTGCGAAGGAAAGTTGGAAGGTAGCTGAAATGGCAAAGTGACCAGAGTGGAGAGCATGTATTCCTAGAAGGCTAGAGCAATGTTCACCAGGAATGGGAAAATTAAGTTTTTTTAGAAGGTAGAGAAATTTAGAAATGTTTTGTGTATAAATAACTAAGATACATATACCAGATAAATAGAGTATATCAGTGATATCAAATTCTATGGGATAAAATTAGGGAAAAGAAAAATATGCAAGTTTCCTTAAGAGGACAATACTATCCCACCACCACCACCACCACCCTCACCCTACTACCACTGCTACTAATAATAATAATAAAGATCAAGAAGCACTTATGTATAGTAGCCTTGTTTGCAGAAAAAAAATATTGAAAGAAGATAAGATACTTTATACTAAAAAATGTGGATAAAGGATATGTATATATGGAGATGGATAGATAACGACACACAATTTTATAGAATATGTGTAGGAAAAAAGATGAATATGTAATAGGTGATAAAATAGTGAAACATAACTAAAAGGATTGGCAGGTATTTGAATAATTAATCTCATTAAAAACTAATAACTGGGATGAGGTCTCTGGTAGCATGTTTATGATATTTTTGTTAACAGTATTAATCAAATATGTGTCATGGTTGGCAGAATTTTACCATAACGTGGAGAAAATGTCTTGATAAATGGTGTAAATGGAGATATAAAATATTTCAAGCGAAAGTAATTAAACTTAATTTGCTAAATTTAAAGCTTTTATTTCAGTTACCTACAATTTTTATGAAAGTATTAGATACTATAACTTTTTTTCTTTAACAGAAAGAAATATGTTTTAGTTCTTCTCATCGAAGAGGTGGAGCCCATTACTCCACCCTGTAATCCCATTACTTCACCTTATTGAATACGGTGAAAGCAATGTTGTGACATTTCAGAGTCCAGGCATCAGAAGGCCATGCAGCTTCCATTGTTGTTATTCTTGGAATTACATAAGCACTATGTGAAAATTACTGTCAACATGAGACTCAGTTTTCATTACCTTGGTCAATTATTAAACAACTACCTGACATGAGAGATGCGGTACGAGATCATCTAATCATCAGCAAACCACCAACCAACACATCGCCTGAAAATGTTCAGCAAAGATTAGCCAAGACCAACTACATAGTCAACTCCAAAACTGTGAGCTAATTAAACCTTTGTTATTGTAGGCTCCAACTTTCTGAAATTGTTAGTGCAGCTATACTAATAAAGAGAGCAAAACAATGTAGAATTTTGATTATAAGACTCGATATCGAACACTTTTAGGTGATCAAGGTGCCAAAACAAAGGAGTAAAACAAGGAAAAGGACAAATTTGTTTATTCTTCATTAATTAAATTTACTTGGTCTTAATTCATTAAAATAAGTTGTCCAAAACAATGACAGATAAATATTCTAGGTTGTATTTTCATGGCTACACTACAGAGAATATGATACTCACATGTAGTACAATACTTTCATAGTTTTAATTTATCACTGAATATGCAAAGAAATATAGTCAGGATTGTACTCATGAAATACCTGTATTCATTTTCTACAGTGTGGTTATAATAAAACTTAAAGAGAGCCTAATGACTCTCCAAACACCTGCAACATGGAGGATTGAACTTACAAGATGAATGACTCTAAAATGCAAAAAACAGGACTTATATATGGCAATTATGAGTGTCCGCTAATAAAAACATTCTACCAAATAAAATTCAAAAGAGAATGAACTGGGTTGCTTGTTAAGAGATCTCCCTCAGAGTCAGTTATAAGATAAAATTTGGACTGTAAATCCCTTCAAACACAGATATTGCCATATACTTTCTTTTTTTCTAAAAAAAAAAGTGGAAGAATGGATTTTTTGATCTCATTGTTGATCAGCAAAAATATCAAGCATCTACAAAGCTAAAAAATATGTATGGTAGCTTAAAGTTATGAGCGTGTATAAAATTGAGAGGAAAGAGGAAGAAATTTGAAAGAGTCAGAAAACCAATTTTCTTCTTTTTCTGCTGCTTATTTGCAGAGAAGCAATTGTGTTTGCCTTGCATGGTCCTACTTTGGGGTGAACACATACCAATAGTCACAAACTTGCGTCACAATACTAGAGAATCAAGTGATCAGAGGATAGGACAAAGCACTTCATAACCAAATCCTAGACATGTGGCTTATGCTACATAACTTAGAATATCTCAGAAAAATATAAGAATTATATAATGGTAGCCTCAAGGAAATTTTTAAATAAAGTGAGCCTTGAGATTAGACTTAAAGAATAAACAGGAGATACATTTAAATCCAATTTTCTAGTTATTATATGTGTTCATCAAATATACAATAAAAATTGGTGGTGCTTATGGACCAAAACTCTGCAAGTTTTATTCATGTATTAATTACTTCACCTTTAAACTCATACCAGTTCAAATAGATATATGTCCATTTTCCCTCCATTTTAGAGTTAAGAAAACCGAGAGGAAGAAAAATTAAAATAGTTTCCTTAATATTACACAGCTAAGAAAGTGTAAATTCAGTGGTTAGCCTTATCCAAAGAGACACCATATCCCAAATACCTAATTGTTTTTGTTTTTGTTTTTGGTACTGGAGATTGAACTCAGGGGCACTTTTTGACCACTGAGCCACATTCCCAGCCCTATTTTGTGTTTTATGTAGAGACAGGGTCTCCCTGAGTTGCTTAGCGCCTCGCTGCTGCTGAGGCTGGCTTCAAACTCGCAATTCTCCTGTCTCAGCTTCCCTAAGTGCTGGGATTACAGGCTTACGCCACTGCGCCCAGCTCCAAATACCTAATTGTAATAGCATTTCTTCAGTGTGAAAACTGACAAAACACTGAATTAAGGACATGGCACTAAATATTTCCTCCTGAAACACTAAAGACTACCATCAAGTGAGAAAGAACAAAATGGACAAAACTAATATAATTGAAGAGAAAGTTTGATAAGTTTTTCAATTTATGTATAAGTTAAATGCTGTGGGACCATAGTAGTGGGTGAGATTAGTAGAGATGATGAGACTGGGGATAACTTCCTAGAAGAGGCAATATTTAATTTTGATTTTGATTTTGAAGAATAATTTGGAGCATTTTTATCACTCTGACACTTTGTGAGAGACGGATGATGCTTTGTTGCTATGGGTTGAAGCCAAAACTCCTGTGGGGGCTAGGGTTGTGGATCAGTGGTAGAGCACTTGCTCAGATGTATGCGGCACTGGGTTCAATTCTCAGCACCACATATAAATAAATGAATAAAATAAAGGTTCATCAACAATTAAAAATGATATTTAAAAAAAAAAAAACTCCAGTAGGAGTGAAGAGAGTACTTTTTTTTTCCATTTCATAAGGCAAAGCATGATCTGCCACCAGAAAAGAAAAATCGGCTGCATGATGCTTTCAAATTGTGTGGATATCTTTTACTAGAATGCTTTGCTTCATGCATAGCATTGCACTATGTTAAAGTGTACTTCACATATGGCTTTCTTTTAATCATGTATGATTTTGATATAATGCAATGCTGCAGAGTGGATTAATAACGTTAATGTTGTAAGAGTATAGCTATATGCTTCATTGGGTTCTTATCAAAGAATCTGTAGACGAAATTAGACTAACATTTTTTAAACTTTTTTTTAGTTGTAGATGGACACAATACTTCAATACTTTTATTTTATGTATTTATTTTTATGTGGTGCTGAGGATCGAACCCAGTGTGTCTTACATGCCAGGCAAGCACTCTAGCACTGAGCCACAAACCCAGCCCCTAGACTAACATTTTTTTTTTTGACCTAAAAGAATACTTTGTGGTGAGTACAGAAAAGCAATATACAGCATACAATTTTTAATCAATCTGCTAAATGATCTTTTTTTGTTTTTCCAGATCCTCATAAAATCAGACATGGGTTTCTTTTCTACAAATATCTTCTAAGAGTAATTCCAGAATTCACTCTCAAAACTTGAGTCTTACTGCCTGCCTCTAGTCACTTTTAGTTAAAGCTTTCATGGAAGGATACATTATTGGCACCAGTGTGTGATGTCTTCCTGCTGGCTGAGTCTCTCCTAAAACTCTCAGAGCCTTTCAGGTCAGTTGCTTTACCTGCTACCAGCCCCACTCATATCCCCAAAGTGCACCACACTGTTCAAACCTGCACATATCTGACAGAACATCTCATGCTCAGGGATGTCTCCCTCAAAGAAATGTCCCTTGGACAAAGGTTAAAAGGTAGACAAGGATAGTGGAAACAGAAATAATACATAAACCTGAAAAGAGGAGAGAGCTAATTCTTGAAAAGTTGCAAATTTCAAGCTGAAAATGTGAATTTTATTAAGTGAAATATTTGAGTTTATTGAAGCTTGGTGTCACTCTATGATATGGTAATATCCATTCTGTCATAAACAGTGTAAAAACAACCCAAAGGGTAAGAACATAAAGGAAAGTAAACTGAACTACTGTAATGGTTCAAATATGGGTGATAATATACACAAGCAGACAGTTGAAGTGGAAATTAAAAGGCTGAATAAGAGAGGCAGCTGCCATGATAGAGCAGATACAAAATGATGTCATAGCTAAGGGATGGTTTGGTACAGAGGATAACTTTAAAATTTCAGCCTGGGAGGCTGACATGTTTAATTCACTCAAAAAAAACTTCCTGAATCTCAAGTGTGCTTGCTTCAGAAGCAGGAAAAGACACAATCATGACTATCAGGTATCTGACAGATCAATGGTTAAAATAATAAAAAATTAATGATGATAAATAATATAAATGCATAATTAGTTAATTAGTTTTAATTGCTTATAGATGAGGACATGGAATGAAAGCATGATATTCAGGAAGAGTTTAAACAAATAGGTGAGTTATAGAGGAAAAGTGTGCGTCTTTTCTGAACAGAGTTGGATGAAAGAAGGTATGTTTGGAATAGGGACCAATAACTTCAAAGATAGAGCAATGACAAAAAACTCAAAATTTTAAAGTTGCTAAGCATGTCTAGTAATTGAAATTTAGTCTGTGAAAGTGAAAGCAAAAGTAAAATATCCAGTAATCATAGAACTTTTCATGAAAGACTTCTGTGGATTTTCCTTGAATCAATGGAGAAATGTTAGAAGATTTTAATCAGGAGCGTGCAATGATTAGTGGTTGTATAGAGCAAAGCACTGAAGCCAAGCCAGAGAGAGGCAAAAATCATGTGGAATAGAAATGTTAGAAAGGCATCATTTGGAAGGTACATACATTCCATGAGCAAAGTAGGTTAGAGTTGGAAGCAAAAAAGAGCCGTAACCAGAGATAAATAATAGACTAAACATTTTTTTAAAGTTAAATAATGCATTAGATTTTACACATACAATATGTTTTTAAGTATTAGCGCAGCATTAGATTATGTGAGGTGAAAAGACGAAAGTACATGAAAAAAAAGAGATACTGAATGCAGATGCTTATCCGTTAATCTCTACCAGGAAAGCAGTAAGGGTGATATGGCAGTATTGACAGAAAAACTCAGGAATAAGAGTGAGAGATATTTATCTTAAATGAAAGACATAATATATTTTTAGGTCATGAATAGTACACATCTACAAAAAGGAAAAAAAAAAGACAAAACTCAGAGAGAAATAGGAATTGTTTATGGAGTAATATCTGTCCAGATCCTGAAAGCTAGACTTTTGAAGTGAATATTTTTAAATTCTAACCATACATGTAGAAAAGAGAAATTTATGATTATAGACTGAAATTTTGACTCACTTCTTGGTCTCAGTTTTTCCCTGACTTTTCAGAAATTATAATGGAAATGTTCAGTCTGACTCTGACTTTTTATCCGAAATGGTGCCTTTCTTGAATCCCTAAATGATAGAAGATGTGACTGGCTCCTTTCCTTGAGGTGAAGTCAATATTTCCAAAATGTCAACTAGGAGACAAAAAAAATGCTATTGAAAACAAAGATAAATTCTCTGCACAGGGTAGATGAGTCTCTGATTTTGGAAAAACAAAATGAATGTGAAAATTGAGAGTGTAATATTTAAGATATTTAATCAATAATGTAGAAATATGAAAAATGGTAGAAGTCAAATTTTATTGAATGTCTTCTGTTCATAATATTTTCATGAATTTTATATTTGCAGAAATAGTAATTTTACATACACTGGTTGCCAATATACAAACCTGATCTCAAAATCCATGCTCTTTCAAGTATACTTTACTATCTCTTTAAAACAACTACCCATGAAAATTATTCATTGAAAAGCATGTGTCAAGGTGTATGTCCACTGTGACATCACTTCTTATGTAGAACAAAGCACTTATTTACATTATTAAGGGTGCTTTCTGAACCCATGTCAAGTAGAAATTTGACCAAGCATAAATAAACAGCCCAAAATGTTTTGTGTTCAGTTGTATTTAACATACTAACCCCACCAACATACTACTTCTTGCTAAGGACTGTAATTATGTTCCATTTTTTTTTGGCAAAACTCTCAAATAATAAATATTGGCAAAATGATGTGGATCCTCTCTAGTTTTTATCATTGTTCTGCTTTCATCTATATTCATCACACTGCTTATCTGATAGACCAAGGCAAGTATTTTCTTCAGTCAAATATTATGCTTTTAAGGCAATGGTTTTGTGAAACACTGTCTCAGCATTTGGCAAATTCTTTGTACTCTAAAAGGATACATAGTGATTAAAATAAATGAATGAAAAAGATAATTTCTGAGCAATTAAAGATGCGAAAGTATCTATCACATGGTACCATACTTCCCTTCTTCAAGCACCAGATGCTATTAACTATTTTTACCTTTTGATGGAGATTTTGCCACTTTGCCATAGGTTTAAGAAAATTACTTTAAATTAAGAAAGGACACTTATCTCTAAATATTAAGCAAAGACATCTTGTTGCTGAAACTGTACAAAATTATAAAGGAATGAAGTAATGTGAAAATGTCAAGGATTGCTATTAAGTATACTTTTGATTCATGTAGACAAAATAATATTTGAAAATTATCTCTCAATGCATCTTTTATTCACAAATTCAACCTATCCTTTAAAACCCTGAAAGGTACAATTATCTAAATATTTGAGTTCATTTATTTATTTTTGCATCAAGAAAGACTTTTTTTCTATCACTATCAAAATTTAAAATGAAATGAAAATGTTAGCAGTTAGAATGCAAATTCCAATTAGGCTTTATGTATACACTCTGTGATATAATGTACTGGAAGATTAACTGCAGTGAAAACTGTACTTTTTTTTTTCCTGTTTTAAGGCTTCTGTCAGGGAAGTCATCATATGTGTCTTCATACAACAGCTTAGGAATAGAACAGTTGTAACTTTGACTGGTTTGATCTTTGAATTGACCAACTCAACTCTGTCATTCCGTGGAAACTTTGGTAGACTATTAATGATGTAATTTAGCAATAAACTCTAAGATGAATCATCAAAAAATCATGAAGTTAAAAGAAAGTGATAGGGTAAATTTTAGGGAATTCCAATTTCAAATTATTTCAGGTAAGTAATCAAGTCCATTTAAAAATTATTTTAAAATTCCAGTTTAAAAAAATTAATGAGAGTTCAATGGCTAATTCCATTTTGTATAAATGGAGAAAAATGTTCTATAACATCTAACGTATTTATTCTAGTCCAATCATCCTAGCCAGAAATGACAAATTTCTTTCAATTTCATCCTTAAAATATTTTGTCTATAATTCTTGCTACTGTTTTACTCCTTTAATTTACTTGAAAAATTTGCTCCCAGTTAGCTATATTTTTGTATTATAATAAGTACATATGACAGTATAAGTTTTTAAGTAGATTGTTAATAAAACCCTTCCCTAGAAATAACTTGGTTTGTTTTTCTTTTCTTTTTATTTTGTCCATTCTTTCTTTTCATTTTTAACTTTTTTCACTGTGATATCATCTGTAGTTAAAATTTGCAAGATAAATACCTAATAAATCTTCCATTTCTTGAGTTTACTTTTTACAAAGTCAACATTTTGAACCAAACAACTGGTATAGTTTATATCAAACATCATAGACACATGTAGTATGTATATGTGTGTACATTTCTGTGTTTGTATAATTGTATAGCTCTGTATCCTTTGAGCAAAAATCTTTGATGTTTTGAGCTATAAAGTGTTAAGAGTAATCTAATGCACTACAAAGGATACATTCATTTCAGTTGACTGATATAGTGCTTGGATACAAACTTAAACAGAAGTACTTTTGGCAGTCATCTCTAAATACTAACATTTTTACAATGTTAAAACTGATATTTTTAAACTTCCAGGTAAAATTGGTCACTGTGCTTCTTTCAAAGAACCACTTGCTTATATGGATGTTTAACAGATGTTTGCAGTAGAGCTATCCCTTTTAAATTTTCTTCAGTAATGCTCATAATATCTAAATTATATTTTCAAAAATCTTAATAATTGAATCTCACTTAGTACTTACTGGGACCTTGTATACAAGGTCATTGCTAACATTCATGTAAAAATAAGAGTTAAATAATGTTAAATGGCCTGTTATAGATGCCCCTAATAAATATAGGCAGAGAAATATAGTGTTGTTCCTCATCTGCATTTTTTTTCTCTCTGATTGAAGGACATTTGTAGCCAATAACAGAATCATCATCAATGTTATTATTATCGTTACCCATGTTATTCCAGTTTATTGAAGCAACACATTTGACACACACTAAAATCATTAAACAATAGATTACAAAGGAAAAAATTCTTGGAGCAAATATGTAAATCAGTATGAAGAAGTTCAATTGATAATTGTGAGTTCTAAAATTTTAACATTCAAAAAATACAGGAAAACTTGATGAGTTACATGTTTTATTATCTGCTCTAAAATAATTCCAAGGACAGTCTAAAATCAATGACCAGATAGAGCCTCACAGATAATATTGGCGTACACCATTGCTTAAGACCAAGTGTAAGAAAAACAAAGCATGCTAGTCACATCCCCAGCCCCGCCCCCTGCCCTCTTTTATCTTTAGGCAGGTACTTGCTAAGTTGCCTAAGACCTTGCTAAATTGCTGAGGCTGGCTTTGAACTTGAGATCCTCCTGCCTCAGCCTCCAGAGCCGCTGGGATTACAGGCTTGCATCACTGCACCCAGCTAAGCACCAGTTTAAATGAAACTGATTCTTTTTTTTTTTTTTTGAATTTTTTTTAGTTGTTCTCAATACTTTCATTTAATTTATTTATTTTTATGTAATGCTGAGGATCAAACCCAGTTCCTCATGCATGCTAGGAAAGTGCTCTACCTCTTAGCTACAGCCCCAGCCCTGAAGCTAATTCTTATAGCTTCTCTTGATTACGTCTGCAACAGAGAAAATGAAAATGATTTTTCAAGGTCAAGTTCACAAACATATGGCTCCAAAATACATAGATTCCTGACCATCAACTAGATTCATTGATGAATCCTTACATCCCTGGAGTTAAAGTTTTACTGAATAGTCTTTAAAATATCTTCTACTTACATTGCTTTTCTTATCTAGGTTCTAAATAAGAATTGAAAATAGAAGTTAGAATTGACGATACTTTTTCTTTTTCTTTTTTTTTTCTTCTTTTTTTGGTACAGGGGATTGATCTCAGTGGTGCTTAAACACTGAGCCACATCTCCTGTCCTGTTTTTGTATTTTATTTAGAGACTAAGTTGTTTAGTGCCTCTTTATTCCTGAGGCAGGTTTTGAAATCTCAATCTTCCTGTTTCAGCCTCCTGAGCCACTGGGATTATAGGTACATGCCACTGCACCCGGCTGGATGACACTTCTTAAAAAATGTTTTTACTATCAATGTAGTCACTCTCTGCTTCTTTTTCAGAAGGGTGTTTTTATTTGCTCATTTTATTTTTACCTTGCTTTGTGTTTTAAAGCATAGTGTTACTTAACATTATACAATAAGCATATTACTTTGAAACAAACAAATATTGCTTTAATTTATGCCTAGCACAGTCTTTGATAAATACTAGGCAGTAAATAAATTCCAGTTCCTTTACAATATCAGTTATGAGAACTCCAATTTAAAGGTCCATAAAGGCATATGGTTTTTTTGTTTTTGTTTTTGTTTTTGTTTTAGTACCAGGGATTGAACCCAGGGGTACTCAACCACTGAGCCACATCCCCAGCCTTATTTTGTGTTTTATTTAGAGACAGAGTCTCATTGAGTTGCTTAGTGCCTCGCTGTTGCTGAGGCTGGCTTTGAACTTGTAATTCTTCTGTTTCAGCCTCCCAAAGTGTTGGGATTACAGGTGTGAGCCACTGCACCCAGATGAGGCATATGTTTTTTTAGAAGTAAAGTCTATCATCTAATATGCATATCATCTACCTATTTTCTTTTTGTTCCTAATTCATTCTCTTTTAGTTCATGGTAATGGGTGATTGCTATTTAAATACCCAAACCTGACACATTGATGATGAAAAACACAGTAAGTTATGATTTAAATCATGGGGTGGAATGCTAAAGTGATGCTCAGTGAAGGAAGTTTGCAGTTCGGCAGGATTTTCAGGAAGGTTGCTTGTGGGCTTTTAACAAAGCATTTTGCAAAAATATCTAGTAGTGAAGCAAGAGGTATAGACTGACAACAGGGAGATAGGCTGCTAGAGGCCTGGGGGCTCTATTAACTTGTGTGTGGTCAACTGTGAGCAGATTTTATGATTTAAATATGGGAAATATTTTCAACAAGTAACATAAAATTACATCTTTAAGCATGAAAGAAATAATATTTGATAGACATATTTACTTTGTGCTTGCTAGGGAATTTAATAAGCTTCTGTGTGTCTCTGAGGAAGAAGTTAAATTAGAATTTGAAGAATGTGATTGCAATAGGAATATGCAAATAGAGAGACAGATAACTTATCTATGCTCTGAACTTTCTCTTTTAACACTGACTGACTATATCCCTTAGTTTTGTTTTACTTTTTATTTATTCATTAGAGAAAACAACATCTCTGAGTATGAGAGAAAATTACCTTCTATGTGCCTTAATATAAAATACTATACACATATTTATCTAAACATGAATTCTTTTACACTGATTTGAATTCATTGAGAAGGCTAAAGATGTAGACGATACACAAGTTTCAGGGGACTACAAGTTCATTTTTTATTGGTTCTTCCTCAAACATCAAGAACACTAATTAGATAATATTAGCAAAATTTGGTTTGAATTCTGTCTCTGAAATGTTCAACTCTTCCAAAGCAATATTCTATAAATGCACTTGTGCATTCATATATGTTCTCAAGTTCTACAAAGATTAATCATTTTATTGGATTATAAACTGGTAAAATGTAAGAAGATAAAAATTGTCATCAAGTATATATGAGTCAGGACCAAGAAAAATCTTAAAAGGTAGAAAGGTAAACAGACCAGTATCGTACTAAGTTATTAAAGTCGGTCTTCAAACATTGTTTGATATTCCAGGAGTTCCAAATGAAATGAATATCATAGTCATTAATAACTCTCAATATTTTATGTTACAAAGCATTTAAATTTCTTTCAGGAAAATAATTTTACCCCCTAGCGCTGAAGTCTGAAAACTTTTTTCAAAGTGATGGTCATACAGGAAACAACAAAAACAATAAGAATAAAAATAATTTAAATTAATTGGCTTTCACTATGTACAAAGTATGTTAGCCATATACCATTTGACTACTAATTTGTTTATTTTTTTATAAATGATGACAAAAAGAACAAAAAATTAAAATTTTTTCAATATCAGAGTGCTAAAAAAGAAAGAAGTGAGTTAATATTTTTCTTGTAGTAAACAACATACTCAGTTGCATCCCTGTAAATAATAAAATACTGCAATTTAGAACACTTCCAGAATTTTCCAGTGGAATTATAATATTAAAACAGATGCAGGGGGTACGAACTTAGAATGGCAGAAATAAAACTTCTTTATGCTAGTTTTAAACTAAAAGACCCCTTCATTAATTAAGCAATTTTTAACATCCATTACAAATATAAAACCACTGAATACATTCTTAGTAACATAACAGCTTTATGTGAGTCCTTCTCTCGGAATTTTAAACATCTTGTTTGAATTATTGTTAATGATCTGTTCCTCATTCTTCTGCAATCCTTCAGTCTGAGATTCTGTTATTCTTCTTTAGCAACACATAATTGTTACTTATACATTCAAAAAGCAGTCAATTTTTGAATGAATAAATGGATGAATGGATGAATTAATTTGAAAATATCTTTAATAACTTTGCAGTAATACAAATGTCTGTTTCCTAAGAAATGCACTCCATTATAAATGAAATCCTCAGAACTGACTTTTGAACATCTAAAATGAAAGTAATAACAAAAAGAAAGCACAGATAAGTGTGGGTGTATATACACACATTGAAATTATGGAGAGAATGAGCACATGTGAAAAGTGATGGAGAGAGATGGATGCCATGGTCAATGCCAACATTTTCAAACCTCTTGGCAAAAAAGCTTGATTTGGACTTTGAAGGGGCTAAGCACTATTCAGATGGTAAATTGATAACCTTAATAAAGAAAAGGCTTTGTGAGTTGTGCTTTCATTAAAAAATCAAAGTGTCTAGATCCATAAAAATTAAATGATAAGACCATATTTACAAAGCATGGCATAGCCTCCTCAATGGTTTTATGTATTTTTGAAACATATGTTAATGAAAAAAAGGGGAGCTTCCTTCCTTTCCTTTGCAGAAATTCTAGAATAAGGATATAGTCATTTTATTTTTAGATGCTCTTCCTTTGATTAAAATTCATAAATTAAAGCATTTGCTCTTTTCAGTCTTCTAATTTATGAATTTAAGGAGGTTGCTGAAAGACCAGAGCTAAAATGAACCCCATGACAGGCTTTGGACCCTCCAGAAAAGCTAGTAGGCCTGAGTTTTGGTTCTGGGAAAAGACACACATTGCTCAAGGCTGAAGCCACTCTGGGACCACCCTCAGAACAGACAAAGAGGTTAAAAATCACATACCTGGCATTCCTGAGGTCTGAGTCTGCCTAAACCCCACATGGGTCACTTAAACTCACCTTGTAGTTAGTCATTTTCAAAAAATTCCCAAAAGCTATGATTGGGTCCCGCCAAATGTTACAGACACCCCTCAAACTCTGAATGGTCACTGTTGTCACCATTGGGCTGTATGATTGCAATTGGTGCTTGTGTAATGATGGGATGCATATGTCATGGCCACTACCACCACCTGTCCCCTCCCCTTAAAAAAACCTGTTCAGCCATTGTTTGGGGCTCTCTACACTGACCTGCTGCGTCAGTGAAGTCTGAGAGACCAAGCTTAAGCCCGAATAAAGGCTCTTTGCTTTTGCACAGGTGCCTCGGTCTCCCTGGTGGTCTTCGGGGACTCCATGATCTGCGCCAGTGGACTAAAATACCAAAACAATCCTTCAACATAGTAAATTTCCTTTTAAAAGATTCTTATTGTCTTACAACTTTCTGGAAGTCGGAGATTGTTTGAAAAAAATATTCAAATATAATTTAAATTTAATGAGTTTCTATTATATCCCATACATACTCTGGAAGAGACAAGCAATCCATACCTCATTTAGTTCAATCCTCATAGCAATCCATTGAAACAGAAATAGAAAAATGAACTTCAGAGAAGTTAATCAATATTGCTTATATTTTGTGGTTATCAAATCATTGTTTCAAGCTCATGAGTTTTTTCAGAACCCTCTCCTCCACTACTATCAAGTGATTGCACTGACATTATTGGGAGAATAATATAATTTGAAAAAATATGATTATTGAAGTAAAGATATTTTTTCAATTATCTTGACTATTTCTGTCTTCTATGACAATTACATTTAGCTATATATTTGGAAACTTGAGATTTGTCTTATTGCTACTATTCAATACTCACTCATACCATCACCTGTGATCAGCAAATTGCCAATCAAAAAAAAAATTATTTGAGGAAACTCAAGTAGATAACTCCAGTAATGCATGCAAATTATATAAGAAAAAACATTGGAATTCAAAAATCACAAATAAAAACTTACTGAATAAGTTTATTTTCTATGACTGTTATATATCATCCTTCTTTTCCCCATGAAGCTGACCCAGGGCATAAGAAAATCATCTACCTTCACTTCAAGCTTGTGAGTGTCATAAGAATGAGGTGAATTATGTTATAGACATTAAATATAGAACAATGACTCCCATTCCTATATATAATTGTAATACACTGATAATTACTGCCCACAGAAAGTGCAGAGGGTGAAAGTTTAGAATTGCATTGTGACCAGCATTTGAGGGAAAATTGCATTATATGGTACTCTCTACTTTTTATTATTGATAATCAGCACAATACAATGTGTACCAAGACTATGGTATGGGTGTTCAGAAAATGAGACAAAAAATAAGTATCCTGGTCTTTGGAAAACCTGAAGACTATTCAAAAGGCTTTAACAGAATCTTCACCCTTCATGTGTGATCCAATTGAATTCAAGAGCCAAGGTTATCATCTGAAAAGAATTTAGACCCTGAATTTGGTCAGCAATAAAGGGCATAAGTTGGGACCGAATGAGTTTTGTGGTGAGAACTAGAATAGTGACAGTGCAACTGAAATAAGGGTTTGGTTATTTGGAGGGGAAGCTGACCACCATTCCTCAAAACACTAAAATAAATTGATGAATAAATAATTGTAGTAGGGTTTGCATTGCAAAGTTTTTGTTAAAAAAAAAGTTTCTGTATAGAAAAATTCCAATTGTCTTGTCTTTTGGAATTCTAATTTGGTTATCACTTGAACTCCAGGTTTGGCTAACTTCTATTTATTAACAAAGAGCTTACCATCACACAGGAAGTTGCAATTTAAGCATTATTTTTCCTGGTCAAAAGAGTGTCTTTTCAAATTTTGGCTTTATCTTTGCTGAACTACTTGGAGAATATAGATCATTAGATTGGATGGACCAAAAAACATTCAAGAAAAAAAAACTCTGCTTTGATAGGATTAGATGTGTTGGAATTTCTAAAATCAATTATAACTTTCTAAAATTCATAAGCGCCAGAGTCTCTGTGGATATCTGATGACAAAAACTGATTTAATTTTGGAAGGATAGAAATATTCTCATCTCATTGAAATACAATGATCTCATTAGTGTGTATAGTTAACTGCAGGAGACAAGTAGTGTGTCAAGTAAATTTCATCAAAATAAAATTACAAGATAAGAAGCTCTTATTGTATGTCAAAATGGACTATTGATATTTCCATCTATGTTGATTATCCAGAATTCTTAACAGAGTCAGTTTTCTATCTACAAAATTTTGTTTTAAAAAACAAATCCTTGATTTAATTATCTACTGTCATTTACAGAGTCAATCCTACCACAAGTGCCACATTACATCAAAATCTATTTCTAGGGACAGTTGAAGAGAATTTGTTGTTGTTGGAAGCTTTTCTACTATCTATCAAAGTAACTTTGGGTATACATATACAGATTTTATTATCTATTGAGTTATCTATTATCTTGAGATATACAAAAGAAAACCCGAAAATCAGATTTGGAAAGACATGGTTTATGACTCACATGAAAATTACATAGTAGGAGGTAAAATAGTTTGTGTTAATAAAATAAGAATTTAAACAATAGTTAAAGGCATAGTTTTAATAAGGGAATAATCTGAACTCTAGATAACTTACTCAAATATGAAATTTTGAAAAACATTCTATTCACTACAGCTATAATGTCTTTTGTAGATTTTTTGTGAAAATCTAATGATAAAACATAATTTATACTGTTACTATGATTTAAAATTTTACTTGTCAGATTTTGGAGGAGTTACAATGAACTGAACTGGAATGTTAAATTAGGAGAGTTTGGTATATAAGTAAAACTTTAGTTTCAGTGATTTTGTTTGATTGATTGTTTGCACTGGCATGTAAATATGAATAGGGCCATACCAGCAAACTAAGGGTTCTGGTCAAACTAAGGATTCTGGCAATTTGAGCACAAATGCTGAACATATAGCACAGGTAGAAAATGTGACACAAGGACGCTAAGAAAAGAAGATAGAACTTAAAACTATAAGCAATAATTTCTTAGAGGGTGAATAGTGAAAAATATTTTAAAAAGTGTATCATTAAAAGAAAATACTTGAACACCTGCACATGATTCTTTTTTTTTTTTCACAAAGGCCACATATGACATTTAGAATAATTTAATAAGATGGGTATATAAACATGAACACACTAAGATAGTTGAATGATCCAAAAGTTGCATAGCAGAAATACATGCTTACAATAGGAGGTAAGATATTGAGAAACTCTGTAAAAGGTGCCATAGGGAGAGCTTTATAATGAGTCATAGTAGAAAAATGCCTGAGCTTATGACTAGGTAAAGTTAAGGATTCTGTAAGGGAGGAAGTATTTTGTTTCCAAATGATATCTCAAATTTAATGTCGATGGCAATATTTTTGGTTAAGTATATTTTAATACTCCAGAAAACAGTAATTTGCATATTATTTGCAAGATATGTCCGATGTTTTTAGACAAATTGAATGGCAATTTGCAAAAAAAGCAGAATATCATACAAAAATTAGTTGGGTGTGGACATAAACTATAAACCACTAATATGACTAATTTTTATTTCTTATCTTTTATTTTCCTAAACTCTTCAATAAAACTATCATATGGTTCTTTATTGCATTTTTATCACAATAAATTATATACGTTCAAGAAAATGTGTGTGTTTGAATATATATATGCACACATAGCATTTACAATTACAGTAGAGATAACCATATGATTATCACTCAGGTCAAGAAGAACCACCTCTAAAATCTCACCCCCATGCGCTCATCTCCAAAGATGAACCTCTCTTTGGACATCTTCTACTTCCCTAGCTTTTATGATATTCATTTTCTCTATATTCCATGTATGAACATTTGCCCACTATGTTTTAATTTCACCATCTGGAATTTAAATAACTAAAGCCATACTGTGTGTATTTTGTGGGTAGCCATTTTCACTCACAATCAGGATTATAAGATGTCTCCATGGTGTTAGCTAAGTTTCTTATTTACACATTATTTTTGTTATACAATATTATTTTTGTACACCCACATTTTATGTATCCAGATTACTTTTTACAGATATTGTGCAGTTTTCCATTTGAGAGATAGTGAATGATGCTACTGTGAGCATACTTGATGTATATGGCATGATGTATAGACATATTTGCTTCTCCCAGGGATGACAGTGGAGCTCCTGGGTCACAAGATGTGTGTACTGCAGATTTCATTATGAAGTTTCAAACTATTTTCAAATAATATGCAGTGTGGAAAAGTTCCTACTACAGTATAAGTAATAAAAATAAGATCTTCGCCACAAAAGAGCAGTCGGATTGTGAAACTATAAAAACAACATCTCTCATTAACATCTGGTAAGAATTCTAAAAAAGTAGTTAAATAAGTAGGATGGTTTTTTTTTTTCTCTCTGTGTTTTAAACAATTACTGTTAAAAGTTAATTATAAATAATTATTTTCAGTTTACTGAACATGCTGTTATTTTTCAATATATCCATATCTTTTGTAGAATTAAAGATTACTTTCCTCAGAATTAAAAATACTCTTTCATCTATAAAAGTATATAACACCATTCATATAATTTCAAATAAATGATTCTAAAATTGCTTTTTATTTTCACTCTAGTTTTTCTTTCTTCTTAATGAATAACATCATAGCATATTTTTTACCATCTCTTTTCAACACTTGCTTTCAGTTGTTTCTTTCCTGGAGTTTACACTCCTGGCACTTTTTCTTATAGGACCTGCCTTTGGTCTCTTAGCTTTTGATATGCACTAACTTTTTTGCTGATGTATCATATCTAATTTGATCTCTATTTCACCCCTATCAGCACTAATGTTTTGCTCTACTATTTGAATTTTTACCTTTTTGGATACAGTTGCCAATTTATCTATATATACTCATCATTTTCTTTTTACTTTTTGACAACATATGATTATCAACACTATACTCATAAACTTTTTAATAAAGACATCATATCAATTTCTAGAACTATTTTACTACCATAGAATATGTTTGTTTGTGTATATTATCAACTCCCTTTTTCTCTACATTATATGTTCTTTTTTCCCTAATTTTTGCTTTCTTGCATCAAGAATAGGCTAAAACTTGGTATAAAGTGGTTATTAGTATAAATATTTCAAAGGAATTCAATAAAATATCTCTTATAAGATAATTTATAGGCATTCATTTAGTCATATAATACATATATTTTCTATATTTCTATACTGACCTGTAAAGAGAAAATGAGGAAATCAATTTAGAGAATGAAACGAAAGTATCTTTTGTATTTTAATTATTATTTATACTGAAAATAATTACCTTTCCTAAATTAAGTTTATTTTTAAGCCTGTGTGGTAAAGCAATATAATTATTCTCTTAAATAGTCACAGTTTGAAATAAAAAGAGACAATGTGAACTGTGATTGAGTGAATTAAATGTTGATTTCCTATACACTTGGTTCTTCTGGGACTCTATAATTAGTATTATGTTTTTATTTTTTTCTCCTCACCCCAAATTTGCATGCTATCCTTTTTCTTTTCAATTAAAAAAAAAGAATTAATTCATGGTTTGTGATTTAAGGCTGTGATTTTAGAAGTTTGTTAAATAAGTGATGCTTTAATAGTGGAAACAAAGTAAAGAATTCCATTATTAAAATTTTATACACATCTCTTACAACATTAGAACAGCATTTGTTGTATTTATTTGTTCTGGGAGGACTTTTTAAATTATTTTGAAAGATTATTTTCATTTTTTTTAAAGTTTAACATTTGTCTTTTCAAACACTTTTCTGTTCTTTTCCTCTTTTGCAAAAATGTGCAATGTTTAATGAAATCAGGTTATGTTCCATGATTGTTCCAGGACAGGTGTCCAGGGGATTTAGCATGTGCATTCCCCATATGTCTTTTGTGTGTTCTCTATTCTAAGCACTCTGGAATGAGCTGGATCCTTTGAGAAGTATAAGCTGGTTCTTGTTACAGTGGAGACATGTATGTTTTAGCAAGCTGAGATGGAGGTTGTGGGTTTCAGTAAGAAATATCTAAGGGCATTTGCTTATCTCCCCATCTCCTTGTATTGTAGAAAGTGTATAGTCTACTTATTATAAAAATAAAAATAGATTTTTAAATATGTGAAAATAAATCTAAGCATTTAAAAATTATTTGGAACCAAATTATTTTCATTATCTAAAACCAATATTATATTTCTACTATATCTTTCTTTTCAAAAAAGCTAAAAGATCAGCTCTAAAATGAAATAAATTTAGCTATTAATTATAGCCCTAAACTAATTTGTCTTTTTATTATTCCTATGTATGAGTAAAATACAGTATGGTACTATTGAAAAATAATTCACTTTTTAAAAAATTGACTTTGTAACCTGTGATTATTTATAATGAATATTTTAACATACTTTTATTAAATGACCCAAATTATTTTATAATAGGAAAGCCATCAAATTCCCTTCTCTTCATCACTAAAGAAGCATTAAGACTGTGTCATATTAGAAATTAGAGTTGCTGACATGAAGTCAGAAGCTTCTTCACCTTTAATCAGCACAAGCACCTTGGTATGTGAACTCTTCCTGTGTGAAGTATTGATTGAATTTCTACATTACTTCCAGATGTTTGGCCCTCTACTCAATGAGTCACGCATACTTTGAGACTGAATGAATTCTCTTCTTTATTTTTCTATATTACAGGCACTTCTTATCCCTGAAAGAGATAGTCTCAATGAGAAGAAGAAAGGAAGGAAGGAAGGTAAAAGGTGACAAAGGAAGCACCTGACATTGAACCTGTTAATCAATTCTACATTGACTAACTTGATATAATAAAATTTAGAATAGAAAAGAGAGACAAAAGTAAAACATTCTGACCTTAACAGCTTTATTAAGCTTTTCCTTTTTTCCTGTCTCTTCCTTTCTCCAGCTCTTTCAATTTGTCAACATACGGTTTATGACCTTTGTACATAGAGTCCTTGTAATGAAAATACTCTTCCAGGCACCATTTAGATGAAATTTGCAAGGAGACAAAAAATGTATTTAGTTCATTCTGTTTATGCTTTCTTAAAAACCATAATAATATCAAAGTTCATTTTGTGCAATGACAACTGGTTAATAAACCCAGAAAGATAGAGAGGTAGTTTATGTTAGTATGTGTGTGTGTGTGTTGGCGGGGGATCTGGGGGATCTTTCTGAATTTTTCTTTAATATTACATCAGGCTCTAACATCTGACTTATATGAAAATTGATGAGTTGTGAATTATTGCATGGCATCCAGGCTTTATAAATTGTCCCTGTATAATTTAATATACATAACACCCCTATATTCAAGACTAGCTTAAATAAAGCAACTGACAACGTACTTGTGAATAGCTGAATCTCAGACTGTATTTATTCAATAATACAAACTCTTTTTTAGGCAAAGATTCCTTCTTCCTTTTCCAGCCAAAATCCAAAAACACTGTGGAGGCAGAGGTAGTAGAAGGGTGATCATGAGAAATGCCAAAAGAAGAAGCAGGTAAGGGGAAGCCAGGTGTACGAAGGGGACAGGAGACAATGTTGATGTTGGAGGAGATTGAAAAGGGGAAAGTCTTTGGAATCCTCAGATATGGCCAAGGTAGCAAGAGATTCCAGTCCCTTCCACCTTGTGCATTTGTGCTTTCCTTCAGTTCTACATTCTGCTTGAAGCATCCTTGGTTTCAACAATTGGCTTTCTGGCTACTTTCTTGTTAAGTTGCAATATGGACAAACTTCTATTGCATGACCTAATGCCCCCTTTCCTCCTAACAATTCCTTGAAAGTATCCAGCTGCCTATAACACCATTTTTGTGTTCATACAAGTTGCATTTACTGTGTATGCATTCCATGTCTGTATTCTACTCTTTAATTGATGAGTAACAATAAAGAGATAAAATGTGTTAGTGGTATCATTTAAGCAATAGAACAAGGAACAAACTAGGAATTAATATACAGTCTTAAAGATTGCTCCTCCTTCTGGTGAGTATATAGAGAATAGTTACAATTGTGTAGCATTAATTAAATTAAAGCATTTATAACAGTATTCTTTAAACAGTAAGAATTACTATTCGGATTTTAAGATTTTGTGCATATACAAAGGTGGTTCTCATGTAGGAATATTATGGAATTACATATCATAACAGCATTTGATTTACATTCTGCTGTTGTAAAGATCTCTCTCAATCCTCTGTTGATTTTATTAATTGCTTCTGTGAAAATGTAAGCAGGGGTTTAATAGGTTATTATACTGCAAGGTCTTTTTCAAAGTGGTCTGTGCTTGTTCATCTCAATTCAACTTGAATTTGTGTTTATTATTTTGGAGTTCAGTGTGTATCTCACTCTGATTAGATTGGAATGTGTTTGGTGTTTAAACTGTTCTAGATGATAATTGGCCTTAGTAAGACAGAATCTAAAAATAAAATCAGAAAATCAAATAAATATCCAGCTCATTATTCTAAGAAAAAATGATTTATTTTTAAAGGAGAAGCAGCTCAAACTGTCATTCTTTGTGTTATCTGTTATCCCCTTTTATGAGCCACAATTTTTATATTATTTTACTGAATATATAATTAAATATTTTCTTCACAATTTGTGATTTATCTTTACTTTATTTCTCTTTCCAAATGTGTCTCCTACCTTGTTATATTTACCACTTTTACTTTGGTTTTTCATTTTGCAATCAGTTTAATGTTTTGATTTTTTAAGACTAAATGTATTTTGTATTACCCAACACCAAAAGATACTAAATGCTCACAAATGAGTTAAAATTACCTATTTTCTTCAAGTTGTCAATGGCCTACTGTCAGATACATGATCTATGATCATTATAATTCATAAATTATAACAAGTCAAGAATTCCTTTAAATCCTAAGTTCTAGCATAATACAGCATGAGATGTGACTTAAAAAATATATATCAATGGATTTTTAAAACTCTCTTTTGTCTGATTTTCATCTATTTCCTAATAGTTTAATATATTTCCACTTATGAATTTTAATCAATCATATCTTTAACCTCAAAATATTTGCTATTTGCCCTTCACTAGATATATATCATGATGTCTTTTTTAACCTTTCTTGTTTAACTTGTAAAGGAATTCACAGAGGGAAAGACAAAAAAAGTAAAAGATGGAATAATGAGGGAGCTCCTTGGTCTACAGAGTAGCAGGAATATGCCAGAACTATTCAGAACATTTTTATAGAAATAGCAATATTAAATCAACCTTCTAAGCCAATTTCTCTTTTGTCTCACTTGGAGCTGAGTTTGTAAGTGAAGCCAAGACCTAGAGTATATTTATAATCTTTCACTTTCAAGATTTATGATTGGTTTCTGGTAAATTCATGTTTTGAAAAATATTTATATCTAATTTACACAAATGAAGAGTTGATTTTTAATTTTCGATCTGGGTAAAATGTTGAGAGGAATGTATAGTTGCATGCTGAAAATGTAAATCAGTGCAATGTTAGGCACAGACATTAAAAGTACATTTTATTCATGTATCCATTCAATAAATAAATCAATACTTATTGAGTGGTTCCACATAAGCCAATTTTTCTACCATATACATAGAGTTTACTATGAAAGACAAGTTTGGTAGATTTTATTAAAGGCTTCAATTCTTCACCCTTCCTCTTATCTTTACCTTTTGTCACATGGATTTTCTTCTTTGAGTTTGTATTTGGCCATGTGACATGTTTTGCTCAATGTGATGTTGGTATAATTGACAAAAGTAGAGGTTTGAAATGTCCTCATTTCTGTACTAATGAGAAGTATACAGCTTCTTGATACAAGAATTGTTCTTTTCCAAGAAAATTAAAAGATACATAAAACACATCTGGACCCAATTTACATTTTGGAACCAATTCCATTTTTGGAATCAAGAAGTCCCAGTCCAGGTAACCATAATATCTGTGAAGGAGAATAATGACTCCTTTGAAGTCACTCAGATTTGTCAAGATTTGTTAGTGGCATTACTTATGATATAGTGGAGAGATACAATAAAGAGATGTTAACATTCAAGTTATTAAATGCTATGATAGAAATATATAGGAATACCCTGGGACAAAAAGGTGAGATTCCCAACTGCTTTTTATATGCTTAGAAAAACTTGAGAACAGGAAACTTCTTACCTCTGCTTTAAAAGCAAGATAGCTATGTAGGCAAAGTATGAAAATGTGCCCATTTTGAACAGAAATAATATCTTGCAGAAAGTTGTGGAATATATGAAATGGAACATAAAATCTTAAAAACATTAATATTTCTGTATGTCTAGAGCAGACTACAAATACAGTGAAGTGATGTGAGAACAAACATAAAGCACAATTAGTTGAAATTTACATTATTTTCTAAATTCTGAATGCAGATTATCCTCAATTTAAGTCCTAATAAATCCATCATTGTTTGAAAATATCCTAAGTTGAAATGCACTTAACCTGTTAAATATCATAGCTTAGCAACATAGTATGTTACACAGAATCTTTTATTTACCCTTGTAATTGTGTGGCTGGGACATGGGGGTTGTTGCCATTGCCCAGCATCTCAAGAAATTATTTATCAAATATCACTAGCCCAGGAAAGGTTAAACTTAAACTCCAAACTACAGTTTCCATTTAATACATATTATTTTTTAATCATCATAAAGTTTAAAAATCACAAGTCAAACCATCATTTTGGGGAGTGTCTGCATTACATAGATAATTCATTTCTTGAATGAAAGATGTACTGAATGTTCTATGTTGAATACTTTTTAGGCACTAATACTGCAGTGAATTAAGTCAACAGGGGATGATATTTTTAAAAAGATACATATGTTACTCTCATGATTAATGGTAATACAAATTATTATTAGCTGGTTTCCATTTCAGCTTAAATTACAGTCTAAGACTTAGCAGTTGAAAACACCCTTCAGTTTACCACCTTTAGATTCTGTTGGTTGACTGGATTCTGCTGGCTAATTCTAAGGCATCTGACAACAGCTAAATTGTAGATATCTGAGAGTCCCATGAACTGGAGAAATACCAGTTGGCTCATTCAGAATTCTATTGCCTTGGCAGAAGCAAGTGAAAAAGAATATTTGGATGGGCCCTGGGATCACTGGGATTCTCCCACTTTCCATATCATTTTGGAGTCTACTCTACTCAAACCCAGTTTCTGCAATGGTTCCATGAGGTTTCTCTAGGAAGAAAAGCAAATGTTTTGCAAGGCAGCTGAGGGGCCCCAAAGTTCAAAACTAGAAGGTTCCAGATCTTAATTTGGAGGCTCAGAATCAGGAGTGTCTCCTTTGATTAGTTTTTGCTATCAAGGATAGGATATTGGAATTAAAATAATTTTGGAAATGTAGTCAGGAATGAAATCATAAAGAACTTTTCAGATCTTGATAAAATTTAGAAATGTATTACAGAAAAAACAGAAAGTTAATGGGTTGGATTTTATTTCTTAGGCAGAGTGTGGTTTGAGTTTTATTTAAAAAAAGAAAAACAGTCTACTTTCATTTGGAGTCAGTGTTATAACAAGAATGAGTGGGAACAAGGAGCTAAATTTAAAAAAAAAAGATTGAGAGGAAAAAGTAATTATCATAATATAGGCAAGAATTGTTAACGGTTAGATTTTTGATGGGAACAATGAAGATAAAGAGAATAATTTCTAGGTAAAGCCAATATTATTTGCTTATGGATTTACATTCAAGGAGGACAGAAAAAACTCATTTACATTCCACTGGATTTTGGATTGGTGGATACTGAACACTACTAAATGATTTGGCAGTCCTAAGTGACTGATTTTGACATTGGACATGACATTTTTAACCCATTCCTATGAATGAAAGTTCTCTGCCTTAGGAAAAGAAACCACTTGTCTTTCTATAAAATCAGAACGCAACACTGTATTTCTTTATCAACCTATGTCACAAAAGGCATAGGCATTTGTTCTAGGATATCTTTAGCCATATCTGTGTCTGACTTTGTCTTAGATCTAGAGAAAGGAACAAACTATAGCAGCCAACATGGAGAGCATGTTCAAAGCCTCAACAGCATTCATTCCAGTAGAATTAGGAAGTGCTTGATGTAAGCATGACTGAACCTGAAAATGACATAGAGTGTTCCTAGTAGTGAAAACACACATGATTTCATGAACCATGTGCTTTGGACTTTATTTAAAGGGACAAAAGACATTTTCATAAAACAAACAAAATGGGGAGGATAAATCCTATGAGTCAGAATCTTCAGTAGGTTTGGGAGAGTTCAGGATCTTGGTACATTATAAAAGAAACTACAATAAGGAGGGTAATTTGTGATTTTTTTTCTCTCTATCAGGACAGAAACACAATGCTTCTTTGGATTTGAAAAGGTGTAAACAAAGCATCTTGCCTGAACCCATTTCTCATGTGAGCAAAAAACCTTTGAGTTTCGAAAACAATAAAGAGTGAAATGAAAGCCCTTTGGCTTGTGTCACAATAATGCCAGCAATTCTACTACTTAGTCTTTTTAACCCAGGCAATAAAATCATATGAAGCATCTGGATACATGTGGAGACTGTGGCAAGTCCCAGTGGGAAAACATGTAAGTTTTTTAGGGTTTTGCTCCTCTTTCAATTTTCCCAGTAGAGGCATTTTGATAATGAGACCTAATGGCAGGCACCTCTATAACATGCACTCCTTGTCCTAAACTAACTGCTATCTCATCCATAAATCTGTAAATTTTAATGTATTTCCCCTATTAAGTGAAAGCTTACATATAATATGATCCCAAGCAGTACTGCAGGCACAGGTGAATATAGCTGAATAGGTGCATAAACCAACAAGAGAATGCTTCTCCCATTCTGTCACTGTATACTTATACTAAACCTATAACTTTATTCAGAATTCTCTGTGACCACTTGACCAAGATGGAAAAAAAAAGCCTTATAAATTCTAATATATTGTATACTTTTACCTGAGTAAGGTAGAATTCCCTTTACAGTATTTAATCCCTACTAAGTGGAGAGAAGAAATGTTCCCAGTGTACAGAATTTATTGTAGTAAATCCAGATATCCTCATTGCTAGAATGACAGATGATGATTCAAAAGTAACATACAGCTTGATTGTCTGAAAATAACAATATTAGGAAGTTTCTAGTAAGGAGTTTTGGGGAAGAGATATGTTCTGGGTTAAACTATGTCCCCCAAAAGGAAAGGAAAAAGATCAGATGGAGTCCTACTTTCAGTACCTGTGCATATAGCCAGAGTTGAAAATAACGTTTTTGCAAATGATTAGGTAATGATGAGATCATTATAATGAGACCTAATTCAAAGTGACTGATACCCTTTAAAAAAAGATAAATTTGGACAAAGAGGTAGATACCCTGAGAACATTATTTGAAGGTTAATGCAGAAGTTGGTAAGATATATCTACAAGTCAAGAGGAGACAGCCATAATACAAATTCTCCTTCTTAGCCTTCAGAAGAAACCAGTTCTGCTAGCACCTCCATCTCAAACTTCCAGACCCATAATTATAAGATAATAAAGTTTTGTTTGTCAATTCATCCAGACTGTGATACTTTGAAGTCTTGGGAAGGTAATATGAGTTTTGTGAATTAACTGTCCCTCATGGGATGAACATTTGAAGAGAAAGTTACAATTAATCATGAAGTCAACTTAATGTGCTCTGTGGAAGTCAGTCATTTTTTTTCCTCTTTCAGCTCTAGTAGTTAATCAATGGAGTAAAAACCAATAATATTCAGATGCTGTATTGGATTACCAAAGTGCCTTAGTGAGTAAACTGCCAAAGATCCTGTATGACAGCAAAGATTAATATAGCCCCACAAGGACACTATAATCCAGAGATAATGAGGTATTCCCTTGGTGGTTAGGTTTAGTGCATTAAACTCTCTTTATTTCAGGAATAGTAACAACACTTTATTTTCATCCAAATGCTTAGTATAAACAAGTGTACTTTCTTTGCTAGTCATGTTTTTATAGCACTATTTCTGTGGACTTGCTACATACAATATTCAGCCTAACAGTGGAAGAGATAATTTCATGGGCTGGGGATCATGATATTCCTGTCTCCTCATATGTCCTGTTACTAGAAGGAAGAGATGGTAAAATGCCTTATTGAAGATCAAGGCTAAATGTTGTATCAGTTGGCAATCAATTTGCATGGTTGGAAAGAAGAGCTTCTATTTTCCCTCTGATATGTGGAATGTATTTTCTTTAAGAGGCCAACAATATTTCTTTTCTTTCCAACTGCTCTTATAGCTAAGTCATGGAGATATGACCTTGGATTTACTAGTGAGATATGCCAACTTTTGATTTTTCATCTTACAAATTCAAATAACCATACAAAATAGATTTATTGTGGCAAGCAGTAGAAGCAATACTAAAAGCAGCATTGGTTTTGTGACGATTTCAGGCTCTGGATCTCTGAATTCTTCTAGAAATGTAGCTCTCTTTTGCTAAGGATGCCTAGGAAGGAAACATTGATTTATTAACGTTATACATACTTTGTCCTTTTTCTTCCATTTTATCAGATTTTTCATATTTATGAGTTTCATGAACTGAATGTTTGTGTTCTTCACAAAATTTATTTGTTTAAAACTCTAAACAATACCATCCCACTGCCAAGAGGGTGATATTAGAAGATGGGGCATTTGGAGGAAATTAGATTTAGATGAGATCATGATAATAGAGCTCCAATTATGGGATTAGTGTCATAATGGGAATAGAAATTAATGTACAATCTGTGTGTTCCCCCTCCCCTCTCATAATAATAATAAATAATAATAGAGCATGTGTACATAATGAATCTGGCCCTCATATGGATCAGTATTGGTCAGCAAATTGCAGGCTCCAGAATTGTGAGAAATAAATTTCTGTTGTTTATGCTGTTCTCTGTGGTAATTTTGTTATTGCAGCTCAAACTGACTATGACATTGAAATAGTTTCAGAGGTCAGAATATTCTCCCTGTTCTAAAAGTTTTGCCTTTCACAATTAAACTTCACAAACACTTGCATATTTTGACCACCACCATCAAGAAAAATAGCATGCTAGATAGGATAAATGTTAGTTATTTTATCAATAATAAAATCATTCTAAATCTGATATTCATAAGGGCATCAATAAAGAATATAAGAAGAACTCTACAAAGTGATGACTCTTTCAAGCAGTTTTGCCAAGGAAGAATCAGTAGAGTATGTCTGAAAGAATGGCTTCTGAAATCCAACAGCCTGGCTTTAAGTCTCATTGAAAAATTGAAGTTCTTAATTTTTGTGTTGTCTTTGATAAGTTTTTTACCTTAATGCTTCACCTCTAAAATGAGAACTAAGATTATACATACATTATAGGAGTGTTAATAGGATAAAGTGCTAAAATACCTTTAATCCTTTAAGAACAGTCTGATTCATAATAAGCAATCTATATTTTCAAATTATTAGTGAATAATGTAAATACATATTTTCTAAAATTTTATCTCATTCTGAAAAAAATCAACTCTCCCATCTAAGATATTTTTATGAGTACAAATAAAATCACTCCAATAGAATAAGAAGAGGGTGTGATGCTGACTCTCACTTTGTAATGGAAGAAGTGATGTGAGCAAGACTGTGTCAATAGGAGCTAGAGTTAACTCTTACTCCACTGGCAATAAAAAGACAAAGAAAAATCCCATCTGTCCATATGACAAGTCCAAAATCAGACACCTGTGTGGCAAATATGCATAGCAGTGAGTACCACAGATGCTCTAAATTTAGTACAAACCATATGCTCAATGATTTACTTAAATTGGATTGGGAGGATGATCCACTATTGAAAAAGTCCACAGAGCAATTAAGGAACAACATGTTATGTGGCTCTCATCTCATCTTCCTTCCTTTAGTCCCAGATGTTACTACCACTACAGAGACATTAGTCAATTTGTTAATTTATTGTCAGATTGTTAAAGGTTTATGAAGATTTTTGACCCATTTTGCTACATTTCTTTTGACAGGAAGATTAATTTAATTATCGCTGTCTTGGGGACAAAAGGAACACCGTAGGATATCATATGTCATATTTAAATGGCTTGTTGCTTTCAAAAGACTCTTAAAGCATTTGTGCACACATCCATCTTCAAGTGTATGATTGCCCGGAGAACAGAAAGATTGTGGAGAGCTAGCCTCCATTTACATTTCCTAAGTGACATTGGTGGATACTCAATGCTTATATATAAAGGGACATCCAACAATTTCCTGACTTTCCAATAGCTCTAGTATTTTATTCAAGGGTTTTTAGTTTGTATTATTGCCCTACTTAAAAAAAATGTCACTTTATAATTAGGAAATTCAAAAATAATAGCAAACTTCTAACTCAAGCTATCAGTAGAATCCTTTTGTTAAAAATGGAGTTTGCTTTTTAAATATGTATTTGGAAGAAAAAATCTTGGCATAGATTTAACTCTAGTTTTGCTCTAAAAGTCAGCACAAACATATTGATTCAATGAGGTTGCTTAAGACTTAAACTTCCTAAGTCTAGACATTCTCAGCTATTAAATGGATATACTCAAGGTCCATAATAGATGATAAAGTAATTATATAGATTGAGCATAATTTGAATAAAATGCTTTCAATATTGTAATGGGCAAGGATCTATTGGGATTACTATTTTTTATGTAATATTGTCTTATCACTCCAGCTAGAATCCAGTTTCTACAAGGTTAGAGAATATGATGATAATACAGATACTTCTAATACAGATTTGAGACCTGGTAAGCACTCATTAAACACATGTTGCATTGAATTAACTTCTAATTACATACTCTGCGTAAATAATAATTAGCAGGCACAAAATACAGAAGTGAAAAAAAAATTAAAATTGACCAATTTTTTTTAAAAAAATGACCAATTGTCAAGGAAGTTGGGAGCAAAGTAAACTAATTCAGAGTCTCTAAAAATTGTTCTCCGGACAAGCCACATGAGAATCACCTGGGAACTTGTAAGGAAGTCCACAAATCTCCAGTTCTAACTTGGTCAATCAGAAACTCCAAGGGCAGAGCCAAGCAGTGATTTATGTGAAAATATGAGATATATTTTATTTTTTTTATTTTTTTTTTATTTTTTATTTTTTATTTTTTGGGTACCAGGGATTGAACTCAGGGGCACTCAACCACTGAGCCACATCCCCAGCCCTATTTTGTGTTTTATGTAGAGACAGGGTCTCACTGAGTTGCTTAGCGCCTCGCCGTTGCTGAGGCTGGCTTTGAACTCGCGATTCTCCTGTCTCAGCCTCCCTAAGTGCTGGGATTACAAGCGTGAGCCACCGCGCCC
>CM053408.1:96833249-96849348 GCA_028644305.1 Xerus rutilus | reverse complement strand
TTGGGTACCAGGGATTGAACTCAGGGGCACTCAACCACTGAGCCACATCCCCAGCCCTATTTTGTGTTTTATGTAGAGACAGGGTCTCACTGAGTTGCTTAGCGCCTCGCCGTTGCTGAGGCTGGCTTTGAACTCGCGATTCTCCTGTCTCAGCCTCCCTAAGTGCTGGGATTACAAGCGTGAGCCACCGCGCCCGGCTGAGATATATTTTATATATATCTCATATATTATATATATCTCATGTTGTTCAATAACAACAAATATTTAATTACTATATTTTAATAAAAAAGTGGCCCTAAACTCTTTATAAACAAAGAATCCTGTAAGATAGAGTCTTAATCCTGTAGTGTAGTACACTCCGACAGAGTTGTATACAATGATGGAAATATTGTATGTCTTTGTAGTTTAACTTAAATGTAGCTAGTGTAATTGAAAAGGAATATTTTAATGCTAGTTAATTTTAAATAATTTCAATTAATTAGCCACGTATGGATGATGGCTACCATATTAGAACAGTTCCAGTGGCTCTACTGGAATGGAGGGTATTAACATTGCATGAAGATCTTCAGTGTTAGACAACATGGGATAATTTCTTAAATAGTGGGAAGTATAATGATAGGGTTCACATTTTCAAGAAAGTGCCCTTTGCATTGGGACTCTGTAAATAGGATGAAATTTAAAAAGAGAAAAATAGGAGAGATCATAGGCAGGCAGAGGTGATGACATATTTGAAAAGTACAGTGGAGTACAAGGTGCAGAAATTGTCTAAATTGGTTTGTGCAAAGTATATGGTGTGAAATTGTGGAAAATAAAAATGGAATCTTCACTGCATCCAGAATGTAAAAGGCTGAAAATCTTGGATTTTATTCTCAATTCCTTAAAAAGTAGTGAATATTTTAGGCAAAGGAATGACAGAATCTGGGACATGCTTTGTTATGCAAAATGATTTAAGTGATGAAAGGAGAAGAGTCAAGAGGCCCAGTAAAGTAGAGGTACTGAAGATATTCATTTAGGCGTGTTTAATGCATACCTCATTAAATATTTTAATACTTATTAAAGGTCTAGGATTGGCTAATATACCTATTATCAATGTTCATTAAAGTATGATCGACCTATCTAGGAAGATTGTCCTCTTTTACTGAGCGCACAGTTTTGGAAGGGATACACGGAGTGTGAAGGAGGAAGGGGACACCTGCCTAGCCAGCCAGATCAGCTGAATCAACCCTGGCTATTAATGGGGTAACAGATGTTGCTCTCTGTGGTAATTTTGTTACTGCTCTCACATCCTAAAGTATGGTCTACCCGCGCCAGAAACATGAGATGCTGATTTAGCAAGGCATCCCTTAAAAGTCACTAAATCAGAATCTCCAAGTGTGAGGCCTAAAATCTATAAAATATCCAGCTATTTCAATGGTGATTATCTATAGCACAAACATTTTAGAAATACTAGGCAAGTGATAGATAATAACTCAATTTAGATGGATTAAGTATAAATTTAGGTAAATATATAGTATTTAATGATTGGTCTGCAATATTTGCTGGCCTTGTGACTTGCATTGATTTTAACTTTTTTATTTCTCTATTGTACCATGCTCATAAAATTATTAGAACTTGAGAAGCAGCTGTGCTAGCTTTTAAATCAATGGATCATACAAGCAACCTGTCAAATTAAGCCAATTGTCTCTATAATTTAACCTAAGATCATTTTCACCTGGAGTAGTCAGATATTTAGGGAAAATAATTGCATCAGCTTGATACATGACTAAATGATCAGACATATCTCTAATATGTATTTCCAATATATTTGTGTTACCCATTTTAAGTGCTAGGAATCATTTTCCTATGTTCTTTGTGTAATTGGGATTGTCCTTTTTTATTAGGAGGTAACACTGTGGAATACTCCTTTCTGTAGGCGTAGAACCCAAAACATTAGTATGAAGACATTTCCAGGTCTATCTGATCATAGAGCTAGTTAAGAATACAAACTAAAAACAAGAATTTTCCTTTTTGTTACATCTTGCAATCTGTTAACCAGTTAAGGAGTCATAATAACAAAAAATGTTCTTACATTTATAACCCTTGCAGCCTATTAGAATCCTAGAAATTGGTCATTCCATTGAACTCGGAGGAAAAAGAAGTGAGGAGAAAAATTGCAAATAGGCAGCAATTCCAATGTCCTATCAGGGATGGAAGTGAGTAAGATGGTAGGAGTTGTTCTTCCCTTCTCATCCATACTGCAATGGCTTACTCTGTTCACAGTCCTCATTTTCAAGGTAAGTGATTGAATTGTGAAACATAGACATTCTCCCAACTTCATTATACCAGCGATGAATTCTATTTCCTGCATGGTAAAATGACTTCTGTTAAAATATTGCTTTTGAGATATGAAATGAAGGTTATGGACACACTTCATAAAAAAGAATATGCATTCCCACTTGGCTTACAAAATGCTTTTCCTCTTACCTGCTGCAATTGATTAAGAGTAAAATATCAGTATTCCCTGGGGAATATTAAGCCACTGTAAACTTCTCTGGCCCCATCGTGTGTTAAAAATTTTTCTTCCTATAATTTGTCTACTTACTATTTACATATTGCTTAAGCATTGTGGATGCTGAAAAATTGATATTCTATAGTCAGAAAATAATGTATACAATACTTATATTCCCAACATTAAATATTTATAAATTTTAAAGACTAGTAGGTGCTTCTTCCATTTTTAATTATAATCATGAAAGAAAATTGTTGCTATTCTCTGAAGACATACTTTACTATGTACTGAAATTGTTTTAAAAAATAATGATTGTCATTTATCTTTTCTTAATACAACTGTATGGTTATCTTTATGCAAATTTAGAGCTCAATCATAATAATCAGAGAAAAAAATCTATATTTCACATTATAGCAAAGGAATTATGCAAAAAATCCCACATAAATTTAGTAAATAATAAAATAGTAAGTTTTTCATGTTCTACCAGACTTTAAAAATGGTTCAGAGGCCTTTGCTCTTGGTTAAAACTGCTGAGTCCATCAAAATGGAAAAATGCTCTAATTCTTATCATTCTAGCATATTATTAGCTATATACATATTTTACAAAGCCATAGTTTAACATTAATCCCTCCCCTTAACACACCTATTTCTAGTTACTTCTTGAAAATTGGAGCAGATTTTATACCTTAAAATGAAGCTGATATTTTACAGTTATGATGGTCCTGTCATTTTAAATGGTGAGCTCATAACTATGTCATCAGAGCACCAGAATTAACTCAGCGTTGACTAAAAATAAAAGTTGATAAATAAATCTGACATATGAAATGTGTTATAAATCTAATCTTGTTTTAGCAATTAGATATAACAGGTAAGAATTTTTTTTAAATATTATGACTGGAACTAATTTTACATACTAAACAATTTTTTGCATATTTAAATATTTTTATGCATGAATAATTAGCAATGGAAGTGTGCACAATTGCACCTTCATTGTCGACACCCTGTGGTTTCCTTATTCACTTTTTTCTCAGGCTCCAACATACAGAGCAATCAAAATTATTGGTGTAGTTTGTTTTTTCATTATTTTTAACCTTCACTTCACCAACTTATGAAGACACTTCCATCTAACTTAATTTCTGGACATCTGATATACGTGAGTGCTGGAAGACTAAGACCAACAGAAATTCAGCCACTAAAACTTACCCCATGGTGAGGAGGCCATCTTGACACCACCCCAGTGTGAGGTATACCTGGTAAACTTTAGATGAGAATTCTGGGAGGGAAAATCTCCAGGTCAGTTTATACTCAGCAAGGGATGGTCATAGATGGACATAAGAAGGCCATACAATTTATTAAGCAAGTTGAGATAAAGAATTATTGTTTCTGGAAAGGTAAATTTGAGTAAGTCTCATGAAGTAGTAAAAGACACAGGAGGATACTTTACAGAGCTACTATATGAGAAAACACAAAGGAAACATTTCATTGTGTGAAGGATAACTATTTGTCTAGAAGTTCTCGGGGAGACTTGATCAAGCCAGCTTTATGCACTGGGGGAAAGATACTCTCTTAATGGACATATGTCTTTGCTTTGTTAAATGCTTTATAAATGGACATATTTTGTCTAGATTATTTTTCCAGCATTTATGTGTAAATTGTTAATGACTAGTATACTTCTTTGTGAAATATCAGGAAATAACAATGCAAGGAAAAAACTGTTATTAGTAAGGAGGAAAAAGCAAAAATGTTTGATCCCATAAGAATATTGAAGCCATTCTTTATTAAAGTAAACACATATGAATTAAAACACCAATATTTCTGTGAGGGATAAATTCCCTAGAAGGAGTTCCTATACAATTTAGTCAAACCAATGGGGAACTGAGAGCAAAGAGATGCCACACATTTACTTTAGAATTGAAGGTTTCTTTCCAACAAAAATTTGCTTCTCTGGGGATAACATTCAAATGAATTACCCCATCCTACTTATCTTGTATTGCTTCTCTTGCTGCTTTAACCTGAATATAAGCACTTCAAAAGAAATCCAGAGAAACTGAAAGTGTGTCCTTTCTTTTTAAACATATGGACCCCACCAGTGAGTCCTGGAATTGCATTTCATATCTGTTTTGGAACTTGGTTCTTGAGAACTGAACATAATCATCCTTAATCCATTTGGCTGCTTGCTTATTACTTTGAAGAGTGGGAAGAAAGGTGCCTCTATTGGGTTTGCTTTCCAATCCTTGCTTCTTTAAAGAGTACAGGTGAATAATCTATATTTCAAAGAAAGATGACCTTTACTTGATTTAATGGAATCTCTCTTTCAATATCTGAAATGAGAAAGTGATTAAAGCTTTAGTTGATAGGCAAGATGTATTTTAGGAATAGATAAGCATAAAGGTCAGACACTGTCAGAAAGGATTTTAACTTTCTTTAATATTTAAGTACTTCTTCATATGAATCATGGTTTATGCATTAATAGTATATTTTTAAGTTGGATTGAAACTCCCATATGTTTTGTGTAATTCAAAATTGGTTTCTGACATATGGCAAAGATATTGGGCAAAACAGGTATATTTTTGTTGGAAGTTTTATAGAGACTGGATCTATCATATTTTCAAAAGACCACATGAGAAGATAATAGACATTTGACATACTGCTTCAGAGAATTTAAAATTCTGATTTAGTTTTAAATTATAATTAATCTGAATTTTGATGGCCATATTTTTGCTGTCTTATATTCAAGGAAGTTGTCTCTACAAATTAATAGGAAAATAAATATCTAATATTCATTAAGAACAATCAAATGTTTTTTAAGGCATAATATCAATTCATCTAATATGCACTTAGGCCAGTATTTGACCCACAATAAGATTTACTGAAAGAGGCCAGGTACCATGGAGCATGCTTGTAATTCCAGCAGCTCACAAGGTTAAGGCAGGAGGATTGCAAGTTCAAAGCCAGCCTCAGCAATTTAGCGAGGTTCTAAGGAACTCAGTGAGACTATGTCTCTAACTAAAATATAAAAAAGGCCTGGGGATGTGGCTCAGTGGTAAAGTTCAATCCCTGCAACCAAAAAAAAAAAAAAAAAAAAGTTGAAACAACTTTAAAAAGCAGGTTTATTTATCACATTTATTTTATAGAAGGGGAATCTGTGGCAAAGATAATTTAAATAGCTTATTTATAGGTAAGTAAGTAATGCAGCTGGATTTTCCACATTGGTACAAAATAGAGCTTACACTCTTAACCATAATTCTTTGCCATGTTTTCTTAATACCAGTAATAACATGTAACTTATATTTGCATAACATTCCATTTTGTACTAAACACTCACTTTTCATTTATTCCTAAAAACATTGTAAGATATGTATATTATCTCTTTTTTAAATATTCTCAGATGTACAAAGTATAATTTACACTTTATAGGTAAGTGCTTGGACGATTGCCCTGGTAGATGTAGTATACAGTAGAATACACATGAAGTGACAGAGTAAGTACATAAAAAAAAATTTTGAGAGTATTTAAGAGTGGTTTTAGTCCATTTCTTCTGTATGTTTTAAATGTAAACACCTGATGCTGCAGGGTTACTGGTGACGAGTTCTGCTCCTCCACATGTTGAAGTTTGAACATTAGAGAAGCACACCAAGGCAAGCATATAAAGCAGGGTTTATTTAAAAAGATGTAACATAGACTTCTCCGGGGTTGGAAAAGGGGGCCATAGCTG
Source organism: Xerus rutilus (assembly GCA_028644305.1). Classification (NCBI taxonomy): domain Eukaryota; kingdom Metazoa; phylum Chordata; class Mammalia; order Rodentia; family Sciuridae; genus Xerus; species Xerus rutilus. The sequence continues at coordinate 96,843,145 of CM053408.1, read as the reverse complement.
GTATCTTGGTATCCCAAGAAGTACACGTATTTTGCTTTTTATATGTCCTCGGGTTCCTTTGTTCTCCTGCTCTCTTCCCCTTATGTCTGCTTCCTGTGTATGTGACTAGGCCCAGGATTTCTGGTGGAATGGTCAAAAAGCACATGGATAGGGGGAAGGGCCCAGGTGTAATTAACAACTCCTTGGGACAGGTTACCTTAGCAACCGGTTGGAGCAGGGGCAATAAGCCTGGAGGAAGGACTCCGGAGGCATTAGCATTTCAATACATCTCCAAACTGGTCTCCTGGATTCAACCTGACTCAATTTACCTATCTACACTGACTGTGTAATTCCAGCTTCACAGTGATGTGAAATTCAACAATATAGTCTAAGGGTTTTTGACAGATCCCCAAGTCTGCGACACCATGAGCTATTTAGGGGTTGCCAGCACCTCCACTAGGGTAGATTCCTGCTCAGGAGGTAAGTCACCTGAGAAATAGAAAGTCTGAAATAATTAGTAAGAAACAGAGCCAGGGTCAGAAATTAAGTATAAAAGAAGTGAAGAGCCTAATAGGTCTTCCAGTCTTGATAGGAGCTGGAACTGACCAACTAGAAAATGGCTCTGGTTCTTTAATTAAGGGGGAGTACATCAAAGGAAGGGATAAGGTTTCAGTGGGAGGAGTCTTGGTAGTCTTGGTTTGCTGCTTGCTTCTCAGCAAGGCAGAAGGCTTGCAGTAAACAGGTTGATTGGCCTTTTGGCAAGCCACACCCACCTCCAAAAGGCTGTGTGGCTGTGTGGCTCCAGAGGACCACCTCATCTTTTGGTGCAGTGGTGAACTTAGATGGAGCTACGTAGGAACTCAAATGAATTGGGCATTCTTAAACCAGCAGTGTTGCCTCTGGAGTTCCCTATACCGGACTTTCCTGCCTAACGGCTTCCATGTACATTTGGTTCCTGCACAGTTCATGAATGGCTCCCAGCAATTAAGTTCCTTCATTAACCCTTTGTTCTGCATCTTGTAAAATCCAAGATATCAATGTTAAGTTATTTGATGATATTTTTGTCAGATTAAAAAAGCTTTGTAAATTACAATATGCATGCCTCATGAAAAAATGTTATATGTTAATTTCATGTAAAATGCCACCACAATACAAAATATTTCCTGTATTTAATCGTTTTTCTACTCTTATAAGTAGTGTTATTGTTCCTGAATATAGAATAAGAGCTTCAAGAATGCTCTCAATAACACATGTAGATAGTATGCATGAAGAATCAAGAAAAATATTTAGAAATAAAAAAGTAATAAAACCAACAATGTTTTAGATATCCAAGGGAATATCAGAAATTATACAAAGATAATTTGAGAAAATTTTGAAAAAAATAAATCCTTGACAATATCTGCTATAAATTAAACTGAATATGAATCAAGCACTATCACAGTTCAGAGAGTGCCTTCTACTCCGGCAGCTGCCCAAGCCTCCCTACCTGGATCACCTGGATGGGATCCCTCTCTGCCTTGCAAAAGGGTCCACATCGCTCCCTGCCTAGACATCATCTTTGTTATGTCCTTTTTTCCTGTTAAAATCATCACCACCAGAAGCTCAGGATTGCTAGGTTATTTACAACACCCAGATTCTAATCCCTTAGAGAGCTGTGTACAATCTATTTTTTAATTAATTAATTTTATTTACCTTATCCCTCAATAACACTTTAAGCTTGTTCATCTGGAACTCATAGTAATCAGTAAAATTTCTGGGTGCTCAAATATTTTCCTGAAAGTTCCTTTTGATGTATTGCTCTATTCTGGCTCTCCCTGCCAGGGCTTGGATCCCTCTAAACGCCCTCCCAAATGCCCGCTGGTATGTATTGTCCCATGATTCTCATAGCAGTAAGCTAAGAAGAACTGTGGGTATCCTTCTTGCTCCTCATTCCTACTTACAAACTATTTCATCTCTTCCCTCAGTACAAATAGACAGTATTCATTCTTGAGGTCACAGAAGTGTGTCATACTCCTGGCTCCTTGCTTTAGTCATTTGCCAACCTCAAGGTCACTCCCAAGCTTGGCTTGAAGATTTTTGCTGGTGCACTGTTTCCTTCTCTAGTTTACCCTTGTCTTTTTTTTTTTTTTATGTGTCAGCATCCTCATAGCTCACACTATCCACAACCTCTCCCTCAGTTCCTTCACATTCTTCTCCTCTACTTGTCTTGTCCCCTATCCTACAACAACTCCTCACTTCTCAAGCCTAACTATAGAACATTTCATTACTGATAACCAAATCTTCTCCATAATCTCGAATTCAACCATCCCAATCTGACTGCATTTTATTCATCCTCATGACTCAGAGCTCCAGACACCAACAATCCCTTTATCTCTCAATTTTAGTTCAATTTTTTCCCTTCATGCCCTCTTACTCTGTTCATGCTCTCATTTGGTTATCCCACTTAAATTCCTTGCTTTAGTCATATAATACTCCCTTATTTTATGTCCTAATTTTGCTTTCTTTTCTCTCATCAGATACTCATGAAAAATATCCAGACCTACTAAATAAACGCTGCTTGCCATCTGCTCAGGTAAGCATGCCATCTGATCTATATTAAATTACTCCACTATTCTCATTGGTCCCTTACTACTGCCTAAAATCCATACTTCATTTTTCTTATCCATTTGCTCATCTGTGTTCCTAGATAATAATTAAATTTTCTGTTCTCTCTGTTGAAACATTCAGAACTTCATCTTTTGTTCTCACATGTATTGTATTTCTCTATTTCCTACCTTAGTAATAAAATAGAAACAAACAAAAGAAAAAAAACATAAAAGAACATAGCATCACTTTCTCACTCAATTCCTATATCTCATGTTATTAACATGGTTTCAGTCTGTCATTTTGTCTAGGGTCAACACATCTATTTATGCCTGATATTCATATTTTCTTACTTAATACAGCCTACAGATTCAGCAATTTGTTCTCCCTCTCAATTGTTATCCCCACCTACACATAATCATCTTAATATTTTTCCATCTTAAAAATATAATAAACAGAATATAATAGAAAAGAAGAATAGAGACAACTCTGCATAGTTCCAGTCATCTTATTCTTGACAATGGCACCCAACAAAAATGATATATTGGAGAAAATACAGCCTTTTTAACAAAGGGCTTGGAAAACTGGATTTCTTTATGTAGAAGGATGAATCTAGATACCTACTTCTCACCATACAGAAAAATGATCCTGAACTGAGTCAAAGACCTAGGAATTAGGCCAGAAACACTGCAAATGGTAGAAGAAAACACAGAGTCTACATTCTAACGTATTGGTGCAGGCATCAACTTGGTTAATAAGATTCCTAAAGCGCAATAAATAAAACTGAGAAACAATAAGTGGGATGGCACCAAATTAAAAAGCTTCTGCGTAGCAAAGAAAGTAATTAAGAATATGAATAGAGAGCCTACAGAATGGGAGAAAATCTTTGCCAGCTACTATTCCAATAGGGATTAATATCAAGAATACAGAAAGAACTCCAAATTGTAACACCAAAAACCTCAATAACCCAGTCAATAATAGGAAATCAATCAAACAGCCATTTCTCAAAAGAAAATATACAAATGGCCAATAAATAAATGAAAAATGTTCAGCATTTTTATCAATCAAGACAATGCTTATCAAAACTACATTAAGATTTCATCTCAATCCAATTAGAATAGCAGTCATCAAGAATACAGACAACAAAAATAAAAAAATCTTAAAATTTTAAATTGTGTATGATTTTAAAAAGTCCAATCGAAGCAATAAAAACCTGTAGGCTCAGATTATAATTCCTTCAACCCTTTTTTTGGTCATTAGTTTCTTAAAGAGTGGTTGTTATGCACGCTGGGCTATTTATGCTTTCTCTAAAAGCACAAACCACTCAGATTATTTTTGAGCCTCATACATTTCTTACACCAGTTATCCCTATATTCCATTGTATTTTAATTGTTTACTTTAAGATATAAAATAAACTATTGAAAAAAAAGAAGGAAAGAAAAAACAAAAAAGAAAAAAAGGAAAAGGACACAGACAATATCCAGGTGTGATGGTGCATGTGTGTAATCATGGCAGCTTGGGGGGGCTGAGGCAGTAATCCCTGAATTCAATGTCAGCTTCAGCAGTTTAGCAAGGTCCTAAGCAACTCAGTGAAACCCTGTATCTAAATAAAAAACAAACAAGAAAAAAGAATACAAACAACCATAAATGGTGTTGATTTTTGGGGAAGGGGTATACTCATAAATTGTTGGTGGGACTGCAAATTAGTACAACCACTCTGGAAAGCAATATAGAGATTCCTCAAAAGACTAAGAATGGGGCTAAAGTTGTGGCTCCATGTTAGAATGCTTATCTAGTATATGTGAAGCACTGGGTTTGATTCTCAGCACCACATATAAATTAATCAGTTAATTAATTAAAAATAAAGGTCCATTGACAACTAAAAAATATTTAAGAAAAAGACTAGGAATGGAACCACCATATGACCCATCTATACTATTTGTTGGTATTTAACCAAAAGAGCTAAAATCAGCATATTATAGTGAAACATGCATACCGATGCTTATAGCAATGCAAGTCACAAAAGCTAAGTTAAGGAACCAGCCTAGCTGCCTGTTAATAGACAAGAGGATAAAGAAAATGTGGTATATGTACACAATGGACTTCTACTCAGCCATGAAGAAAATTGAAATCATATCATTTATTGGTAAATGGATATAACTAGAGAACATCAGGCTAAGTGACATAAGCCAGACTCAGAAAGTCAAAGGTCAAATGTTTTCTCTTATATGCTAGATAGAAAGGAAGGTAGGGAGGAAAAGTGAAGGAAATCTCATAACATCAGAAGGGAGACCAATAGAGAAGGGAATTTAGAGGGAGATGAAGAAAGGGCATGGAGAAGTACTGGGGAATTAAATATCCCAAATTATGCTATGTCTATTTATGAATATAACACAATGGATCATATATATATGTATATATATAAAATACATATATAAATGAATTATTTATATATAAACATATATATCAACTAATTATAACATATGTATCAACTAAATAAAGTAATAATAATAATTATTATTATTACTGGGGAAAAAGATTGATCAAATTATGTTATGTACATGAGTGAATATGGTAAAATGAAACCCATTATTATGTATAATTAAAATGTACCAAATATAAATAAAAAAGGAAAATGTAATAAGCAAATTCCTTTTTGAGTTTATATTCCTTTTCAGCTATCACTCACGTTTTCTCTGCTTTCATTCATAAGCAATGATCTTCTAAATACTAGGTGTACTTGAGATCATTTCCTCCACAGCCTTAAAATGGCTACAGTCAGTCTAACACTCATACCCTTTGTCAGAATCAAAAATGACCTTAATCTTTTTTTTTTTTTAATATTTTTTTAGTTGTAGATGGACACAATGTCTTTATTTTATTGCTTTGTATGTGGTGCTGAGGATCGAACCCAGGGCCTCACGCGTGCAAGGTAAATGCTCTACCGCTGAGCTACAATCCCAGCCGATGACCTTAATCTTGATAAATAATGTGGGCAATTCTCTGTTCTTATCTCCATTGACACAGCCAAAAAAATAAATGACATGGATATGTTCTGCTTCTCTTCACATACAATTTTTATTTCTTGGGGACTATACAAAACAAAAAAGCAAAAAAACTCCTACCATTTTCATTTCTCCCTTGTAGTCTCTGATTAGTCTCTACCTTTCTAACACTGAAATACTCAAAGATTGGATCCTCGACTTCTTTTGATGTAACTAACACACAGCTTTGAGAAACTGCAATATTTTCATAAAATCATACATATAAATGCAGCCCATCTTTGTAGTTACAGATAATTGTCTATTATCTGTAATAAAACAAATGGAGAATGTTGTGTGCATAGGGTGGGGGTCGTTAATGGGCAGTGTCTAAAGCAATTTATTTCTGCTATAGAAATGCTTTAATATAAATATGGAAGGGAAATAATTTTTTTTTTCTGAGAGCTTGTCTCCTTGACAGCCAGTATATGGTAGTAAGAAGCGAATTGGGAGCACAATTTAGCAAACCCAGGGTTTGATTCCTGTGTTGGCTAATTATCATTAGTCTGAGCCTCAGATTTTCTTTGAGACTCCTCATCTATAAAACATGGCTAGGGGACAATATGCTGCATTTTTACAAGTGATGAAGTCAGACTTTGGCTTTTTTCCAGGTTCCAAGAATGAATTATCTCTTCTTCCTGCTATTCAAAGACAGTCATTCTGCCTGCACTCTTGACTCATCCCTCTGTCATCTCTAGACCTTGCACCATCATTCACTTGCTTTCTCTTGTCTTAGTCTTCCTAAAAGGCATTTACTCTTCTTGCTTAATTCCTTCAATCACAAAAGAAATCCATGCTGGGCATCTCCAGCAGAATGCACATACCATTGTCTTAATATCAGGAAACTTTAAATCTATTTTATATATTATCCATTAACTCTATTATCTTCTGGCTATTTCCATGTCAGTATTAAGCACTCTCATTCAGTAGGTCATCCAATTTAGAAATCTACAATCACTTGCTTGACTTTACCATCTTCCATATCAGTCACATCCAATTAGCTAGCAAGCTTTACCTGTGGTATCTCCTACATTTGTCTTAAATCTATACACCTCCTTTTCATCTGTATAGCCACCACTGTAATTCAATTTTTGATTAACTACTTCCTAGAATATTCTAAAAGTTCTTTCTCATCTTACTGCTTTGACATGCCTTTTTTTTTTTTTTTTTTTTTTGGTCCTGGAGATTGAACTCAGGGGCACTTGACCACTGAGCCACATCCCCAGCCCTATTTTGTGTTTTATGTAGAGACAGGGTCTCACTGAGTTGCTTAGTGCCTCGCCATTGCTGAGGCTGGCTTTGAACTCGTGATTCTCCTGTCTTATCCTCCCTAAGTGCTGGGATTACAGGTGTGTGGCACCACACCTTATTGACATGTCTTATTTACGATGCTCCTTATATTCATATTCTCATGGATCTTTAAAATTGACAATCTCAGCTTTCTACACAAGTAGGTCACTTCTCATAAACTTCTTCATAAACTTTGCTACTAATGCACTACTAATGGTCAAAGAAAGGCATGCCATGAACTTTCAAATTTCTGCATCCCTTTCCTAATATCTTTGTTTTTTCGAAGTTTAAGAAAAATTAACATCTTTGAATACAGTTAAGAAAGTCTTCCTATCTATAATCCATTACAGTTTTCTGCTTATGAATCTGACACCTCCATTAGACTGAGAACTGCTTGGTGAAAAGAGATCTTATTCATCTCTGTTTTGTCAGATTTGTGTGTATTATCATATTCATAGAAAGAACTCAAGAAATATGAGTACACCGAATGAGCACAAAGGATAAAAGTTATGGTTGCCCACAAAATGCCCAAATCTTAAGATAGAAATCAGAAGTTCATGGCTCATATTGAACCATATTTATTTCTACTTCTACTCACTTCTGCCTAATGTAAGAGTGGCAATTACTGTGGTATGGAACTCTTCTAATCTGCATCTGTTTCTTTATGATGCATATTATCGGTTTCCTTGTTGGTGTTCTATGTAATTGCTTCTTTCCTTTCAGGTTGTCTCCTTTATCACGATCTATATGCACCTTTCCTTTCTACCATACAATCATAAGCAATAATTAAAATGATTTGGAAGATGCATTTAGTAGTACTCTAATGTATAATTTCAGTACTGCATTATTAAACAAATTTCTAAGTTTGGGGCTGGATTCATGTCCACTGGAAATACAGATACAGTCCCCAATTTCAATTTCAAGCTAGTTGTAGCCACAGGACTAAATATTTTTAAAATAGAAATTCTCTGTGGGAATTCTAGTAAATGACCTTAAATGAAGAACATACCCGTTTCCATCTCATCATAATTCTTAATGACTAGAATGTAGAAGTGAGGGGAAGACATGGAGGAGCCTAGGTGGATCATGAAAAAACAAATATGCTGATGATTGTTGAGCCACCATCCTGCCATTGGCTACCTAACTTAAGACTCCATTTATAAGAGGAGAATTGATTTCTGTCTTCTGTAAGTGACTATTCTCAGTGTTTTGCCTATTCTTTCCATTCCTTCCTTCTCCCTTCCCTCCCCTCCCCTTTCTTTCCCTCTCCTCCCCTCCCCTCTCTTCCCCTCTTTTGGTACTAGAGATTGAACCCAGGGGCTGCTAACCACTGAGTCACATACCAAGCTCTTTTTATTTTTTTAATTTTGATACAGTTTCTTGCTAAGTTGCTGAGGTTGGCCTCAAACTTACAACCCTCCTGTTTTAGCCTCAAGAGCTGAGAGTTGCAGGTGTGCACCTCTGAGCCCTAGCTGCCTGTCGTTTGTTTATTTTTTGGGGGGAAGGGGCACTAGGAATTGAACTAAGGGGCATTCTACAACTGAGTCACTGAGCCACTTCCCCAAACATATTTTGTATTTTTTCATTTAGAGACAGGATCTCACTGAGTCGCTTAGCACCTTGCTTTCACTGAGGCTGGCTTTGAATTCGCGATCCTCTTGCCTCAGCCTCTCAAGCTGCTGGGATTACAGGCATGAGCCACCATGCCTGGCTGCTGGTTGTTTATTATAGCCTAAGTTAATGCATTTATCGTATTAATAGATGCCATCCTCATATATTTAAAACAAGGACTGCAGTGTGAGGATGTCTTTCAATTGAGGAGAATTCATTAGCATTAGAAAGTAAAGTTAAAAAGAAAAAGAATGAAGAATACATGGAAGAGATAGAAATCCAAGGGACGTCAAACAGTATAGTACATTTCTAATACTGTCTATGGTTTATGCTAGCATCACAAAACTCTTGATAGAACTGAAAGGGCAAAAGGTTTGCAGCTCCTTCATTTGGGACACAACTAAAGCAGTTAGGACCAAAAAGCTGGGAGGAAAAAAAGGAAGTTTGTGGTATTTTCTGTAACAGAGTAGCATTTTTGAAATTTTATGGGCCATTAAATTGAGATTCAGTCAGAAATAGCCATATGTATATATGGTAGAAGTGTCTGCAGCTGCAATCACATAATAAACACTTGCATTTAATTCTTATGATACAAACACACATACACACAAACACATACACACACACACAAAACTACTAACAAATGACATTTTCTTACTTATTAAATGGAAATTTGTGAGTTGTCCTTAGGATCACCTACATCCAAGTACACTCTTCCAACATAAGACCAAGGGGAAACAAAAAAAAAGTTGCACAAATGATTCATACTTTCAGCATTTCTAGAAGACAGTAAAAAACAGGACCTTCAAATTTCTTGTTAGCAGAAAACTAAATGACAAATTTTAGTACAGCTAATAATGGAGCTCTGTGCCACTGTAACCTTGTGTGGACAAAAAGCAGTGAAGGCAGGCTAAAGAGAATCTGAAGAAAAAGAAGAAAAAGGCTTAGGTCCCATGGAAACACAGGCAAAATGGTCCCCAGAAAGAGAAAGGCTCATGCTAAATATTAATATAATGAACACAAATCTGAGTCTCAGCACTAGCTGCAGAGACGTGAACAGAACCTTTAAGTGAGGTCAGCCTTGAGAAAGTATTGATTTAGAAGTGAAGGAGTGAAATAGAGAGGACTTCATGTCATTTGAAGATATTAATGTGAAAGACTAGAAAAATATAGATGGGAAAATCTAGAAATCTTGTGAAAATAAGGAAAACTCATAGGAGAAAAGATTTACTGCTCCCTGAACCAATATTAACAATATCATCCATAAAACGTTCTACACTTCACTAAACTGATCAGATCTCTTAAACTATACATTAAGAATATGGAATTTTAAAAGTGGGAAAAAAGATTGATTTCACTAAAAGATACTATTTAGAACAAAATATAAAATGA
>CM053408.1:96811806-96832749 GCA_028644305.1 Xerus rutilus | reverse complement strand
GTAGAATGTGGAGATAACTCCTGTGGTGGACCAATCATGTTAATTTAATGTTCTTAAATAAGTAACAGCACCCTGCCTTAATTAGATCTTCTAGGTACTGTTTTATAAGAAAAATAATTCACACTTGGTCTTTACATAATACCTAAAGTATTTTGAACTAATACATTACGTCAACTGCAGTCCATAAGTACTGCTTTTATCCCTGGAGTAAGTTTGAACTTTATCTTGTTGATCAAAACGTTCACTTACGAAACAGTAATGTTAAACAACCTTGGATTGAAAATATTTGAAAAAAAATTGTGAAGGTACTGAACATGCACAGATTTTTCTTATTCATAAAAAATACATTTTAACAACTATAAAAATGAAAGTATTGATCATTTTTCACTTTTCCTTTTTATAATTCTCAAATCTTAAAACTATTTCATTGAAGTAGACAATTCTGAGACCAGTAGCCTAAGTTTCTAGGTTTTTCATTTTAAATCTGTCATCTTTGGCAAGTGCGTGGGCTCTAATTCCTAAGAATAGGTTGCACCTAATATGTATTCGACTCACAAAATTACTCTAAAGAACATATGAAGCAAAAAATTATAATCTACAGAGCTTTATGGAACTTTGCATGGTTTTTGCCAGTAGAATGTATGTCACAGCATATTCATTCATCATATTCTGTTCTAAATTTAGGCCAGAATGAAATAAACGTCATTAACACCAGCAAGAGTGATTCCTATGTGTTCCACAGTTATACTATAATTATATTTCCTAATTTACGGTTCTGTAGTGGAAATTGTCAGCATGAATACAAGCAGCTCAATGGTTCCCCTTGCATTGTCAATACGGTCATGATTCTGATGAAAAGGACATCTGTGAACATAAAATGTCATAATGTGCGCTCATGTGGCTTAAACCAAAATGTACTAGAAAGTGTCATGTCTCTTTGTAATAACACTCCTAGTTTGAAGTCCTGGGGGTGGTAACTGGGCTTGTTTACATATCTCAGAAGATGGGAAAGACAACAGATCTGGTTACCTAATGTACAGCCCTACCAAAGATGCTTGAGCATTTACATTGATGGTAGCATGCAATTTTAAAATCAGGTCTATGGAGGAAATACTAAAACATAATAATAAGAAGAAACTTGTATACAGTTTTCTCAAGTTCTTTCATTATACCTAAAAGGTACTTATGCAGGCCTTGGCTGGGCTAAGCATCTCACAAAAGATGATGATAGTGAAGTCTTGACCCCCCTCATTCTTGACTTATTTTCAGGGGAAAGGGGAAAGAAAGATATCTAGACAAGCATGTTGAAAAGAGCTGTCAAATAAAACTTATGAATACATGAGACACTTTTCTGAGGTTTAGTCTACTCAATGGAGATAGTGAAAACTTAGCAGCAATTTTTTGTTTTAAAAGAGCTGAGTCTCTGGGAACAAACATATTTGCTTCTCATGCTCAATTTAGACAATTTTAAGGCAATTTTAATGCATGCTCCTCAATGTTCCCTATTTTTCTTGAAAATCTAGAGGAAATCCCACATGAAGATAAAAATTCTATTAAAGATTTAGGGAAATAGAGGATTCACCTTCTAGGAGTGTTGTTCTTAAACTTTAATATACCAAATCCTCAACTAGAAATCTCATTAAGTGTGGTAAGCTCTCCTTGTGGGCAGGAAATCATCACAAATAATTCTACTCCCAGGGCCTATTGTCAATATTTTATTTAAAAACCCAATTGTATAAGCAGCCTATTTAAAGATTATAAATAACATATATTACTAATAGATTAACAGAGACGTGATTTCACACATCTCCTACCTTCAAATTATTCTAACAACCTATTTACTTAACTAATTATAGGGCTTTATTCTGATCAAGAATTTTCTTACAAGAAATTTCCTTATAATACTGATGTTATCCATAGGAGGAAAACTGTTATCTGCTTGTTTATGTAGTCAGACCTCTGTATCCATAGATTCCATATCTGTAGATTCAACCAATCTCAGATAAGAAATAGCCTATAAATAAATGAATAATAAATACAACATGATACAAAGTTTTAAAGAGTATATTATGACTATCGGCATAGCATTAATTAGGAATACTAAAACAGCTGTTTCCTTTTGTCCCAGTGGTCTAGATTATTTGGTGAAAAGATGTTGTATCAGTTTTCATTGCTGTGACCAATATACTCCAAAACAATAATTTATAGAAGAAAAAGCTTTTGCACGTGGTTTCAGAGGTTCAGTCCATGGTCAGCCAACTCCATAGCTTTGGGATAGCAGGAGAGCATGGCAGAGGAAATCTGCTCAGTCACTGACAGTGAGGAAGAAGAGAGAATTTAAATATAAGGAGCCAGATATAATATAATCCCCAAGAGCACACCCTCAGTGACCTGTTTTCTCCAGTCATGCTCTGCCTGCCTACTGTTTATCACCCATTAATCCATTCAAATTATTAATCCATAACATGGATTAATTCAGTAGTTAGGTGATAGTTCTCATAATCATTTTACCTCAAACTTTCTTGCATTGTTTCACAAATGAGCTTTCTGGGGACACCTCATATCAAAACCAAAATATATGTATAGTTATTTCAGAGGCAATAATTAAAACTTTTACAGGAGCAAAGGAATATTTGTATGCTATAAAACTAATAATTATAAGGATTCAGACACTTCACAGAATTTCTTAATGAATTTTAATTATTGAATCCCATTTCTTGCCTTTTTCATAATACAGAACAACATTTAAGATTACATGCACACTGTTTAAATTCAAAACAAAAGAGAAGATGTCAAGCAAATAAAAGGTGAAAATACTAAGCAACTACCCATCTACTCAAATTAGCTGATTTTTCTGTATCCTCTGGTGTTTTTTTCTTATTTTGCAAAAACAAAAACCATTTAGTTGCATCTAGCCTGGCTGTGTTTGTGTAATTAATCAGGTTTTGTTGGTGGTGATATGTAAATATTACCCGAATGACTGAAATCACATCAGAATCACATTTAGTAAAACTGTGTAATGGGAAGAAACTATTCAGACCCCCCAAGTCTGTGTATTTATCAAAGAGGATAAATGACATATTGTCTCCCTTCCTTAAAGCAATTATCTCCCATGGTGTGTGATCTGTGAGTATTCCCTCTTTAGAGAAAGGCTGAACCTATAATCAATCATACATTCATTCCCTTAAAATATGATACCATGAGTTCAGGAAAAGAAATTGAAATATTGGCATATGGAGTGAAAAATTAAATTTAGAAATGAATATATCAAGAAACTATGATAAAATTGAGTTAGAGTTTTGATTCAGAGTGTTTATTTAACACATTTGTTTAAGAATATACCCTAACTTCACCCTTTTTTCTAGTCACATGCTGTTCGGTTCCTAGCTTTATGAAATGCATATTCAAATTATTAATTCTCAAGTTCCCTGCACTTCTCTCTAAGATAAGTAATTTGTGTCAGAGGGTTTATTACAGAATCCTCGTGTATATTAAAAATCTGATTCTGACTCTAATGTTTTAATTACAGCTCAATATCAGACAAAATCTCTTTTCCATTATCCTTTGTATTAACATAATACACTGCTCTGGATGGGGCTGAACAATAAATAGAACAAAAGAGTGTGTTCCTAATAACCTATACTATGATATGCTTCTTTGTGGGATATAGTCAAATTATCATTATTCAATTATTTATTGCAAAGTTATTATATTTTAAGCTAATAATTATGCTGATTCTCAAAGAGTCAATTTGGAAACTTGGATGTAATTATCTGTCAGATTTAGAATGCAGGATTGAATGTGGTTAATGACATAACATCTCTTAGAAGTCAGCATCAAAACAGAAGCATGGTAATCACTTGATACTAAAAACCAGATCTCTTTATCATGACATAGGTATGGAAATTGTACAGACAGTCCCCACGTACGAGGATTCAACTTCAATTTTTTGACTTTACAATGGTGCCAAAGTGATACTCGTTTAGTAGAAACCAGATTTCAAATTCTGATCTTTTCCCTGGCTGGTGATATTCAACATGACATGCTCTGGTGATGCTAGGTAAAGACAGTGAGTTATAGTTCCCAGAAAGCCATGTGATTAAAAGAGGAAATAACTGGTACTTTACCATGCACAGGTGGCCTGAAATTTGGGGATAGATTTGATTGAGTCTTAAGTGTTACCCAAAGATGCCTATGGAGTTTCTACTCACTTTCTGCAATGGAATAATGAAGATGACCCATGGTTGTGACAACTTTTTTAAAATGTTTTCCTTCAGATTCAAAGCTATATATGCATATGCATATGCAATAATGTTTTCTGACTTAGAGTATGTGGCAGTCCTACCATCCTCCCTTCACTCCCCTCTACCTAATGCAAAGTAATTCTATTTTTCCGTAGGCCCTACCCCTTATTGTGAATCAGCATCTGCATATTGGAGAAACATTTGAGCTTTCATTTTTTTGCAATTGACTTATTTCGCTTAGCGTGATATTCTCCAGCTCCATCTATTTGCCTGCAAATACCATAATATCATTAAGGATGAGTAATATTCCCTTGCTGTATATATGCCACATTTTCTTTATCCATTCATCTGTTGAAGGACATCTGGTTTGGTTTCATAGTTTAGCTATTGTGAGTTAATCTGCTATAAACATTGATATGGCTGTGTCACAGTAGTATGCTGATTTTAAAACCTTTGAGTATAAACTGAGGGGTGGGATCGCAGAATCAAATTCATCTTCATTTGAAAAGTAGCTTAGAGTAATGAAGTGATATCTAAAAGAAATAAGGTTAGGTTAAAGTTGCTTTCTTAAAAAGGCAAAGATAAAGTGAATGTTATAGGCTAGGAACATGACGAAGTTAAGTGGGACAGAGTATGAACAATGAATACAGCAGAGATGTAGCACAGTCCTTGACAGATCAGCATCTGAAACCTGAGACAGTGTACTGGCCTTTGAGAAAGACAAGGATTATGCTTTCAATCGCAACAGGAAGGACGATAATTCAGGTCTCTGTGTAGATTCATGGACAGAAAGATAAGATGTTTTCTATCTATTCCATTTGACCACAGCAGAGATCAGTGCAGGGCCTTACCTCCAGATGAGTCTGGAAAAGGACATGTTAGATGTTACTGTTTTAAGAAAGAGAGGAGACAGCCAATACCTCCAAGAGTGACAAAGTGATGCTACGGGGTAAACAGTACATTGCTCTGGTAGTATTCAGGGATTATTTGATGTCTATAACTTAAAGTAAATTTAAAATTAAAGTATTATGCTCAGATTTGAGAGAAATTCTGTAAAGTCTAATTGCCTGGTTATATGCATAGAGAATGTATATGCATAAATATTTCTGCCAGATTTCCATATTTCCAAGACTAAGAAAATGAGAAATAGGAACAGGACTGGCTTATAATCAACAGACTATGACAATGGACTATGAGCACAGCGCGATGGAGACAAAATGTGGCTAGAGCCAGGAACAGTCTTGATACCAGAACATTCTGAGTTACATTGTTGCTGTGGCACACAGTAATCAGAGGAACCTTATCTAAAATTTTTATTTGCTTCTATGTACACGTTTCTATGGTTTGAATCTTTACACTCAAAATTCATGTATTTGGAACGTTAATTCTTCAGTGTTATCAGTAGTGAGAATTGAGGGTGGTAGGAGTGTTTGTGTCAAGGGGGCAGAGCCCTAATGAATGGATGAATGACTTTCTTGCTTTTGTAGAACTGGATTTGTTACCAGAAGAATGGGTTATTGTAAAGCAGGGTTGCCCCTTGTGTTCCATTTCTTCTATTTCCACTTGTTCCTTGGCTTTCTACCAAGAATTTAAGCAGGAAGAAGCCCTCACCAGAGATCAAGCAGATAACAGGAAAGTGCTCTTGTACCTTCCAACCTCTAGAACTCTGAGCCAAACAAAATTCTTTCAAATTTTAAAATTATTCCAATAATACAACACTAAACTATAAAATATTCATACAATGGATATGACTTTGACATTTAAAAATGATTATATGGAAATGTGATGCACCAATTAAGATGTTATATCTCTACTATTAAATATATATTTAAATTACAGCATTTTATATACAATTTCCATAAGTAAGATTATAAAAAACCCAACAGAACTAATCAATATACAAAATAGTCATTAAAGCATTTTTTATGTATTTATGGAAGCACTAGAAATATGTGTACACATAATCATACAATTGTTTCTCATCACATCGCTCAGGTAATTGAGCCTCTCTCAAATGTTCAACATTACAATGCTAGTAAGGATATAGCTAAGATTTTAAGAAAGGCTTTCTGGATTGAGGAGCATGCTTCATTACCAGTATATAATAAGCAAGCATAGAGAGAAGTCTGGGAGAATTAACTATTAAAATAATAACAATACTTCTATTTAATGTCATTTTAAAATTTTGGTATTCACCTGTATGTTTTGATTTTTTATAAGTATTGATTTCAAGTGATAATATATAAACTTAAAGAGTTGGGGTTTTTAATAACCTGAATTTGTAATCTTTCAAAAGCAAATTAAAAAAACATATCGACACAGATCACTTTCTTGGTAAGGGTTTAAGATTTGGGGAACAACCTCTAAATTAAAATGAAAACTACAAGCCTATTTTTTCTCTTCAATGAATCAAGGTAGAATTCATTATGTCAGTATTAAGATTACATAGTACAAACTAAAAACATAATATTAATTGAATGGATATTCTACCCATTATCTTCAATTAAAGGATCAATCCTGGTAAAAATATTGCTCTGACATTAGAATTTATCATAAGCAAATTATAAGCATGATTTGCTACTTGGTTATCTTTGTTCTTCTATCTAGTTGTTGTTTTTTTTTAATTTAATGTGTATTGACATTCACAAATTGATTCAACATTAGCCATGTGAAAAAAAATTAACTGATATTTCAAACATAGTTATTGTAAAAAATACTATATATTTGAACAACGATCAAAGGAACCATAGTAATAGTAGTTCTTAAACCAGGCCCGGTGGCGCAAGCCTGAAATCCCAGCACTTCAGGAGGCCGAGACAGGAGAATTGCGACTTCAAAGCCAGCCTCAGCAATGGTGAGGCGCTAAGCAACTCAGTGAGACTCTGTCTCTACATAAAACACAAAATAGGGCTGGGGATGTGGCTCGGTGGTTGAGTGCCCCTGAGTTCAATCTCCAGTACCAAAAAAAAAAAAATAGTAGTTCTTGTATCAGGATAACTTCCTTATTCAGTCTCAACATGTGACCTTTCACAAGTAACCCATCATGAGGGCCTCACCAGAAGCTGACAGAAAAATAAACTCCTTTTCTTTATAAAATACTCAATTTTAGGTAGTTTGTTATAACAACACTAAATGAACTAAAAGTCATAATAAAGGGTAGAGTGGTATCCTAAGATCTGTACCAAATTTCTCTTATACAGCTGCAACCAAAACTAAAGATGACTTATATCTCATATTAAATGTCCACATGTCCTTTTGCCTCAGCAGTCTGAACTCAGTGACCTAATTCTGACCATTTCAACACCTGAATCTTAACATATAAAACTTAAATATCAGTATGTCAATAATATGGTTAATAATGATCTCATTTCATAAGAATTATTGAATCAAGTAGAATCAAGAATAACGAAATTCTATTTTCAGCCTGATTTAAACCTGCCTGAGAATGTAAATAATTACACTGAAAGGTAGATCCTAGAAATAGTGTAAATGGAAAAAATTAATCATATTAACTGTCTATTGAAAATGAATTGTAAAGTGTGAGCTTAGTTACATTGATGCCAGCAGTGTTCTTGAAAGACAAGCTGGATGCAAATTTAGATTCGGGGAGTAAAGTTATACCTTCGTTATTCAAATGAAGATAGTTCATTTATACTAATGCCCCAAACTTTAAAAAAATAAATTAATGAATAAGAGAAGAATTTTTAAAGAACTCATTTTTTATTTTCAAAATCAGTATTTATTAAATACTTGGTTACTTTTAATGTTGGTGGCAACATTTTACTTAATAAATGAGACCTCAGTAATTGTGAATAGAAAAACATCAATTCCCTGTCCCAACATGTTCACTCAATTTTTTCCCAAACTAATTATTAGTCACTGATGTACATGGAGTATCGTGGTATCACTGTCTTTATATAAACTAGTAAATTTAATATCTGCATGTGATTTTGCAGTTCTATCTGTGGAGGGTAGAATTCATTCATAGAAACTTTCTAAAACAACATTCTAATTCCCGAGAACACAGCATAAGGCTCACAGCCTTGACCTGAAAACTTAACTCCTAGTCCATAACTCAGGTGAGCCCATTGATGTTTTCACTTTAGTTTTCCACCTTATATCTCGTATCTACTCTAACATTCTACATATATGACAGTTTCAAAGTCAGTAATAGATACAAAAATCAGCTTGATTTACACTTAGTTTTTTGTTCATTCCTCCTTTAACATTTTTAAATTCTTTTAGGAGAAAGAGGATCTTCTAATCATAACATTACAAATGTGGAAACAGTTATAGAAAGTATTGCTCAAGGTCATTGCCACAGGTGAGATTAAATGACAGAAGGGATCTATGGTAAGGAATATTATGTAAATGTTAAAATTCTAAAGACTATAGATAGTGGCAATTTTTTTAAAGGCATAGTTTTCTTCAAAAAATCATTGTATTCTGATGAAGAGACAGAGTGTATTGTGAAGTTGAATAAATACAAATAAGTTGAATGAACTTACATGAATTCCCTGGTTTTTATTACAGTGCTTCACTGGAAACTAAGCTGCTTTTAGAAAAGCATGGCACAGGGCAGAATGACTCTTTGCAGATACTGTGGATCTCAGGCTGTTTTCCTACAGCTATGGAAGCAAAGAGATAGACCCCCTCCGCTGCAAAAAAAAAGCATTAAAACCAAAGAAGGAAAATGATATTTATATTATATAAATACTGATGTAGTAATATGAATAATCATAGGTAGATGATAATTACTGGAATATATATGTGTGCACGCATATATATATGCGCATGCACACACATATATACACAGCTATGTGTTGTTTAACAACCAGGATATATTCCATGGAATGCATCATTAGGAGATTTCAACATTGTGCACCCATCAGGTGTACTTACACACACGAGAATAATATAGGTCTTATATATATGTCAGCCCCTTGATGTGGGCTCTTGATGTAATCAGGAGATGTGGTGAACATGATAGAGATGAGGCTGCTGTCAGTGTAACACACCATACTGTTTCACCAGAAACTTTTTTCCTAATTAGAGTGCAATTTAAAACAATGATTCAAGAGTAAACTATAGTAAACAGATAAACTGTTAATGTAGTTGGTTATCTGTTATTTGCATCAAGTATTATGTGCTGTACATGAGTAAACTGTTATACTTTTATACAACTGGACACACAGTAGTGATATCTGTACCAGCATCACCATAAACTTGTGAACAATGTTGCCAATTATGATGTCACTAGGTGATGGATATTTTTCAGCTTTGTTATAATTTTATGAATCATTGTCCCTGGTCTTGTAAAATTGTTTGTGTACATTCATTATTGATCAAAATGTCATTATGTGAAAGTGACCATAATTGCAAGTGAATATAACAATAGGAAACTGGGTAATATTTGTTATATTTATAAGAGCTTTTTGCTATGTGAAGAAAAAAAATTAAGCTAATTCTTTTCCAAGCCTGTCCCTGGGAAAGTCATGTTATTTCAATTAGGTCTCATATATGTACTGGAAATTATTAATCCCACTTTAAGGAAAAAATAGTGACAGAGTGTTAATGAAATCATGAAACTTCAATATTGGATTGAAATCTGTATTTTCCATGATCTTTCCAAATACACATCCTTCAAAGAGTTTCATGAAATATATGCTTCTGATTTGTCATGAATGAAAGAAGGAAAGAGGAGGAAGAAAAGGATAGAGGGATCATAGTATAACAAATTGGAACCTCTAATCACAATGTGTCCTACAAGTTCTCCAGGGTCCAGAAGGAGTTATCAGGCTTCCCTTCAATCTGCATCACCACCAGGAAAATAATTTGGCACTGGGGGAAGTCATTTTACAAAACTTGCATGTACAGTGCAACTGCTAATATAATAGATCCATGGGGGAAAAAGAAAAGGTTCCGAGTGAGTACTGTTTTCAGTATGTTCCAAGAGCTAACTGGTAATCTGCTTCAAATAGAGCAATGTTATTACCTTTCATTTTATTTCTCCCCTAATATTACTTTGAATATTGGATTTTCTTGTGATAAGAGTTCCATGTAAATGATCAAAGTGCACTTCATGAACCTAAATGATTTAAACTCAGCTTTCAGAGCAACTCTTCCCAAAATGGTCCCCTGAGATTCAAATTTTCCTGACTCAAGATATTTCTATTCAAGTTCTAAAACCACTTTTAAGGGTAATAGCTAAGTAAACACTATTATATTTTGGTTGATTGAATCTGCATGAATTATTTTTCATTAAATGGCACAATCTAATTCTAGGGGAAAAAAATCTTCTTAATTGTTTTCATAAAGATGTGCCCTGGGGCAGCCGCATTTAGTTTTTCACTAACTACGGGTTTCAGAAAGCTTTTCAATGCTGCCAAATCATTACTTGCTTATATTACTCATTGAAAATGAAAAATATAAAAATGACCTTTTATGATCATTTATTAAATGTATTTTTCCTTCTAGCTAAATCTTCCCAGTCTGAGTATTTACCTGTATTCAATAAATGAAAAAAGACACGGAAAGCAAGCAGAGCTACATCGATGGAGCTTTTGTCAATAAGTGGTTGACAGTGTTAAATCCTTGATGTGCTCTAGAAAATCCTGGCGGCCCTGGACTCCGTGCTCAGTTCCTCCACTGAGGAAAGAAATGGTCCCGTGTAGAATAAAGTTAGTGCTCTTTGGAGACCAAAATTCTATTTATTCCAGATATTTAGACTTTCACATATAAAATCAGTGTCTACAAAAATTGATAGAAGAGAGAAGGAAGAAATGAACCACTGTACACTGAAACTAATCTAAGTATACATACTAAGATATATATTGACTGGTAAAGATCTAGGGCAAGGATCCAAGGCAGGCTGATGACTCCACTTTTATAGTCTCAAGGAAATTATAGTGCGCGCGTTCTTGTAGTATTACATCACTTATAAACTCCTTTTATTTTGACTATGGTCTAGAATTTTTTTGCAGAATGGATCAATCTTACTTTAGCCTACTAAATTACTCCAAAATGGACTTGATTTCTTCAGCCTTTCTACTTAAAATGTCACTAAAGCTTTCATGACCTGGGTAGAATGTACTTTTCCATGGGTATATACTGGTCACATTCTTATTTTGTGTTTCTTAATTGAAAAAAATTGTCAATGGCTGACCTGAGTGCTTTTACCAATAACAATTCAACTTGAGATTCAAGTAATTTTTTTTTTTACCTTTCTTGTAAATGTACCTTCAGAAATCAAATAGAAAATCTTTTGAAGTTTCAGTAATGGTATAGCCTTGGGTTACTTTTGCATTCTAGAGACAACTGTAGACACTAAGATATCAATTAAATACCATGTTAATTATATCATATCCTAAGAATATACTTAATTGAAAGGATTTTTAACTGACAAATATGAAATGTTAAAACTAACCTGTCCTTCATGTAATTCAAGGATATAATAATTTTATTTGTAGGCTATTTTATCCTATGTATTAATGAGTGTCATGTTTGTAAGAATCAATATATATTCTAGCATCTATCAATTATTGAAAAAATTCTGGGTACAAAACAGAGTACATTGTTTCATACATACATTCAACTTTAAAAAAGTGATAACAATCCTATTTTTAAAGGTATTCCGGCAAATCTAAGAATCTTGTATAATCATTAAAAATGAAATAATAAATGCAAACTCCAGCGTGTTTATCCCAAGCATATGCTATTCTATACATAATAATAAAATTAGAATCCTTCAATTTTTTGGAATCTATTTTTGTGGAAGAAAACAATGTATCAGGAAAACTGAGTGCAGCTGTCTTAAAGGTAAAAATCAAAATATCAGAAGGACAAATTTAACACACACAAAAAAACTGGTTTACCTGCATAGCATAACTGGGAATAAACCTATGGAAGAAATGTTTTGTGGAGAGAATGGAACAAGTCTACAATTATCTTTTTCTGTAAACTTCTAATTTTGAAAACTTACTATTTTTGCAAATACTCAAGAACAGTTTTATTTTTAAATTTTGGAAAAACCCTAAAAATAAAGAGAAATCTAACCCAACTGCATTTTAAATGTACAACAATATCACTGAATTGAGGACGGGAAAAAAAAGCTAGCCTAATATATATTGAACTTATTATTTTAACTATGTAAATTTAGATTAAAAATAAACTCATTATTGAGGTTCCTTTTTATGGAAACCTAAGTTAGCAATTCTGTAACTAGTTTTTTCTTTAAATTTAAAATAAGTAGATGCATTGTGAAAACCAGCTGTGTCATCATCAGAGAAGAAAGTTATAATGTGTGAAGTGGAAAAGAAAATAAACCAGGTATTGAACTTTATTTGAAGTTATCACTAGGAATTGAACTCCTAGGTTCAACATACATAGATTGTTGGAATGTAGAAGGAGAAACGATGTGTTTATGTGTGGGCATGTAAGTTCCAAGCTCCATCAGTGAAGTGGCTTTGCAAGCAATACAAACCTGGGAGCAATGAGCACATATTACCCAGATCCTGGTATCTAAATATTATTGCCTACAAAAAGGAGAATGAAGAAAAGCTTGACTCTAGAGACACAGCTAAAAAATAAGAAGGTAATTCTAGAATATCCTGATGTGTAAGTAAATAAAGTGTTTTTAAAAATTAGTGGAAACTAGTTATAAAGAATAAGTCAACTTGAAGGGGCTGAAACTGGTAAGATGTAGAGCAATTAGAGACTCAAATAACGACAGATTATAAGCTGTTCAGTAAAATAAGAATCAACATTTATAGATAAAAAATGGATAGATAATACTTGGAAGATCTTCCTATCAATAAAAACTAATAAAGGTCAAAAGAGTGATAGACTTGAAAAATCCCATTTTTGACAATCGTGTTAATCATGATTGAGCCAAGCATTAGCCATTAATAAATGCTGAAACAAGTGAGTAAACTTTTAAGGAAAAACAAGATATTTATGATTACAAAATTTGTTTCCAAAGGATATTTATTTTAAAGGGTAACATAGTAACTTTACATTGGAGACAATTGACATATTTTAAGTAATAAAATTATCATCCTCAAAATCTTAACACAGAATTGTACCTATGGATATGAGGCACTAATTAGGACAGAGCAGCTTATTTGCAACCCCCTCTTAAAAATGCTCAACCTGAATCTATTCATGAAGAAATACCAGATAAACACAAACCAAAGGACATCCTACAAAATACCTAGGTTAAATTTTAAAATGACAATACCAAAATATCAAGACATACTCAGACTGGTTCAGATGAAAGAAAACTAAAAATCTTTGACAAAAGAATGTGAAACAAAATACTATATTTCATTTTATGACCAAGTATTCTATTTTAGGAGTGGACAAATCTGTGAATTTTTACTTAATAGCATGGTATCAAAGTTAAATTTCTTGAATTTGACAATTATATAATATGGCTATATTAAAATTTCTGTGCTTTTATAAAATATACACTATTATATAGGGGTAAAGGACCATCATATCTACACTTTATTGTTCTGGAATTTAGAAAAATAATTGTACACCCACAGTGACACCTAAATAGATGCACACAAAGAGAACATAGGAAAGACAAAACAGAACAATACTTCAACCTTTAAATTTTGGGGTGTTATTCTTGAAAAATTTTTGTAAGTCTGAATTTGTTAGCATGATAACTAATCTTATATGTCGATTTGGATGAAAGGGATCACAGAAAAATAGTAAAACATTATTTGTGAAAAATTACCTGTGAAAATGTTTCCAGAAGACATAAATAGAATGAACAAAAAAAAATATATTCCTTTGTTAATGTGAGCAGCCATTATCTTGTATAGTTTTGATTCAGAATTTTCCCCCAAAGCTATCAAAAGCTTGGTTCCTAATGCAGTAATGCCCAGATGTGAGGCCTTTGGAAAGTGACTGGATCATGAGGCCTCTGACCTCATCAGTGGATTAACCCATTGAAAGCTTAATGGACTACTGGGAAGAATAAGGGAAAACAGAATATAGCAGAATAGTATGTTCAAACTATAGGCAGCTGGGGTATGGTTGAAAGTAGAAGTTAACTGGGGATGTGCCTTCGAGGACCATATCTTGTCAATGGCCTCTGTGCCTCTGTTTTCTGAGTGCTATGAGATGAATAGCTTTCTATGCCATGTCTTTCTGCAATTGTGTTCTGTCCAGAGCTATGAAGCCAGCCTATCATGGACTTAAACCTCTGAAATTGTAAGCCACAAGAAATCTTTCCTTTATTGTTTACATCAAGTATTTTGGTCACGGTGACTAATATATTATCTAATCTGTTGTGACCCTGGATAGGACAAATTTTGGGCCCTTGGACATCAGAAACTTTGGTTCTCAAGTCTTACATATTTGGGCATTATACCAATGGCCGCCTGCTTCCCAGGCCTTCAGACTTGGACAGAATTACACTCCTAACTTTCCTGGATCTTCAGCTTGAAGATGGAAAATGATGTGATTTCTTGACCTCCATAATTACTTGAAGTAATTTCCATAATATTTCTCTTCTTACACATCTGGGCATATACTAATGGTTCTATTTCTTTGGAGAACCCTGATTGATAGAGTTGATATGTTTTTAAAATTAACAACAATGTGGCTTAAGATTTCTCATCCTGAAAATTCATGATCTCAAAGAATCTCTCTAGGTGTAAATTTCTCTAATTCAATAAAACATTTATTCAGAATTAGACTTCTTGGCATCAAATTCACATGGTTCATGATTCTTACAACTGTATTCCAAAGTTATCCTTATGCTAAACTAACTGTAATAAGGCAAGAACATTGAATTTAGGAAACTAATTTTTCTTAGTAATAAGATTCATGCTGTGCCTGAATTTTATTAGATAAATTACACTTTTCTTCTGCTTTGTTAAATGTTTAATATTGCTCTAAAATTAATGAAGTTCATTACAACTTGCTTTTTTATTGTTCCGATTTTTATAGTAGTGAAATAACTCATGTAAGGATTGTCCTTAGCAGAGAAAAATAAAAATAAAAAATACAACACATGTGATGTATGTGTTTTTTAAGGAAAATTTTATCTGCCTATAGTAATTCTGTTTTCACCTTCAATATACCTTGGGAGCTTTTGAATGTGCTTGTGTGCAGTGCTCATTTCTTAAATCCTGATTGGATATCTTCAGATTTGTATTATGAATTCAAGGTTTTGAAATGCTCAGAAGACAAAGCTCATTATTCTCTCAATATTTCTGCTTAAGCTAGGTCAACTTCATGTGAAATTACAATTGTTGTTATTAATTGGTAATTTTAAAAGAAAAAAGTGTCTAGATAGCTTCTACCCCTTGAGGGAAAAATTAAATAAATCAAAATATCAACTATGGAATAATTGATACACTTGTTATGTGGTCCTGAATTTGTTGGTACAGAATTAATTAATATACAACAAATGACTACATGCCATTGCTGCATGTTTCCTTGTGACTATATGCCTTTCTTTTTGTTTGTTTACCTTAAATTAAAAACATGTAGAGCTTTAAATTGGCTCTTTGGAGAGATAAATACAAAACCATCTTTATTGAGACTTTGGGAACCAAATTATCTGCAACCGACGAAACTGCAACCAACGAAATTTTTCAAAATAGAAAAATTCAAAATATGTATTGAAAGAGAAAACAAGCATAAAGAGAATAACCTATTCTTAGGTATAGTAAATACACATATGTCTCCATAGACTATCCAACTCACCCATGCTCTATTTTGATTGGTTTTAGAGCTTAAGATGAAATTACTTTGCATGACATATTTGTTTTAAAGCTCAACATTATGCAAAGTCCTTTAGGAGAAATAGTCTGGCAGTATCTTGGCTGATTTCCAATGGAATGAAAAATGGAAGAGGACATTTCTGAAGCATTAGTGGTGCTAGTGAGGAGCAAAGGGAGTTAGGCAGTGGCAGAAACTGAGAGAGGAACCAACAGGTCACAATTGGAAAAAGATCCAAGGTAGGTCAGATCTGCACTTTTATGTTTACCTGTTTGCTTTTTTTTTTTTTTAAAGTATCTCTGCACCAGTTTTAGTTTTCTCAGTACAAAAAACTCGTTAACAATGCCCTCTCCTTTATGGCCTCACTCTTTAGCAAAACAGGAAGGTGAACTGAAATTTGTGTGAAGAATTGATCGTGACTAGTAGCCCTTAACACTTTGCATGCTGCCAGCAGGATATTAGATAATATCATCCTAATCAAATTTCATTGTTTATGTTGATTTATATGATCTACAAACCTTGAATTTTGGTCAATTTCTTGCATCAATTAAGCAGTATTGTGTCAGGGTAGTACAGAGAAAAGAAACACAATGGTGGTGTTGGTGTGTGTGCCTATGTATGAGTGTGTGGGGAGAGAGAGGACGAACTGATTCATTTGAGGAATCTGTTCATGGTGATTGCAATGGGGGTGACAAATCCAGGCTGTCAAACAGAATTTCTACTGGGACAAGATAGATGAGATACTTGAGGCAGAGTGCCTTCCTCAGGAAACTTTCATCTTTGCTCTGCAGGTCTTAAACTACTTGGATGAGGCTCACCTATCTTGTCATGGGTGATTTACTCAAAGTTAACTGAAAATATTGATCACAGCTAAATGTACCTTTGCAGCCACATCAAGACTAATGTGTCACCAAACTGGGCTTTATGGCCCTGACAAGCTAAAATGTAAAACTGATTTGTACAAATATAATTTGGTATTATCTTTAACAATATCTGAGATTTTTTTCCTTGACCAAACTCTAGCCCAGATTCCCCTGAGACTTCATGAATAGGCCTTAAACTTTTTTTTTTTTTTTTGTGGTATCAGGGATTGAACTCGGAGGCACTCAACCACTGAGCCACGTTCTCAGCCCTATTTTGTATTTTATTTAGAGACAGGGTCTCACTGAGTTGCTTAGCACCTCGCCATTGCTGAGGCTGGCTTTGAACTCGTGATTCTCCTGTCTCAGCCTCCCAAAGTGCTGGGATTATAGGCATGCGCCACCGCGCCTGGCTCTTAAACTTGTTTTTAAAGGCTTAAAGAAACAATAACATAGTTGAAGGCCACAGTCCTAGGATGACCAAAGCACCCAGGAAAGTGTTAGCTTGAGAAAGCTCAAGGTGCCAAAAGAATTCACTGTTTATTGCTACCAACATCTGCAGGTGAGGTTCTTATCTCCCAGCTTCTATGGGAATGTGATTACCTAAATTCAATATGCCAGTTAACAAACACAGATGTATTTCACAGGAACCAAACTTCCCTCCTTATTTTGAAGTTTTTTTATTTTCCTGACTCTACTGAACCTCCACCCTCCTGATCCCTGACAAACCGTTTTTTTCTTCCCACATCTTCTAAAATGCCCAGTGACATTTGTACAAATGGAAGTTCGCACCAGGACTCTTCCCAGTTGCATTAGTATATTATTGATTAAAAGTTTGTCGTAACCACTGCAACTAATGTCCGGTTTTGTCTTTGATGTCACTCTTTTACAAAATAACAAAGAAACATCAATCACTAAAAACATTAACCAATCAAAATAACCTAGAAATCTTTGATTTGATTATATAATCAGAAAAAAATTAAATATTAGAATACAGAAAATTAAGTTAAGTGATTCCTAAAATGAAAAAGGAAATGAGAAATGAGTATTAAAAAATAATACATATTTGTCAACAGAAAAATGAGAAATGACTAAAATCCCACTTCTCTGAAATCCCATTTGTCACCATGATTATGTGGTTGATAAAAACATCATCTCCTGGCTCATTAAAGTCCCCAAGTCCTTGACAATTTAGCCAAGATTTCTTCCTCCTTCAAATATTATCCTTCCATACACTAATAATTATGCCTGAACTTTCTTGATTCATCTCAATGAATATTGTTGTTTTCCATTCCCATTACAAAGCACTTACCATTTTGTTTTACCCTTGTGTATGTTAAGCTTTTCATGACTCAAGACATCATAGATCACATACATCCTCTCACACAGTGAAATTCCAATGAATCACTGTTCAATCTAATTCGTTTTATGCATGCAATACAGAAGACTATATCAATTACCACTGCTCTTGAGCTCATAACATGGAGCAGAATCTGCCTGTACCTGTCATTATTCTGGATAATGCTCTAGACTAAATATTGCTTAGACTCTATTTAGTGACATTTTTTTAAAAATCATATCCTCTTTGTAATGAATCCCTAATTATATTTGTCTGTACTTATTTTCAATATAATATATAATATATATTATGTGTTACTATATAACCATGTGTATGTGTGTGTGTATATATGTGTATACACACAGACACACATTATACATTTTTGCCAGTTTTCAGTTAATTAGAAATTCCATGTCTGTAATCTCTGAAGGATTCCTTTGTACATTTTCATATGTTGGTGAGAATGGAAGGTAGATAGCAGAGAAATTCTAAGAGTAAGCATACATCCAAAGACTGAGTTGAACACAATACTGTCCTAAACTAGAAGATATCACCTTTAAAGAGTTTAATTTTCAGTTTTACATATTACCACCTGTCTTCTATCAACTGGAGTAGGAATAGTAGAACAATGTACATTCATATCTTTTAAAAATAAAGGAACACTTAAAAACACTTAAGAGCTATGTTGAACATATTGTATGCCTTCCACAAGAGCATACAAAGCTCTTTAAATCTATGCTCTCAACAAATCCTTTAGTACCACCTCATATATTTACCTAACATTTAATTTCCCATCCCACCCTGGCAATGAAATTATTTTAAATATTTTAAAAATCAGAAAATTGTTTATCATGAGAAAAATATATTAGGCTTAAATTATTCATGAACATAAGTATCCAAATAAAAGAAAACACAAATCATTTCATGATGTAGAAAACTGGGTTCTGTTATAAAACATTTTTGCTTTTGTTCAGTTAAATTTGGTTTTTCTTTCACTAATAAAAAATCTGTTGTTTCCAAAGATAGGAAAAAGAATCATATATAAGTTTTGTGTTTTAATAATTAAAAAGAAAAGGAAAAGGCAATCTCAGTCTATGCTAATGTTTCCATATAACTGAGAAAGATTTTCTTCCTTTACTATAATTTTTAAAGGTTGTTAATCAGTTATTGTCAAGGTATCTGATTTTTGCTAACAGAGAAAATATAGCACAATTGCTGTTAAGTGACTTAAGCAACAATAGCCATTTCATAGCATGTTTCTAAGAAAGACTTAGAGAAACCAGAATTTTCGTTTCTAAACTGAACACTGGTGATTATTGCTAAGTCTCTTTGCTTTTCAAGATCTAGATTTCCATCTGTGAAAGAGAAGAGATCCAAGCAACTGAGTCTCTAAAATTTTGATAACAAAAGTTCGATTTTCAAACTCTTAAGCAAAAGATTCAGATTGAAATGCTTTAATTCTGTAAGTTAGGAACCGATATGGAAAATTGAAAAGAGTTTATTCAAAATGGTAACATTTTCTTCATTACCTGGAATGATAACTAGCTGCTTTATAAACTTGTCAACCTAGCACTAAAGCAATTTCCATGAGGTTAAAGATAACAATAAGAACCACACCCTGTCTATCCCTCTAAAAAAAAAAAAAAAAAACCATCAGCGTAAGACCAGAAAACAAAGAAAAGTTTAAATTCCCAGGGGAACTGAAAGACATACCATAATATTAAAAAAATTTTTTTAAACAAAATATAGTTTTATATGGAAAAGTACAGGGACGCAACAATCAAAGGAAAATCTAAAGGACAGTTAAAGAACCCTAGTTATATAAATAGTAATATTGTTTCAAATTGGAGAGTGCTTTGTTTATTTTATAAGCTTATAAGTTTGACCATAGGGAATAATGCAAATGTTTGATCAATTTTAGGGGCATTTTTAAATTTTTAAATAAAACAAAGGGCTTTACTTAATGCTTTTGTTGGAAAGACGTAATCAAAGGGATTTTTGCTGTTTCTTATTTTTCTACATTTTCTCAGCAATCTGACATTCTGTGGTCATTTTCAAATAAAATATTTTACATTTAAATTCATATAGAAATAACTACATGAATTCAAATGAGAAAATTTGGTTCACATAGTTTTAGAATATAGGCATAGTTTGAGGATAAACCAGAGCATAAAGACCTATTTGGTAGGCTCCTGCGTTCATATCCTCACCCTTAAAATTACAGAAAAAAATGCAATCAAAAGAACACTCTCTAGTTTATTTGACTGAGCCAAATAGATAACTAAATGAAGTAAGATTTTCTTTTGCATTGTATAGCATTATATTTATTAAAAGAGTAAAAAAAAGTTCCCCTTATGACTTTGAAAAAATAACCTATTACATCAGAATGATATGATAAAAAGATTTCCTTATTGTAAAAATTTATTTAAAATGGAATCATTCCTATCTACATGCTTTTTAATGGAATTCAGGGATTATGAGAAAAAATGGGAAACGTTCCTTAGCAGAGTCCTGCCTGCTGCAGTAACAATCTCAGAGAACCATCCCAGCGGAAAAACCTTCCCTACCTATAAGAATATTTTTACCTTGCAGTTGACTACAGAATTGCCAACTATGAAACTGACTGTAAGATTAGCTTTACGTAGTTACTGCTGCCTCTTGCCAATCATAGCTTTCCAGCTTCTGAAAGAACCAAAAGTACCAAAGAACTTGAATTCAAAATAACTTGCATAGATTTTTCCACCCTAATATGAGCTTC
>CM053408.1:96773571-96811306 GCA_028644305.1 Xerus rutilus | reverse complement strand
CTCTTATTCTTCCAAATGAATTTCAAGATTGCCTTTTCTATTTCTATAAGGAATGACGTTGGGATTTTAATTGGGATTGCATTGAATCATATAGCGCTTTGGGAAGTATGGCCATTTTGACAATATTGATTCTGCCTATCCAGGATCATGGGAGATTATTCCATCTTCTAAGGTCGTCTTCAATTTCTTTCTTCAGTGTCTTGTAGTTTTCATTGTAGAGGTCTTCCATCTCTTTTGTTAAATTGATTTCCAAGTATTTTATTTTTTTGAGGCTATTGTGAATGGGATAGCATGGGCCAAAGAGCTGAACACAAACTTCAGAGAAGAAGATATACAATCGATCAACAGACATGAAAAAATGTTCAACATCTCTAGCAATCAGAGAAATACAAGTCAAAACTACCCTAAGATTTCATCTCATGCTAGTCACAATGGCAATTATCAAGAATACAAACTACAATAAGTGTTGGTTAGGTTGTGGGGAAAAAGGCACACTCATACATTGCTGGTGGAACTGGAAATTGGTACTACCAATCTGGAAAGCAGTATGGAGATTCCTTAGAAAACTTGGAATGGAACTACCATTTGAGCCTGCTATCCCACTCTTCGGTCTATATCCAGAAGACTTAAAAGTAGCATACTACAGTGACGCAGCCACTTCAATGTTTATAGCGGCTCAATTCACAATAGCTAAACTGTGGAATCAACCTAGATGCCCTTCAATAGATGAATGGTTAAAGAAACTGTGGTATATATATACTATGGAATATTACTCAGCAATAAAAGAGAATAAAATTATGGCATTTTCAGGTAAATGGATGGAGTTGGAGAATATCATGCTAAGTGAAGTAAGCCAATCTCAGAAAACCAAATGCTAAATGTACTCATTGATAAGTGAATGCTGATCCATAATGTGGGGAAGGACATGGGAACAATGGAGGAACTCTGTTCACCGGGGTGTAAGTGGGGAGGGGGCATGGGAACTGTAAAGGTGGTGGAATATGATGGTCATCCTAGCCCTAACTTTATGTATGACTGCATGTATGTTGTGAGTCTATATCACTTACAACCAGAGAAATGAAATGTTATCCTCTATCTGTGTACAATGAATCAAATTGCACTCTGTTATCATGTAAGCCTAAATAGAACAAATAAATAAATTAAATATGAAAAAATAGATTCCCTAGAATGACTATGAGTAAATTAAGAGAACTAAGGCAGGAAAGTAAATAGTTATTGTTAAAAGAAATTCAAATCTCCTGAAGAAATGAAAATCCAAAATATCAAAAGTCAGAAGGAAAGTTAGCCATTGTTTCCCTTTTATACCCCAAAGCACCCTGATAAAATAAAAATCAGACTTTCATGCCCTTGTAGTGATTTTAAATAAAAAAAATTATACAGAGAGATGTCTACTCTGTTAAAAGTATGGAATATATTTGCAAGTATGGAAAATACCTGCATTTTATGTAATATAGTAAGAACTAAGAAAATGGTAAATTTAACAATTTTATGCAACATTAGTTGCTCAACAGATATTCTTCAAAATATATATATATAAATCACACTTTGTTTTACATAGTTGTTAATGTCTTGTGTATGAATTTAATGCCCAGTTTTGTCAGGAGCAGCAAATGAATTATGGGTCTTTGAAGTGCCCAAAAATAGAGGCAACATCTCTCTTGGGAATTTCTCGGTACAAAGGCCTCAATCAAACATTGCCCCATTGTATGGTGACACCCTGTTCAAAGGTAAATCCCTTGGTAGCCAAGAAATGTTATTAGTTCATAATGTTGGGTTCAAATGTGTGTAGCCCACAGGTAGAGAATTATAGGCACAAGCTGATAAGTTCTATTTGGGCTGCTTTTACCCTTAAGTTCGATTTTGTTAATCTTATAGAAGCTTTCTTACAATAAACCCTTCTAATGTTTAAACGTATATAATAGTTATGCTGAGTTTGCTCATGGTCAGTCTTCCTCCATCAGAGGCAGGCTGAACCACCATGCCTCAGCTTTTTCTCTTTCATATCTGTTTTTTTCCTAATCCCTTCATGGACTGCTTTTGTGTAGCCCTGAATAAACTGTTGTACAGGACGTAACACGGGTCGAATGTTCTATTGCCATTTACAAATGTGAAAAATATAATATTGATTATAATGGTGATAATTTATATATGTGTGTATGTATTATGTATATTATATCGTGTATACAGAACACTGTCCAGAGCATTTATGGTCTCAGAGCAGCTAAAAATAAAATTAAAAATTAAGGTGTTAATGATTCCTAAGCAAGCATTTTGAAATGAATCTACATTATATAAGATGTGATTAATAATATCCATTTGTAGAAATGCCTGTATGATAGATATTACAGTGGTATACATTAGATTCCTATTACTACTGTAAAAAAAAACACCATAGACTGCTTATCTTAAAACTTTGATGGTAAGATTTCCAAAATTTTATAGTTATCAAGGCAAGGTGTGGGCAGAGCCACGTGCTTGCTGAGTACAAAAGCAGAAGCTCTTTTCTTGCCATTTCTGCTTTCAGGTGTCTTCTGCTTTTCTTGGTTTATGGCTTTTCTTCCATATTAAGAACCATAACTCTGACCTTTGCCTTTATAGTCACATTTTCTTTTTCTCTATCTTGACCTGTTTGCCTCCCCCCACAACACTAGTAATAGCATAGAGCCCCCTACATAGTCCAAAATAACCTCCCCATCTCCAGATCCTTAATGTAATCACATGTGAAAATTCCCTTTTGTAGTGGGGATATAGTTACCAATTCTGGGGATTAGGATGTGGGCATCTTGGGGACACCATTAGTCTATCTGCCACAGTCTTTAAAATGTATGATTCCAATTACATACTTAAAAGAATACAATGAAGTAGGCCTTACTCTCAGTTTACATATGAGCTAATGTAGGCATAAATCTGACAAATGACAGACTCCCTCTCTATTTACAAGCTTTTCACTTGAAAAATCTGCTTATTTATCTTTTCACTTGAAAAATCTGCTTATTCCAGTCTTTCCTACTGGAAAAATAGAAATACAGCAAAATAATCTACATTTCAGACTTCCCATTGGTTTTCAAGGGTGTGTATTAGGGTGATGAAACTAATAGCTCTACTCTTTGTATGGTCATCTCTCCCATGCCTCCAACAGTAGCATATCTGAACTTGCAGAAGCTCTGGAGCAGCAGATGGGCCATAGCAACTGTTGATACGGGGACTTCCCAAACCTCAGACTCTCTTCCTTCAGTAGTGACTTCCAAGTTACTCTTCTTGGTGACATTTTTAAAGCCTTCATTGTCTCTTATCTTCTTTCTAGACTTTTCTGTGGAAAACTCACTTTAAATTTGCTGTTTGGGGGGCTGGGATTATGGCACAGTGGTAGCGTGCTCGCCTAGCACGCATAAGGCACTGGGTTCGATCCTCAGCACCACATAAAAATAAAATAAAGATATTAAAAAAAAAAAATTTGCTGTTTGGGTAACTACACTGAAGTTTTGTTCCTTGAACAGTTCCTACTGAGCCCTCTGGTGGTCGCCAAAGGGCAACACAACCCCTTCAAAAACCTTTCTAATGCTGCCTGAATTGTACACTATCTGACAGCACTTCACAAATCAGCCTTTGGCTCAATTCAACTATGACATTAAGTGGAATATAACTCTTAAAAGACTTGGATCCTTGGGTAAGCATTAACATTATTCTTCCATGACTTGCCCTTGCCACAATAATGCACAAGCATAATCATGGAAAACAAAATCTAGGTTAGACAAGCCTATGCCATTATTACCTAAAATCAACATTCCCGGTAACTCTAACAGTAATGTGAAGTGTGTGTGTATGTGTGTTTACTTTAAACATACATGTATCCCCAAACGCATGTACATACATATACACACGCGTGCATGTGCACACACATACACACGTAATTGAATAAAAGCTAGCTTGATACAATTGACCTCAACTCAGTTAAGTCTATGTGGACCACTGCTTTTATCTCAGCCTGGTTACTGTCTTCTTCTGGAATGTTTCTCCCTCCTGCGCTTTCCTTAAGGCTACACAATTGTCTTAACGCAGTTCTGTGGATGCACTTGTTCAACATTGTCTGCTTCGGTTAATCCGCCTGACTGAAATTACACTATAAGCAACTTGAGAGGACAGTTCATACATTATTCATCTACACACCATATATAATTTCTGAAATATGATAGTTAAAAAATAATTGGCTGACTATAACAGGCATTCGGTCACACTGTAGATACCTGAGGTCAAGGCCAAATGTGAAGCCTGCTGGGGAATCCGATAAGGCATCCAGGCTTGCTCTCTGTCCTCAACCCATTATTGGAGACAGCCTTCATCACATGAATGTATAGATTTCATTTGTATCCAGTTCTAGCACCTACTTTTTTATTCTTGTTTTTTTGTTCCTGGAATTTTGTTCCTGGAAATCTAGAGCTGTTCAGGTTTGGAGCTAAAAATTGAACAAGATGGTTAAAAAAAATGGTAGACTATTATAAGGCAATACACAATAAGTTAAACGGATAAATAAATATTTATTTTCTCAGTCCCTATAGGGAGATTTTTTGAAAAGAAAAAGAAAACATAAACAAAATCAAAGAAAAAAGATAAAATGAATGCATACTGCTACAGAAAAATAGTAGGCAAGCAACAGACCAACCTACATCTGCATTCTTTTTGTTTGGTGGAATTGCAACTTGAGAACCCTGCTGGCCAAATGAGGACTCACACAGGTCCCATTATGTAATTCACTGATTACTTGGTTCAACCCACTTGAGGCACCAGAATCTTGGCCGTGATATTAGTTTGGTTGATTAGTCAGGTAGCTTTCTTTAATAATACCTCAAGGGGTTGTGGCTTTTGGCAAGAACAGAGCTATTTCTAGCTTAATTGTCACATAAAGTTTTCCCGAAAGCACAGTAGCCACTGACCTTATGCTGCTTCCTGTGACACACTTTTCGACATCCCTCCCGAGTGTAATAACATACCCTGAGCTTGCTGTTTAACAGCTTAAACCCATAGTAGACATTCCTGTCACTACTGTCATTTTACTTTTCCTGCAAAGACAAAAATAAAGGTCAGGAATGTCCCTCAGACCTCTGAACCCTCATTTTGTTCTGTCTGAATCAACCTCCAGTAGCTGTCTTTTTTCCTCACAGAATGGAGATTGTTAGCTCAGAGCAATTCAAACATTCTTCTCCTCCAAAGCCTTCAAAGCACCTTACCCTAGTGTATTCTCTTTCCTTCAAACTATCAAATAATTCCACATGTGTGCTTTCTCAAGTACACATTTTTTTTCCTACCACAAGTTTCTTAAAGCTAAGGTCATGTATGTACCTTCCTATTTGCTGTGCATGGTAATATCTCTATCTTGTTGAGTCTCTATTTGCTCATCAAGGTGGTGGTTCTAAGAATCCTATGGTATATAAAGTTACCACTGTACAATGTGTGACACTATAAGCTCTTATAGTAGGTGGTGAATTCAGGAGAACCACACGTCATTTCAACAGTATTTTAAAAAATCAAGATTAGTCAACAATTTTGAAAAAATGCTTAAGTTCCCAAAGATCTTGATTACTTTCATTGCTTTCTGGTCTTTGCAAAACTCAGAATGGATTGGACCCCTCTGGCTGTCATTACTTTTCTATAAGAGTCTCATCTGGAGGCTCTTTCCAATCATCTATAGCCAAATTGGCCAGATGTTCTGCCAAAGAGTGAAGGCATTCTCATCTGTACACAGGTAATTCCTTTAGAACTCATGCCAGAATGAATAGTAGTGATTCATTGCTCAAATATTTTGGCCCATTTATCTTAAAA
Organism: Xerus rutilus; assembly: GCA_028644305.1. Taxonomy (NCBI): domain Eukaryota; kingdom Metazoa; phylum Chordata; class Mammalia; order Rodentia; family Sciuridae; genus Xerus; species Xerus rutilus. The sequence continues at coordinate 96,805,468 of CM053408.1, read as the reverse complement.
TAAATCATTGAAATAGAAAAGAATCATAGAAAAGAGAAGAGGACTGGATTTCAAAAATGGGTTTGGTCAGATTTGAAGCACTGAATTTAATGATGCCCCATATTCCCCATAGATATATTTAAATAAAAAAGTACTAAAGTATCAAATTAGTGTAAGGAATAATAACATAATTCTACCTGCCTACTTCCTTATTGTGAACATGCCAAGTCTTAAAAATAGGAACTAGGAAACTATCTAAAATTGATTTAGCCTTAGTAGAAAGGAGCTCTTTGAATCTACCAATTTTATGACAAGGAATTATAAAAAAGTATGGGAAGAGAAGATGACAATAACCTTCATTTATTTCAGTCTTAAAACATCTGATGAAAAATTAAATTTGAACTTATGTTTGGCTATCCTCCAAATACAAAATAAATCTAACCTCACTCCCTATTTATTACATCTCTCCTTTGCCAGATAATTGTTCCAGACAGGGAGTGGTGGCTTATGTCTATAATCCCAGAGACTATGGCATAGATAAGGCAGAAGCTTTGAAAGTTCCAGGTTCTCCTGGGCAACTTAGACACTGCCTTCAAATAAAAAATAAAAAGAGCCTGGGATGTAGTTCGGGGGGTAAAGCACCCCTGGGTTCAATCCCCAGTACCAAACAAATGGGTTGCCCTATCAGCTTCTTAGCTGATATCTCTCACCCTCTTCTATCTTCGTTGTATTGGTGTCAGAAATTGGAAAACTTGTTGGGGAGGGGAGATATACAGAGTGGCATATGCTAGAATAGATTTTATATGCTGTGGAATTCTTAGAATAAATGAAGAAATTATCACCTTAATATGTCTAGGTGCTGATTCTCATTCAGGATCTGTATGGTTTTGTCTGAAGATAAGCTATCGTAATCATTAAACATGGTGATACCTTACAGTGCAGGACCTGCATATAATTGTCAGACTTTGAACCCAAGCCCATATGTTGCACAATAATTTTTATTCTGCTTCAACAATAAGCCAGCTGGATTTTGGTCATGATCTTACATATCATCTTTCCCTCACTACTAAGATATCATCTCATATAGCTTGAATTTCTGGGTAGGGAGGATAAAACACGAGGAGGGAGTTAAATTAAGCATCCAGAAGTAGTACAACAGTATTCCAAGTACAAAGTGTACACTTGAGGTTTATACTCCATGAAGAAGACATTTTACACTTATGAACAACACTCTATAAATAGAGCTCAGAAATATTTAAAAAGCACAGAGTTACGTAGGCAGGCATATCATAACATCAAAGTATGAGGATTGCTTTCAGGTAAATTGTCCAATACCAATTATAGACATTCATCCTATTACTTATCAAGGTACTAACTTTTACCTGAGTCATGAAACTTTTTAGTGTTCAAATGTATAAAACATTTATATGAATTATTTTTTTTGATATTCCCAAATTCATTCCTCAAATATTCTCTAAAAGCTATTACATTTTATTGAATTACCTATTGAGCAATCAAGCTCCATCTTTTTACCATCTAACATTCTAAGGGCATGCTATATTGTCTTAACCATCTTATGTTAGATCCACTTTGTATACATAGTTTCTTATATTTATGGTTTGACATTTGCATATGTGATCAATTACAATCCACCAGCACACAATGCAATACGATAGCTTACTTAAATTCAATTTCACTTTCAATTGGTTCCACCTTAAATATTATCTTAGTTAAATGTGAGTGTACAATAGTGTAATTACCTCAGCAAGAAGAGACAATCTATTTTTGAACATATAGAAAATATATGTCTACTTTCCAACTCTAAAAAATGTACTGAAAGTTGTCAGGCATTCAATGCTCTTTTTTTGTGTTCCTCTAAGTTACTTCATCAAGAAATAGATTATGATGGTTTCAAATGTTCACAGAAACATTTGGTCACTTTCCAACCCATAAATACAAAATCAAGCCTCTGAAATTATTCATGGCAGAGGTTGAAAACTGTCTGCAAATGTGGCCTGGAACTTGTCTCTGGATGTGCTTGGTTTATCTGACACACAAAAAGGGGCCTGACATTTTAATATTAGATAATTTGCATAAAACTAAAAAGCAGACATCATCCACCTGGCCCACAGTGCTGCCTGGCAAAAGTTGGCTGGATTTAGGTGGCAGGAGTCTGACCCCATTTTAACAGAGGACACACAGGCAATTTGCTACAGCCCTATTGCATTTCTTAATATGATGCTTGCCTGATAACATATAATATACTATGTCCTGCCTCATGAGAGGATTTATTTGCTATGCTTTCCCTATAATATCCATATTGTGGAGAAACACAAATGCATAATATTGAGGGGGAGAGGAATTTTACTATTGCTGGCTGAGATGCTATACTAGAACCATGCCAAGCAGAGGAACCCTTCTAGAATCTGTGCCTCTTCTCTGGTCCTATGTTTACCAACTGAAAATGCCATGCATTTTAGTCAGCTTTGCAACACTGTGACCGAAAGACCCCACAAAAACAACACAGAAAAGGAAATGTTTATTCTATCTCCTGGCTTCAGATGTTCAGTCCACGTTTGACTGACTCCATAGTTTGGGCCTGAAGTGAGGGAAAATATTACAGCATAAGGGCATGACAGAGGAAAGCAGCTCAGGTTATGAGTGCCAGGACGCAGAGAGAGAGCTTCACTCACCCAGGACAAAATATAAACCCCAAAGTCACACCCCTAGCAACCTACTTCCTCCAGTCACACACTACCTGCCTATATTATTGCCCAATTAATCCATCAGTGGATTAATCCACTGATTAAATCACACATTCATAATTTAATGATTTCACCTGTGGCAATTCTTCCATTGTTTCACACATAAGCTTTTGAGGAACACCTCATATCTAAGCCACAACAAGTTTGCTTTTCAGCGCTTCACTGTGTGTAATCTCCCCATTTCCCCTTCTTTCTTCAACTCAGTTTAACAGGGAATGATGTATTTGAAAAACACATTGTATCATTGAGCAAATACCAAGTAATATAGCGAAGGGAATTTAAAAGAAACATTTATTTTTTGCCTCTAGGAAATTGCATTAGAAGTGAACAGAAAACAGGAAATACTTTATATTAGGAAAATGCTTGATTATTATACTGTGTTTTTCCTCAACTCATTACATATTGAAGTGATTTGGGAGAAACTTAGGAATGTTGGGGTTTTCAATAAACAGCTATGAGTCTACAAGTCAGTCATACTACCTGTGTGAGCTTTAATTTTCTTAAAGAGATGTCTTATGCAGGGTTCAAGAACACAAAGTAAGACATGAGGAGGCCTGGGTGGACTCCAGTTGTGCTATTAGTTTTGAGCCCTGTTGTAAGGCATCTACTGTCTCTGGACTCTGCCATCTGACCTCTTAAATTGAGACAACTACAACAGCATCTCCCTTAGAGGATTATTCTACAGATTAAATAAGCTAATATTGTAGAAAACTTAGAACAAGGGCTGACATATCATTAGTATTATGCAAGATCTTATTAAAAATAAATAAAACTGTCAAATTCCTCGGGATATCTAAATAATTGATTAGTCTTAAATTTTTATCTTTGATTTCAGATTCTGACTTGATAATATCAAAATATTAATTAAAATACATCCTTAGATGTATGATAGCAAATAAGTTATCATTCTTTACACTGGCTTTAAGTTTTAAAAATATCACTAATACTATTTTAGATGAACTTATATACAATTTTTAATTATCAAAAATAAAAACTTATACATGGAAATTCACTGTCCAAAATTTCATCTCTTTCTTAAAGTTTTTATTCAATCTTTAAAACATAAACAGCATATAATTTCCTACATAACATAGGTTCAGAAATTGGAAATTTTATGAAAAACTTATGCTGAAAATATGTCTATAATCAGAAAGAAAAATCTCTCATCTGTCTCATCAGTGATTGTCCTAACTCTTTCCTAAAATAATTCTGTGAACTTTATTAACATTTTAAAAAATTACTAATTATGTTATGTTCTTTCTGGGCACCGAACTTTAAAGAGTTACTTCTTTAAACTGTTCTCACATACTTTGTATTTAATATGGTTTTGATGCCCTTACATATTAAAAATATTCTTCCCAATTTTAATTTGCCACTTCATTCTAGGATGATGAAATGTCCAAAAATGTTGAAATGTCTTACAAAAACCAGTGACCTAATTCCATATGAAAATGCAATTTTAAACTAGTGTAGTTCTCTTCTAGAATATATTTGCCCTGTTTCCAATGAAAATAGATTTTATAGTGGACTCCAAGTCCTTAAGAATTATTAACAAATGGGACTTGGTTCAAAAAATTTACATAAATGAATACATAATGGAGTAGGAAAATAATACAGACTGTATCTGGCCTAATTCCTTTATTTAAAAGGAAGGAACTTAAAAAAAAAATTTAAGTTGTCTGAAGTTTTTTTAAGGCAGTATACAACTTAAACTGGATGCAAATTAATCTACTGTCTAGTTTGTCATTAAAATGTTGGATGTATAATGGAATATTAAACAATTCTACAGCCCAGAAACTAGAATAGTATTTGGATAATAAGTATAGCAATGTTTTTGTCACTACTCCTTTAAAACACTGGAAATCATTAATATTGATGACCTCTCAGTAGAAAAACACTAATCATCAAAGTTTTATTGTCAGGTTAAATAGTTCTATTGACCCATAGATTCATAATATTTGCTGCAGTTATTTATAACATTAAATATTTTACACTTACATCTCAGTAAATAAATCTCAAATTGTTTTTAATTGAGGGCCATTTTTATTCATTCAAAATACTCCAAATTTAGCTTATTATCTCATTCAATATGGCAATCATTTTCATATCTTCTAGCATTCTCAAGATTGTTGAAGTAATCACACACACACACACACACACAAGCAGAATCATTGCTTAAATGACATATTTGTCATACAGAAATTAAATGCACCATGAAGGAGAAAGAGATGCTTTTCATGTCAAATAATGTTTGATATAATTTAATATGAAATTATGAAATATAGGGAACCATAAAGAAATTTAAGTTAGTTCATTCTCTATCTACTTGCTGATAGCACTATAAATATTTTGACTATTATTTTTGCAGCATATTTATCATCTATGTGTATTCCTGGATATGTTCCTGTGTGTGTTGTGTGCAACAGAAGATGATGATGTAAAATCTCAATGCATGACAGTTAACTTCTTTGTTCAAGGAGAATGTATGTACTTTTTAAGACTTGAAATACTTTATGGAGGACAAATACATTTTTTTCTGCAATTTTAAAGGTTGATTCATATTTATGTCTGTTCTACATTTAAACACTTCAATTTAGTTTTTATAATGTTATACATTTAAAATAATAGGATTTGTTTTACCTCTAGATACAATTGGTCACATTTTATGAATTTATAATTTTGATTTAATAATTCATTTAGTTAGGTACCCACAGGACTGTTGTTTGGGTTATGTTGGACCTACCCAGTCCTCCTTCCTTTCTTGCTTGCAGTTCTCTAGATGATAGTAGAGTTTCTGAAAATGCAATATCCTCAAATGAGGGGACTGACTGAAGCACCCCAGGTTCTGTTACAGTAACCCCAATCCTAAAAAGAGAGTGGACTTCAACACTTTGAAGTTTTCATGCTGCCTTATGGCATAAAATCCAGGTTGAACAACATTCTGAGGTCTCTCCGGTGTGCTACAAGTGGGCCATCTATAGCTGAGACTCCTCCTGTGTGAGGCAGCTTTCCTTAGCCTTGGGGGACCAACTTATAATTAATCTTAGGCTTGTGTTGTTGCTTAGTATGTATCTGTAAGCGCTAAATCTATTTTATGAAACTTATGAGCATGGGTCTTCTGTCTTTGCAGACGAGTTTGTAACCACTGCAGTGAATCTACTTCACGACATCAGGAGACTGCTTTTCATTCATGCATTCAATATATATTTTAGTGTCTATAGTTTGTGAAAGTAATTTTCCTAGATGAGATTAAAACAAACAAACAAACAATGAACAAACACTACCAGAGCAACAGTAAAGCCCTTCCTTATCAGAATTTATATTCTGATAAATATGTATTATAAAGAACAAGATAAGTTAATACATGATATGGTATCAAGGAATGATTATTACTGTAAATTAAAATAAAATAGAATGAACTGTTAAGAACTATCAGAAAGCATTGTTTTTGATGAAGTAGTTTAAGAAATACTTTCTAAGGTGGCAACATTTTAACAGAGATGTAAATGAAGGGATGAAATTAGCAATATTTCTACCATGAATCCTACAGAGCCATAGAAGGTAAATAGCCACATAAGTGGGAAGTAGATGCTTTTCAGTAAAGTATTCAGGACACAACTCAGCTCTAGCTTATATATTAGTTGCCACTTTGTGAGATACTGGTCAAAGGACAAAAGTAAGGCAGGCCTAGATTCCTGACTCATAGACAGTATGGTATGAGATAAAAAATATGACTATCTTACACTACTACATTTGTGATAATTCGTCACACAGCAATTGGAAGCTAACACACATCTTATCACCTAGAAGTGGTGAGTTGATATAACACATAACTAAAAATGTGGAAGTGCCGTTAGAACTGGTCTACGGGCAGAGTCTAGAAAATGTTTGAGGAGCATTATATAGAGATACTAAGTTTCCTTGAATGAAATAAGAGTATGGAGGGCTGAGAGCTCAAAAATCAAGTGAGGAATACTTTTTACACAGTGACAGAAACCTTAGCAAAATTGCATCCTGCAGTTATGTGGATAAGGAAATTTCTAAGCAAAATATGAAAGGTGCATTTAATTTTTTCTGAATATAGTAAAATGTGAAAATCAAAATATAAATAGAATAATTAAAAGGGAAAGCAGAAATAATACAAGTCTTGATGATTTTTAAAGTATTCTGCTTCTCAGGTAGCAAAAAATACTAAAATTTGGAAATGTCTTCCAAAATCATGGCATAGTGAAACCTAAGGGTGTAAATATAAAAAGTATTCCACTATAACTTCAAAAATATCAAAAGATGAGAGTATTCACTCACAAGGGTCTTTACTGAGATTAATAATGTTCCTATAGTTCCTCTCAATCAAACCCAATATGAGGACTCTTGTCTTTCAGCCCTCTGCTGAGAAGGTGAAAGGGAGTTACCTCAAAAGTTCTATGAGTGCCATGTTTTAAACTAACGAACTAAACCCCACTATAATTCACAGCAGGTCCAAAAGTTTCTTGAGAAAACAAATTCAGCAGAAATATTGCCAGCTTAGACCACCAGAGACAGAATGATTACAGGAGAAAAAAAGACTGCTGAATACCCAAAATTCTGAGAAGAAGCAGACTGATAAACTACTCAAATACAATCACATGCTACTTTTCCTGAGAAAGAATGAGTGAGAGAATGGAACCAAGAGACCAGAAGGTGGAGTGGAAAGTCACGGAGAACTAGTCTTACACTTTGAAATAAAGAATGTTCAACATGTTCCCAGCTGAACTTCTGGACTATTACTAAACAGGAACTCCTTGTTTTCCCTCCTATTGCCCGCTTCTTAAACTGGAACACTGATAGCTCATTTTCAATGCCTGCCTTGCCATTGCACAGCAATCTGGTCGATGACTACCTTTTGCTTCATATGCCTACAGGTGGAAATCGGTTTTGTCCAGGAGATATACTTTAATAAGTATACTCAGAAACCTCGGAACCTCATCTTTTCCAGCTTGACTTACATGATGAATTTTAGACTTGTATCTGAAGGAAATGAAATGGGTTTTGGGGGAAACTTATAATCTAGTGACTGGATTTTGCATGTGAGAAGAGTGTGGATATATCTATGCCAATGAAGCAGGATGCTGGATCTGGGTCCTTGACCATTCAGCCTTCTCTTTACCACCATCTGCAATAGTTAGAAAGTCACTGGGCTATATTATTGCTAACTCCTTTCGTCTCTCAAGTTTAACTTTATTTTCAGATAGTCTCAAGTTTTCAAAATTTAAAAAAATGTATTTACCAAAATGATGACAATATTGTTCTTGCTTTAGTAGAAGTACTGAGTTTGATTACTAACTGTAGCTACAACATCATTTCTTTAAAAATCTCAAAACCTAAGTGTTTAAACAATTCAGATTTAGCATTCTATATAATTTCTTTTAAAAGAGAATTGCATGTGGTAAATACATGGTGCATACTGGGTATTGTCACTATCATCATTGTTGTTACATGATAAAGCCCACAGATTACTTATTCTGTAAATTTGAGACTTTGATCTGAAGCATACTGAAATGAGATTTGGAGGGACCTTGGGAGATAGTGGCTGCATTTTGCCTGTGGGAAGAGTGTGGATAGATAGGGCCATCGTTTCAGTGTGAAAAATAAACACACGATAGGATGAGTCTCCATTCAAGCCATTTAGAAGCCAGAAAATATGATCTCATTATAATGATGTATGTCATTGAAAAATCTCTGTGTTTAAATGACTTACCATTTCTCTGAAGAACCTAACACTTTATCAACTAAATAAAGATGGTGGTCAAGGAGGAAACTAATTCATGGGGTCCTTCTTGCTTTCCTATTTATGAAAGTATTTTATCAACCTTTCAAGGCGCTATACCAAATCTTCCTTCTCCCTTGAGAAACTCTGGGCTGCTGCAGTAACAACTGTTCCCAATTAACTCTAAACCTATTGCACTTTTTCCTTCTTTCAAAGCATTTATCACTTACTCTAATGTAATTAATTAAGTTACTGAAGAAGATAACTCAATACCAGTGAACTTGTTGGGAGGGTCTGTTTTGATGTACTTTTTCTCAATGTATTTTACACAGGATCTGACACAAGATAAATGCTGCAGTGTTTATCAATTTGTCCTACATATTGTCAAAATAGCTTATGCTTAGGGATTTTCTATGTGTTGTTGTAAATATTAATTTCAATAGAATATAGTTTCTTTACTCAATTTTTTTCTATTTTCTACATCACACATTACAGTAGCTTTGCAACATTACCTCTCTGCAATTCCCTTGCGCCATTGGTAGATGACACAATGACTTATCTCTCAGAATAAGAAGGGGCCTGAATCAAAAGATCCATTCAGTTTCCTGCAAGTCTTACAACATCTCGGATACCTGAAACTTTTCTGAATGTCACCTAGACAATGTTTCTAGAAGTAGAGTAATCCTTTTTCATTATCCACCAAAAAAATAAAGAGATTTGAGAACAATAACTGTGACCTCTTCTACATTCTTTCCAGGATTTCCCATTGACTTTATTGTAGAGGAAAATATTTAAAAAAAAAAAACAAATAATTATTACATGAAATTACAAAGTTATAGGATTGACTTCAAAAGAGAAATCCAACACACTCTAAGTTTAATTTGAAGGTGAAAATAAGGGTTCAAAATAAAGCAGATAAAGAGATATCAAGCAAATAGAGGTTTATCCAACCTGAGACATAACTGGAAGAATGCTTGAAAAATTAACATTCTTCAAATAGATCAACAGTCTTGAACTATAGATTTCAAAAGTATTCTTAGGAACGTGTGTGAAACATGATGCCACAAAGCTGATCATTAGCAATTTCATTCTTATGTGATGATATTTGGTCAGGTTAGATGACTAAGGCTGGACTATTTTTAGCCAGTAAAGAATTTTGCAAAGTTACAGTGAAGACAAATATGAGCAAGAGGAACGTGGAAGAACTTCTTACCTATCGGTGTATTACTATCAGTACTCTACATCTATCTTCCCATTGCCTTCCAACATCAGCTGCTGAATGTTTCTTATTTAGTTTTAATTTATTTTATTGTAGTAAGAATAATCTTGACATGAGATCTATGCTTTTAACAGGTCTGTAAGTGTACTATACTGTATTACTGTTTGCAAACAAAATGTTTCATGGTAGATCTCTAGAATTGCTTCATCTGGCATAATTGAAATTTTATTCTGAGTGTTTAAAACTTGTATGACTATGTCAAGCTGGCTCATCTCCCTACCTTAAGGGCAACTATATTATATAACATGACCATAGTAGTAAATGTTTATTCTGTTTACCAATTCACCTAAATTTCAAGGAGAGTAGATTATCAAAGGCTGAGGTCATTGTGGATCATTCCCATTGGAATTCTGCAGAACACAGTAGGGAAAACTATTTTGTCACAGCATAGATTTGAGTTTTCATTCAATACTACAAGGCAGCCTTCAGTCGTTTGTATTATATATTCCAAATGTTACATTGAATAGAAAATATAATAGTAATTATGAAAATTTACACTGCATTTTCCCACAAATTTTCATTTATAAACCCCTCCCAAAAACACTAGGCAATTTTTATTATAACCATTTCCAGAGATAGCTGGAATCCAAAGACTTTAAGTCAACTCTCCCCAAGTTATGTAAGTGAAAACCTATGTATTCAAAGACAAGTCAGATTCTAAATGCATTGTTTTATTTTACACATATAATTATTATATATAGTATATTGTTACCAGAATGATTGCTTTCCACATGGAAGTGTGGAAAGTTTTAATGTCTCATGGTGCTGCTTGATATAAATATATGGGTTCCAAATAATGTGAATATTAAAATAGAGACATTGTCCAAGATGAAGTGGATCATAGCTACCTGTATCTCTGAAGCAATGCTGGTGCAGAGTGTTAGAGAAGACAGATAAAGGACTTCCAGTTCTGGGCTCTTCTTGTCATCAAGAGTTCTGCCCTCTTTAGGAGGCTCTCCAGTTGCTTCATTTGTGAAAATCAGACTCTACTCTTTGTAAAACACCTGCAAGCCTACTCTGACATACTTAGATTTCTAAGTGGGTTTCTTGGCATTGTGTATCAGGACTTATATCAGGAGTACAAGAGTACCATTGCTCACACTCCTTCAATTGGCCCAATGACCATGCCATTTCATTTCTAAAGAATTGTGCCAGTTTCTTTTACCCTTTTTTAAGTTAGTTGACTATTATAAAGTAGCTTCATTATCTGAGAACTGAATAAATGAGGCATCATTATGTGGAGATCCTTAGGGAGATTGAAATAGTTTAAGACAACACAATCCCTGTTTCAGGATGAGAATTTTTAACAGAAATTTTGCTTCAGGCATTTTTGTGCCAAGTTGAAAAAACTTACAAAACTTTAGTAACTAGTTGACCTTAATATATTTTGCTTGCAAACCTTGTACGAGGAATCTCAGTGATAGTCCACAGAAAAACTCCACTTGAATAGGATTTTAGACTTCAATAGTTCAAGCATTGTCGATTTTTGCATGTTGGTACTCTGAGAAAGAAAGAATGTGTTCTATGTCATGTACTTCAGTCTCAGTGGCCCAGGAATTTCTCACAGAGGCTATCTTCCTCTATTATGATTACATACTGATGTTTTCTAAGAATTCAGATGTCAAATGAAGAGTCTTATAGGAATTATTGAACATTATTATATTTTTAGTGGAAAGTTAATCATATCTAACAGCAAAGGAGGCATAAAGCAAATGCCAATGAAATGAGATATAAAAGAATAACGAATATGGGGCTGGGATTGTGGCTCAGTGGTAGAGCACTTGCCTCATATGCGTGAGGCACTGAGTTCGATCCTCAGCACCACATAAAAATAAATAAATAAAAAAATTAAAGATATTGTGTCCATCTACAACTAAAAAAATTAAAAAATAACGAATATGTGAGTACATATTAGATAAGATCAATGAAAAGTTGAAACTTCATGCTATTTCAACTTTGAGATTCTTTTTTTTTTTTTCCAAAGTCAATAGTAGTATTTATTAAATTGAAAGAACAGACTGTGATCTGTGAAATGCAGTCCAGTGTGAACTACTAGTCGTAGCTTAGAGTATACTGGTGTGATTTAGGCCTTCTCCTAATCTCAGTACAACTTGTTTCATGTGTTAATTTTATTTACTTATTTTATGTAGATATACATGATAGCAGAATGCATTTTGATTCATTGTACACAGATGGAGCACAACTTTTCATTTCTCTGGTTGTATGTGATATAGAATCACATCATATGCAGTCATACATGAAGCTAGGATTATGATGACCATCTCATTCCACCATATTTATTGCTCCTGTGTCACCTCCCCCCTCCCTCCCCTTTGATCAAAATTCCTCCATTCTTCCCATGTCTTCTCCCAGATTATGGATCAGCATCCATTTATCAGAGAGAATATTCGGCATTTTGTTTTTTGGGATTGGCTTAGTTAGCTTAGCATGATATTCTCTAATTCCATCCATTTACCTGCAAATGCCATAATTTTATTCTCTTTTATTGCTGAGGAGTATCCTATTCTGTATATATACCACAGTTTCTTTATGCATTCATCTATTGAAGGGCATCTAGGTTGATTCCACAGTTTAGCTATTGTTAATTGAGCTACCATAAACATTGAAGTGGCTGCGTCACTGTAGTATGCTGTTTTTAAGTCCTTTGGGTATAGACCTAAGAGTAGGATAGCTAGGTCAAATGGTGGTTCCATTTTCATGTTTATTATGTATCTCTCTTTCTTGCAATGCCAATCTGAGGTATTGCATTTTCTATCCTATAATCTTGTAGTGATACTACAGATTGTCTATATCTCACCTTGGAGTTCACTTCCAATTCCCAGCAGGTGTCCCCAGCAAGTGTCCCCAGATGGACACTACTGCCTCTAAAGATGGTGGCAGCAGTAGTGGAGGTAACTCAAGATGGCAGTTGTAGTGGCCAAGATTTATACAAACACTTTGAGAGATGGGGCTAAAAGGGTAAGACTTGCAATAGCTTTGGGCTGATTGATTGCAGATGCAGTGCTTTGGCAGGCCGCTGCCTCCAGGCCCTGTCTGTTGACCCAAGGTAGAGGCTACAGTGTACAAGATGGATACAGGATACAAGATGGATACAGGAAAGGAGCAACACTGTGGATCCCCACTATGTGCAGGGGCGGGCCTGGGCCTGGGCTCTCACACAGACCTGTGAGGGCAGTCCTAAGCCTGAATTTGGCCTGGACTCCTTCATGTATTCCAGGTGGTGGGTCTAGCCCTGTGCCTGGGCTCCTGTGGATATCCAGGGCCTTTGAAGCTGAACTGGGGCGGTCATGGGCCTTAGCCACAGGGGTCCCCTGAAGCAGTCTTTCTCCTGGGTCTGGGCTCTCCTATGGGTCAGCGAATTGGTGGATAGCAATCTCAGGCCTGACGTTGGCTGGGCTCCCACAGAGGTCCCTGAAGGTGATCCTGGGCCTTGGCCTGTGCTCCCACTGGTCAGCAGGGGCTCTAGTGCGGTACTGGGGATGGTCCTGGGTCTCGCTTAGGCCAGGTCTCCAGCAGGGATCCCAGGAGGCAGTCCTTCCCCTAAGTCTGGTTTCCACTGTGACTGGAGGCTAGCAGTCTCCAGTCTGCCCTTGGCTAGGCTCCTGCGGTGGTCCCTGAAGGTGGTCCTGGGTCTTGGTCTTTCAACTTTCTGAGCTTCTTAGGTTTGATGTGGCAAAAATATTTACTGATATTTCCCCTTAATTTTTACATTTGGATAAGAATATTAGAAACAGATATTTAGGGATTAAGTAGAATACATTTCCAACTGTGCCACATTACGTGCACATTTGGCTCATATAAGCATATTTGAGACTACAAGTCTCAAGGTAGACTTACCTTCTCACATAAAGAGAAATATATTAACACACAAAATCCCTACCTACTTATAATATATCATACCTAAACACAATTAGAGTTGAGGGGTGTTTTGGAATTAATAAGAACATAATTTCTATTGCCCATGGAATGCTTCAAGGACTTATGACCTTTACACTTTCTAAAAAAGTATAATCAAATGGATATCTCTTGAAAGATAGCAGTGTAAAAATTTCTCAAAAAAGTCTTACTGTTATTTACTTCCATTTGTACATAAGAAAAAGTTAAATATATCATTCCACATTAAATTAACCATTTGGAATCATTCTATTATTAATAGAAAGTTACTTGGCAAGGTTTATTAGAACCTAGTAATAATTTCTCAACAAATCCAGAGCAGAACTTGGCAATTTTGATGTATCTGACTTTGTTCCTAAACCAAAGTGCTGGTATATTGTACCAAGCTTCCTTAAAGCAATACAAAACATAAAAATTGGATTTTATTTAAGATAAAATTATTTTTATTGACTTTGGCATACAGGAAAATGTCATATAAATTCTAGAAATCTATTATGGCATTAATTTTTACTTTTGTACTTGTACACATATTTTTCTGAACTTGTTACATTCAAGTACTTGGTATTATCCTGGCTTCTTACTGAATAATGAATTATTTGACTTGGTACCTTGAAACAATGTTATAATCAGCTTTTTTTTTTTTTTTTCAGTTTGAAGCATCATGTAAATAAGACAAAAGACAGGAGTTTGAAACTCACTGGCTTAATCACTTGGCTTCTCACAAATATAGGTGGAATTGCAGTTATTTGAAAAGTAAAGTTGAAGTTAATTCTATTTTAAAATTTATACATGTATATATACATGTATAAATTTCATATGTATACATATATGTATACATATATACATACATATATGTTGCAAACATTTCATTTATGCTTATAACAACAAAATATCCTCATCTTTAATTGTAAAAGGTATAAAAAACCAGCAAGCCACTAGACAGACATTATTTCTGCTTATAAATTTTCTGACCTGTGACTTTATACAGATCAATCTAGTAGAAAATGAATATTTCTGAAAATTAGTTTCCCACTAAGGAAACTAGAGAAATGTGCTAGGATGTCAATGTATTCTGACATTTTCTAGGAAAGTTAGGTTAGTATAATGTGAAAATATAAAAACCATATTGGCACTTTTCTTTAAAGCCCATACAAAAGTTTCTAGAGATCCTGGCAACTCTCTAAACCTTTTAATCTTCTCTCCTTCATGCAGCTACTTGGTGACAGGGGAGGGGTTTCTGTTGTTATATCCTCTGGAATATGTGTCTTTGGATGATTCATCAGGGAAAAAAATTTGCAGGTTGATCTTTCATGAGTGTGATGTGCTTTGAGATGGAAGTGACTCATGGCTCGTTCCCATATTTCCTTTTTTTTGTCACATTTAGTGACACCCCCTTGCCTATTCAAAAAAGCTTGTGGAAGGCAGATGAAATTCTAGTAAACACTGATTATACCCAGCATATTCCGTAATAGCTCTAATTCCTTTCAATTATCTTATGACTTGAAATTAACCAAGGGAAAAAAAAAATATAGGACTATGACAATTTTACCAAAAATAAAACCTTGAGACTTCCATCATTTTAAATCCATGTAAATCCTGTTTTCTTAAAACGGGCACTAAGAAACCTACTCTTGAAGTTAAGTATGACAGATGTCTTTCCCAAATCACAACTGAAGAAATTAAGGAACAGAGTAATGAAAGGAAATAATTAAATAACATTGAAAACTTACACCCACTTGCTCAGAAACAGTCTATAATTTAATTTGAATCCTAGTCAAAAATTCTTTTTCACAAGACTATGTCCCATGCAAATGTAAACAACTGGAAAATCCAAAGAGAACTATTCAGGAAAATCAACTTGAGAGAATGTTCAGGATATGAACAAACCTAGAAATCTCACTTATTTTTATTAAGAACTTCAGTTCCCCAAGTGAAAGTTATGTTTCATTCTTTATTTGCTTATTCTGGAAGTTCAAGGTAAAATGTGACATTATTGCTGGCTGAGCTGCCTTATGTGGGCCACTTACACTCCCCCATTCAAAATCTGATTCCTCTGGATTGTATTTAAATAAACCTGTACCCCAGTTTATGGTAGAAATTCTGAAGTATGGCCTATTTAATTTTGCATTTGCTTTCTACCTGTTTCTCCACATGTATAGGAAATCTCTTTGTGTACATGTAGTAATACACATTAAACCTAGGGTCTCCCATATGCTGAGCAAGCATTGTACTACTGAGATAGTCCCCAGGCCTTTCATTTATTTTTTATTTTGAGTCAAGGTCTTACTAAATTTCCTTGACTGGTGTAGAACGTGGGCTCCTCCTGTCTCAATCTCCTGAGTAGCTGGGATTACAAGCATACACCACTATGCCCAACTTTATCAGCAATCTTTACAGTTCTTGCCACAATCACACAGAACCCATCAATCTCTGCACATAGAATAGAATTTCACAACTCTGTGCTTTTGTTGTTGCTATTTGCTATTCTTTCTCTGCCAGTCCTTCCAACCCCTACCGTTATCCATCCCTCATCTTCAGTCATGCCTATTGATGAAGACTCTCTCATATTGCTGCAGGGGAATTTGTGTAATCCTATGGCACATCATTCATATCACAATTAAAGTTTTACCAAAAACTACTGCAATTTTCTTCTTTTTACCCCAAGAGACTCTTGCAGATAGGCTGCACTGTTCATGCATCTTCTTTCCCAGTGATGCCATAGTATCTGACCTTAATTGCTGCTTAAAATATTTTATGAAAGACTGGAAACATTAGTGATTTGGAACTCCTTGCACTAACAAAACACTACAATCTGCAAATCGCTTTTTACATTATTATATACCAACTCCTCATTGTAGAGTGCCCATCTCTTTTTAATTCTCACACATTGTGTTGGTTCCATGTCTAAGAAAAAGTGAAGGATTTGGGAGTGGTATCTTAAGAGTCCCATAACTGAAGAGAACTGCAGGTAATTGGAAAATGGTTAGCATTTAACCTACTCTCTTGACCCACCTGTGCCTCCTAGTGACTTAGTTGTGGTGTTCTCTACTTTTGAATGCCATGCCTACAGCTGCACAGCAGTAACCCAAACTAGCAGCTAGACACATTTTCTCAAACTGTAGAAAATGAGGATTTCAAGGCTGCACACCAATTTCCCTTTGTAAGGTGTTTCACTCATTATGTTCACTGACCTTATTTCCACTGTGTTAGTTTATATTGCTCTCTGCTTGAGGAGTTTAATGAGTGTTGAATTCCACTGGGTATGCTGATTACAATATCTCTGCATATGTGCACCTTTTTAGGAGGAAACAGATTAGCATGGGTCTAAAACAAAAGTGGGTTTGGGGGGGTTTTCCATCTGAGTTTGCCAGTTTTTCTTTCAATTATGGGTTTCTCAAACTGAATTATAATATTTGGGACAAATAAGCTGGTATGTCAAAAATAAATTTATGTATTCTATTTCAGCCCAGCTAGAAGTGGAAAGAACATGAGATTTTGAGTGAAACAACTAATCCCACCTCCATCACTTACATTTTGTTTGACACTGGGAAATTCTCTAACCACACTTAACCTCAAGTCCTCCTTCTGATAAATGTGGATACTAATTAGTCAGAGTCATGAGAAGAGGTAGATATAAATGTGCCTTTTCATATTCAAGGATGTATGTGAATTTCAGAGTACAAAATTATACATGCACATTGTCATCAGTTCTTGACAAATCATATTCAGGTATTGACCTGGTGCCTCTGAATTCAGTCACAGAATATAATAAAGTAGGTCTGACATCTAATTCTGGCTCTTTAGTAAGGAGCCTTAATGGGTGACATTGGGCAGCTGACAGTAACCTCAACCAAACCTGGCTCCTGTCTTTAGAATGAAGAGCTTTGGGAAACCCCCTTGTTTCAAAGTACTTGAGTACAAATGTATTACTGTCTGTCATACTGACACTTTCCCTTTGCTTTTTGTTTTAGTTCCTTCCATGACTTTAATGATGATCCAACTTTTACTTCTTAGATGTATATTTTGTTATTTTCTGAAGATTCTATCACTACTCCTATAATGATAGTTAGCAGGAAAATGTTGGCTGAATCCTAAATTATAAAATCAAGAAAGACTGAAATCTGATATGAGGTTTAGCACTTATGTGCTAGACATTCCCAAATTCATTTATCATTTGTTAAGAATTATTTGCTGCATTCATGAACAAAAATAATTACTTACCCACCAGACAATGCTTCTAATATACACATATACCTCAGAGTCTTCTTTCCAAATGCCCATTTTTTCCTCAAACTTTACCATTCTACCATATTTCCGATTTCAGTGAGTGGAACCGTTATTTAAATAGTTGTTAAGCCATACACATAGAACCATCCTGGATTCCTCTCACATTGCATGGCACAGTCACGTGGAATATGCCTTTTTAACTACTTTTAACTACCCCATCAACTCTTCTCTTTGTTCCCTCTGTCTCTGCCTTAGTCCAAGATTCTCACTTATTCCTTTCATGGTTCATTACTTCTTTGTTACTCATGAGTACAGGCCTGCTCCTGTCTGATTGTTCCTCTTCAGGAATCATTTTAAAATACACAAATCTGATAAAGTAACTATCCTATTTAAAACTCTTCAGTGGCTGTTCATAGGTTTTAGTTTATACACAGTTTAGCATCCAGATTCTTTGTGATCTGACTTTTGCTACTTCCTGTATTATCTTCATCACTTTCCCCAAAGCTTATTCTCCATCAAACTATTCTCTCACTTTTATCATTTCTGAACAATTCTTTTGTCTAAGAGAATAACAGTCCTATTCTTCTCCAACTGTACTCTTCAAAATTTGGAATTATTCGTAAATCTTTGTGAACTCAGTCATCTTTCCCATTCTTGCCATTTCATTCTTATCTTCCAGAGTGTCAGTCACCACAGTTAGACCACATGCACATGCACTCAAGTCATTTTATATATATTTCCCTGTGTTGGTGTGGGACAGTATGCTTATGGCAGGCATTGTTCTAGGTATGGAAGATATAGATAGCTTCAAACCAAGAGACAAGATCTTTGTCATTACAAACTTAAATATCAATGTGTGAGATATAAATTAAGCAGTAGCTACAGGATATATCACTTAGGCTCAGATGCACATGCCTGAATTAAAATGGAGCAGGAAAAGAAGAAAAGATCATTAGGTTATAGGGACTGGACTCTAGTAGGAGCTTTGTTTGGAGATGACACTTGATAAAGGATTTAGGGAGACAACTTTCTAAACAAGAGGATTTTTAAAACTTTTCTAAACCTAAGCTCTGAAACCGGTGGAAAATTGGTTTTTTTGAGGAAGAGCAAAGGCCAATATGGCTTATGGGCAAGAGTAGAATTAGAGTGATTTGAAATAAATTCAGATAGGCATGAAAGAAAATTTAAGTTCTTATTTAAGTAACAACTTTTATTTCTCCCTTATGAAATTTCATGATCTGAGAATTATAAATACCATTATATACCAAGTTCAAATACATTTAGTCAGTTAACCAACTCTAAGATCTATACAAGTATTCATAGAGTATAGAAAACACCAATAACAGTTTTTGAAATAGAATGATTTAGAAAGCTTTTAAAAATAATTTTATTTATTCTACTTAGGTATACATGATAGCAGAATGCATTTTGATTCATTGTACACAGATGGAGTACAACTTATCATTTCTCTGGTTGTATGTGATGTAGAAAGCTTGCATGAGTACTCCAATATTTGGGGAACAAAGAGCGCTTTGCTTTGTTCATGCCTGAGAAGTCCTGAAGAAAACAAGCTGCTCTTCCACTGATGATAGTAGAAATGTGGTCAGCTGTGAGCCTTTTGGCACCAGGCTTTGAGTAATATTGAGGAAGTCCCTACCTAACTGGGTTCTTTAAAGAACATTCATTAGACAGAGGCTGAAAGTGCTTCACTGTGTATAAAATAGGCCTAGATTAGTTGGGGATGGGAAGAACTTGGGAGGAAACTTTGCCCATGTCAGGGAATTGAAAATAGGGGTCCTTAGTTGTAAAGCAGAGTAAAAGAACCTCTGAAAAACTCTACAAAATTCATTTTCCTTGGGAAAAAAAGCAGTAAGATCTTACTGCCTGCCTTGTGTAAATACACAAGTCCTAAAATGAGAATAAAAATAATTTTATTAATGCATTTATTTAGGTTCCCTTGCCCCCTTCACTTATTTAGGTTCACAGTGCCACTTAGTGAACACTGAAGTTCCCCAAGCTATTAGAAAATAGATAGTGCTATTCTCTCTTGGTGGTACAGATAGGGCTTCCATTCATAAATTATCCTTTTGAAGATAGTAATCAATAGCCATTATTGATAAGAAATCTCCAGAAAACACAACTCTTCCAAAAGCTATGGCCTATGATGTGTGTGTGTGTGTTTATGCTTGGGGATATGTATGGTCTACATTACCTTAAGTTGAGAAATATCTCCTGCTCTAGATATTTTGACCTCTGACTCATCTCAGTGCTTAGCTTTTAGTGGCCTATTCTATACAGATTCTTTATGTTGAAAACTACACATTCTTCTGGGAAGATCTTTGGGGAAGGTTTTCTGCAGTCTCAGGTGTGGCATGAAGCCTACATCTAACCCAAAGTAGCCACTTACCAACCTTTGTTCTTCATGGGTGGAAGGTGAATTACTCCAGCTATGTCCTCTACCCTCCCAGCTTTCAGAATTATTCCAGATTCACTCCTGCTTTTAGGCTTTTCCAAATGGTTTTAGTCTTCACTAATCTCTAAAATCTGTCACATAATTCAAACACATGTAGTTAGAAATCAAAAAAATTAATGCCACTTAAGGATGTCAGGATGGTTGAAGAGGGTACATATAAAATTGATAGATCCTGAACAGACCAGTATGGAATAAAAGAGACCTCTGTGAGGTCAGTGAGCTCTGATTGGGTTTAAGAATGAACTGTATCATCAGATAGATCTAGATTTGAATTTTATGTCTGAGATATATAACCCAATTGAATTTAAACAGGCACTTTCTTTTCTATAGCTTTGATCTGTGTTCTGTAAAAGGGAACTTTTTAAGGTTATTATGAATATTAAATTGTTTGAAGAACAATTTAAATTGAAGAATTCAAGGACTCAATACTTAATTTATAAGAGACACTCAATAAATTATAGCTTAATAAAATATGATACAGCATATGATTCTCTGGAGTTAGAAATCTTAATTTATGCAAAGATAAGAAAAAAATAGAAAATAAATATTGTTCAACAATGGGGAAGAAACTACATTTGATGAGTAATGGCCTGTTCATTCTACAGCTTAGGTGTTCCTCTAATATTTCGTACATTTGTTTTGATAATCTGGCAGTCACTGGTCTTCCTCAAAAGACCATGAGCTCTTTAAATCATACATTGCATCTTGCTCATCTTTTTTCTCAGGGCTTGGCACATTTTAAAAGGAATTTCTCAAATGAATACATTAAGGTTTTATGAAATGGTTATCCTTAGAAGTTAAAAATTGGTGCACAATTATTAACAACAGGTATTGAACAAGAACATTAAATAATGAAAGCGTGAATTGTCAAAGTGGCCCAATGTTTGAATGTGGAACAAATTCAATGAGATAAAGATGAGTAATTATAATATTATTTCTTTAGATTAGAACCCTGATTGTAATCCAGACAAGCATGTGATGTTGGATGTAAAAATGGTGGCAGTCTCTCAAAAGATAGAGAAGAGGAAGAAAGACATGACAGAATGTTAGAGGAAATACAGGAAAAATAATTCCAAAAAATCTTGCCCTTCAGGATTTTGGTTTAAAGCAGTGATACTGGATACTGGTATTATCCTACATGGAGGTATTGAGAAATATATTGACAGGAATAAAAGTACTGATGTTTAAATTTAAGGTAAGTTTCAGACATTGAAGCACAAGAATTATAGAGGTAGAAGATTAATTACATTAAAATATCAATTTGTCAGGATATAGCCAAAGAAATGATAGCTGTAACATGACCCCAAATTGAGGAAATTATATATATTTTTTCAAAAACAAGAAAATCAACATAGAGCTCTGGATTTTGATTAGACTCAGTGACTGGAAATATTACCATTTACTGAGCATGTAGTATTGCCAGATAGAGAGGAATAGGGTTTAGAAAGGATAAGGAGGTTGCCTAAGTTCACCTAGCTTGTATATATTTTCTAAAGAAAGACGAAGAACAAATCTTTACTCTATCTCAAAATTTACTTCTTCCTACTAGGTAGGAAGGTAACACAGATGGACCAGTCTGAAAGAAGGAAGGTGAATCTAGGTTTTAACAAAAATGAGTGTCTTAAGAATAGATTATTACATGTAAAGGTTGAGATAAGGGAAAATGTAGAGAACAATAAAAATAAAAAGTGATAGAATGACCGTGTTTCTGAAACTGTCCATGACTGGCCATGATTGGAAAACAGTATCTCAGTGCTTTCTGGTCATCGTTCAGTAACACTTTTGGTATCCATATCTTTTCTAATGGTTAGAGTTCTTAGGTTTCATAAACAGTTTTCCCCAACAGTGCTTCGAGCAAATTTGTCTTGAAAGATTTCCATAGCCCTGCACACTGAAGGTCTCATGGAACTGACAAGATAATGACAGGGGAAATTTTAAACTATTAAAAGACTTTGCTGTATATGATCTTTCCCAGTGCTGATTTCAGCAAAAGAGGGGAAAATGTTCATTATGTCAAATAGAATGTAAAACACAAAATATGATGCCAGCTTCTCAGATTTTCTCATCCAAATGGTCTCCTAATAAATGACAGGAATGTGTCAAAAATATAGTCAGGGGAAAGGAAGTAAATGTTGGTTGATCTCAAACTAAGAACATAGTTACTGTTAACAAGCATTGTGATATCATAAATCCTCATTTATGTATAGCAGTATATGATTTTATATTAGCCAGAAAAGATGACAGGAAAAGGGGTAATACTGCTGCAATAAAAATCTTTTCTCATATGGGGCAGGTTTTATTCTTTGATTTTTCAATTTGATTCAATGTTCAACCTAATGAAAATGCTACAGCAAATAAAATGCATTTCCACTGTATAATCATTTGCAATTTTGTTTGGATTATCTATGAATAACTTCAGCTATTCATAAATGAAGTTATTTAGTTGCTTAATATTAAATCACTTGTTCGATCACTGACAACAGAAGATAAAAGGTTAATTTAAAAGAGCATTAAAGAAAAAAACCCAGCAAAGGAAAATGCAAGGTTTAGTCAAAAGAAGACAATTGGGTACAAATGGCAAGGAGCAAAATACACTAATTGAAAACCAGGCAGGACATTTTTCCATTTCCTTCTTTTTTAGTGCACTGATTTTAAAAAAATAGTTAATTATCACACATTGCCAGATATCCTCCACACTGGGATTTTAACCTTTTAGTTTTGTCATTTTTCTGAGGAGCAGAGTGTTTAATGAAATCAGCATTAAGTTATAATGCATAATGATGTAGATTGTCTATAGAGACTACTCAAAACACTCTTGTGTAAATTTTGCATGTTTGTAGCATTTATCTACTATTTTATGTTTACCAAATGCATTATTCTTATTTAAAAAAGTCTATTTTTCAAACTCATGTTGATAATTTTTTGGTCAAAGTCTAGTAGAATACACAATGATTTTTTCCTTAACACTTTATATCATTTATATTATTTAACCACAGTTACCCTCAATTATATAGGAAAGTTACTCTTAATTATATAGAAAAGTGCTAGAAGTCTAAAGCATCCATTAAAATTCCCCAATTCAACTATTTATTAGTAGGGGTTTAGCTCAGTGGTAGAGCATGAGCTTAGCACTTGTGAGGACCTGTGCTCAATGCTGAGCACGGCAAGAACAAACAAAAAATCTAAATTATGTATCAATTTTTATTATGTGAAGCATAAATGTAGATAAGAGTCTTTAATTCCCAAAATTTTCATAATCTACTTTAGGAACCAAATTCCTAATCAATCGTATTCGCTAAAACAAGGCAATACGAACTCTAAAGCACAGACTGACAATGCTATAGGATGTTTTTAGGTGTGTCCTCTGGCATGCATAACCACATTCAAAATATCCTCAACTCTTATCACCTAGGGAAGGAATAACTGCATGTGTATGAGTCAAAATAATAAAAGGCAACATTAATTAAATTAAGTATATATTCTGCACTGGACACTAAGTGTGCTTGTGAAGTATTTACCCATTTTGCCTCACATTCCTGCTAATCATGTTAGAGAACTGGGAAGCCTCAGTTGCTACTTATACGTCTTTTTTAGTTTAACTTCCCTCCTACCATCTTAATTTTAATAAAGGGGTTAAGCAAAGCCAGCACTTTTTCATTAGGTTGAAAGAACAACTTCCCACATATTCATGTCTGTCCGTAGGGAACCCTCCCACACCCTTTGGCTCATGAGGCACCTGAACCAAGGACAAGAAAATAAATAAAATAAAATGATTCACACAGAATCATTTAAGCTTTACCCAGCTTCTATATGTAGTCAGGAGGGCAGCTGTTTCTGTAATGGCCACATTCTCTAGGGAGGCCTTGACTGTGACTGCCCATATGATTACAATTGCATATTTCAGTTTGGCAGAGAGAAAACATATTCTGACCAGGGGAAGTGAAGAGAGTCATGCATCCAGAGTATTGGAGAATTATAATATTTCAGCATTGGAAGTGCTCTGAAAGGTCACTATCCTTCATGTCAATAGTGTCTGCCCCAATGCAATAAAATCATTAAGTATGCCATCTCGTCCTCAAGAGGGAGAAGCCTTTGTTAAGTGAGTTGGTCACAATATTCTATTATTTTAACTGTCATGTCTGGTTGCCCTTTGTACTATAATTTTTAAGGTATACATAATCTGATGTTAGCACTGACTGAAACAAATACCAGTTTGTGTTGGTCCTGCCTTTCTTTTACTTGAAATTAAAAGAAAAATTAATCATAGATGGACACAATATCTTTATTTTTATTTATTTGTATATGGTGCTGAGGATTGAATCCCAGTGCCCCATGGGCTCTACCACTGAGCTACAACAGCGGCTTTTACTTGATATTTTGATACACATACAAATTAATAAAATAAAGGTCCATCAATAACTATATGAATATGAATGCATTCAATCTAGGTATACCTCTCCAATTGTAACAAAATTGGCAGCATTATTTTGAGATCCACAGCAGTATATGAAATTTCCTTCTCGCCATTATATCGTTGGTGTTCAGATTCCCACATAGTGAACAAATTTGAAGTTTCCAACTTTGCCAGATTTTACCCCCTTGTCAGTCAGTCATCCCATCCCAGCTTCATTCAGTCTTTCACATATGGCTTCTGCAAGGGTTTCCTTATTCTCCATGAGTTTTTCTACCTTAAATTTGAGTCTTGCCTGGCATTTGACACAATAAGATGATTTCTCCTAAAAGCTGAACTTCGGTGTTTTCATGCCCATTTCATTTTTATTGATAGAAATTTGGCTCAGATGGGCCCATCACATCACATCATGACTCTCACCCTTTTTTTACAATAATTTTTCCTTCAAGTATACATTATTTGCCACATTTGAGCACATGCAAGATGAACAAGGCCAAATTGGTCAAGAGTTCCCTTTCACACAGGCCTAATGGTCCACCATTTTAAGGCCCTCTGTGATGGAAGATGCAATCCTATATTCTTTCCCCCTAGTCATTAATCATTTTGACTTCAGCATGCTTTTTTGTTACCATTCTTCCAGACTGATAGGAGGCAGTTTCTCATTATGCTTATTTACTGTGAAGAGCTTTTTTTCAAAATTCTTCTGGACATACAAGGATGAGTTAACTCCAGGAAACATCCAACAAAACAAGTCAGGCCAAGATACAGTCCCCATAGAAATTAGGACAGGAATAATTCTTTCATTTCCAAGTACATTTCCAATATTTTGGAATAATCTCCTTTTTGTCTTAAGGAAAATCCTTAATCTTATCAACTAAGGGGATGTCATAGGTGGCATTTAAGCCCTGATATTTTCCAGATTATAATCTATTTAGGAATAAAGAGTGACACTAGGAAAATGGTTGAAGAGGCTTTGCCTGGATTGTCAAGTGCATCCATCTCTGTACACTTAAAGACATGAATTGTCTTTATGTAGTATCCTTGTGTAGGCTTTTAGAGGCACTCTAATAAAACAACAGTTCCTGAATTAAATGTATTTCCACTCCAGTAGTTTCATGTTAAGTGTTACCTTTCTCCTGAAATGTTTTTATATTTGCATATATAACTTTATACCTATAGACAGAGTATATATTTTACAATTAAAAAGTATTTTAAATCTAGAAAGCTCAAATTTAGTTCCAAGTAGTCTTAATGTTTTCAAATGTGTTTTTCTAATTCAAGGCTCCTGTTTATATTAAATTATATTTACTTTATTACTGTCTGTTTATATAGATTATTTGCTCAGAAACTTATTCATATAGTTACCTTTAATAGTTAATATTTAATGATAAACCCAAGTCTTGAGTGTCCCTGTGATAGATGAGGGACCTAAGAACCAAGGACTGCCCAGAGTCCCACCACACAGAATCCAACCCTGTGGCCTGGCACTTCCTGACCCACTTTCTTACTGGGTTCAACTGGCTTCTCATGATTCAGTCCTCTAGGTCTCCAGCTGCTCACTGTGGATCTTCCCAGCACTGCATGGAACTGTCATTCCAAGGATGTCACTGTTCAGATAACAGGTGATGGTGGCTAATATAAGGAAAGACCTCCACCAAGAATCATCACAGGTCTTCACTTTGCCTAAAGACATGGAATACTGCAGATGGTGGTGCTTCCAACAGACCTTTCCTAGGCTCTCTTGCTATAGGTGTAGGGTACCTGAGGTTGAAGGTGCCAGGCTACCCCTGTGGGAAATCTCATCCACATGGAAGTGTCTTGATCAGAGAAGATCTCTGCCTCTGGAAGAGCTTCAAATGCTGTTCAGCATCTGAGCACAGTAGCTCCTCACCTGCCTACTGCTCAGTACTAGCCTGATACACTACCTACCCAACTCTCTTGTCCATTTTGGACTTTACCCATGCTGTTCTTTTGGCTTGAGACTCCCTTCCCTACCTTTGACTCTGCCACTTCCTTCTCATTTTGTACATGGCACTTAGAAGATCTTCCACATCTTCGTTATAACCATGATGATGTTGATGGGGGTCACTGTGTCTTATGTGAGGTTTGAGACAGAAATGAGAACTCTGGTGTCCTATCTGGATCTCTCTGTCCCAGGTAGGGGTTGAGATGGCAGATAAAATGGAATTGTGGAGAAGTTGGAGTCCTAGGATCATGACGAACTTCAGAACACTGAAGATGGATGAAAGTGCCTCTGGGACAGTCTTCCAGTGCTGAGGGCATGGGGTAGTGGGGAGACTGTCCAAGAGAACCTAAGCACCCTCCCTTGACTTCCACCAACTAAACACTCTCACGACCTCTATTTTCTGCTACTGCAGCTCAGGAACAGAGCTAAGCCATCTGCTGTGGTGCCTAGAATCACATTGCCCTCATCCTTTACCTCTACTCTTGACTAATCTAGCTCCCTAATTCTTCCTAGGGGTTGAGGCATGACTGTCCATAGGCCCAGGATCTCCAGATAAGGAAGCACCCCTGCCTGAGGCGGGGAGTGCTAAGCACTGAGGGGAGAGCATTTCCAGACAGAACTGGGCCCTTGGTCGTATTCTAGTGGTCCTTTAAAGTAGGTACTATTAGAGCCTTACTTGACAGTTGGAAAACTATACAGAAGAAAATTTAAATAACTTGTACATAGTTACATAGATGAAAAAACTGTTTTCAGAGATCTCACATGTGAGTCAGATATCAAACCCAGCTCTCAAATCAGAGCTTATTGTGTTAGCTTCTGTTTCATTTTGTCTTAGTTGAAGTTCAGAGAATCTGAATAACTCACTAAGGTCACCTAAGTAATGTTGGATTATAGCTGTAATTTCAATCCAAGTATTCTAACTTCATTTCTGGCACAGTATCTAATTAATACCAGTAAAACTTGTTATAATAAAGGGCTTATTATAAATGCCATCAGAAGCTATGGGACCCCTGGCATCGTCAGAGCATCAGCATTTTTAAATATTTCTGTCCAGAAGGATCTTAAGATACCTTTGCTAGCACTACCCTCGCTGCCAAGACCTGTTGATATCCTCCATGGAGAGAATCACTGGCAAATGGTTTCTTAAGATGGAAACTTTGCAGAAAGAGAAATGAATCTGAATGGGAAAAAAGGGAAAATCATTTAGTTTTCTCTTTGGGTGATATATTTTGATTTGCTCTTTCCTGGCTAGTAGATAATGTTGGTACTTGAGATAGATTGGCAGATAAACTAGGTTTCAGACCTAGTTAAAAGCAAAAGATGAATATGCAAAATAATAGTTATTTCTTATTTATTTTCAAAGTAAAACGTGACTCTAGCAATAAGAAAAAAATCCAGCACCTGTGTTCATTGCAGTCACAATATGATATTCTTATACTTAAAATTTCTAGTCTGTGTCAGGCATTATGGTGAGCACAGAGTTGGAAAATGAGAAAAATGGAAAACAGATTTTTCTCCGCTTTCATTTGTAGGATTTCTAGAGGGGAAACATTGTCAATTGGGAGTAAGGCCTTGCTATTCTGGAAGAGGACATATCTGCTGGCTGCACTAACTGGCCTTTATCTCTCTTCATCTCCTTTGCTGGTTCATTCTCATTTCCACAACCTCCCATTGTAGGATTTATTATGTAAGAATTATTACTAAATCCACCTCCTAATTTTGTCTCTAAAATAGAACTTTCCTCTGTATTCCCCTTCATACCACCATTTTCAATTTTGATAACTTTCTTCTGTACTCCCTTTCTTACCAGCTAATACAGCCAAATTTGCATTCCCAAATTTTTACCTCTCACAATCTTCCCTGTTTATATAAAAAGCTCAAATTTTTCCATTTTCTCAGTTAAAAAATTTAGTCTCTTCATCTCCCTAAATACTCTACTTTTGCACCTAATTTCTCTATATGCTTGATACTCCAACATATCAATTGTGTGTCTATCACTGTCTTAAGCAATATACATAATTAATTTAATCCATACAGTAATTTTACTATGTATAGTAAAAGTATATAATTCTTTTATAATTATATATAGTATTTAATATATAAAGTATAATTCTCACCTAAAAAAGG
Source organism: Xerus rutilus (assembly GCA_028644305.1). Taxonomy (NCBI): domain Eukaryota; kingdom Metazoa; phylum Chordata; class Mammalia; order Rodentia; family Sciuridae; genus Xerus; species Xerus rutilus. The sequence goes on along the minus strand of CM053408.1, from coordinate 96,776,580 downwards.
GAGCATTATGATATAAAAAATTAAGTATCTTACCAAATTTACATTGCTAATAGGTAGATGATCTAGAATTTAAAGTCTGACTTGAGGTCCTGTTCTCTTAAATACTATATTGTATTGCTTCTAGGAGACCATGTGTAGCTTATTGCACTATAATGAGTTCTATTCACAGTTATCATGGATATATTCCGGAAAAACTTCTAAGGAAGAAAGGTATTAGCTTGAAGCTTAGGAATTGGCCAGGAGGCTTTCCAAAGAATGAGAAGTTCAGTTTGGAAGGATGCATTGATATTAGTGTTAAATAAATTAACAAGGAGTCATGGTAGACAGAACCTGACACCATAAAGACAGACATAAAGCTTGGCATGGAGGGAATACCGCATTAAGTTGCAATACTCCTACAGCATAAAATATCAAGTCATAAGAGATATATATGCTGTCCTTTGTAGGTGATATGAAAACACACGTGGATATGAGGCAGTCATTAGTGTAAGGTGAGTTTCCTTGAGAAAGGAAACTTGCTGAGAATGGTATTTATGTGAAGGTGTAGGAGAGTAAATAAGTATGAAGGAAGAAAAGGGAACTATGGAGCGTGGAGTGACAAGTTACACGGAGGGGGACTTTGTCCAATCTCATGAAGGAACTCAGAACAATGAAAATTGCACCTCATAGCTTTCTGCATCTGAGGCAAGGGAGTTGAGGTATTTATACCCCTGTCAGTCAGCAATTAAATAGTAAAGGCCCTTAAGGAGGGATACAAGTGCCTAGAGTAAAAACTGGGGAAAGCTGAGCATAAAAATTGTAAAAGGAATTTGAGTCATAAGGATGGAGCTCTTACTGTTTTCACAAAGCCATACGCTCCGCAGGGGGTCTAATTGACCTCCAACTCCATTTACATTTATGGACAGAACAAGGCAGTGGCTCAGAAGAATCCTATCTTATAGTTTAGTGATCATCTTTGTCATAATTTAATTGATCCTCAAAATTGTTGTATGTATGAATACAGCCATCATTTCAACTGGATTTTCAATATTTTTTCATTTTTAAAGTTTTGAACTTCTATACATTTCAACAACAAATATCTATTAAAATATATTATGTGCATGATACTCATCATGGTGTTAGAGTTATTAAAACTGAGGATTTGAAAACCCTTTACATACTAGAGGAGGTAGCAGGAAATGAAAGTTAGCGAAAGCAAAGGGACCACGGTAGAGGAAAGAGTGTTCTGAGTAATTGTTCTTGTAAAAAAATCTTCTTGATCCCTATAATGATATACAAGTTAGCTACTCTATTCCTCTATTTCTCAAGAAGACTAAGTTTCAGTGTGAGATTTGGGAACAATCCCTAAAGTTGCAAATTGGACTTGCTGCTAGGCCTTCCTGATTTGCAGCTCATGTCCCTGCTGCTGAAATCTAGTCACCTACCTCATTATTGAAAATCCAGAGCCATAGGTCATATCTCATGGGTCTGATAAAAGGTTTGGTGCACCCTTTATGCCTACCATGAGTTAGTCCATAGAGAGAAAGGAAGAAGAATCATGCATAATTGGCTTTCAAGTAAAAGATGCAAATGAAGTGCATCTAAATGTTTTATGCAGTCTCTAACAAAAGGTGTATTATTACTAAAACGCATGAACTGTGTGGAGATTAACATGTTAGACTAATAGTTAAGTGGTGAAAATGCCTATGCAATTTGCCTTCTTATGGCCATAACTTTTTCAAATCCAAACCTAAATCAGTCATCTGTGTGAGACTAATGTATAATGAACAGAGTGATAAATAAGCTTAAATAATACGTTATTTGAAACCAGTCGAGGTCCTTAGGATGGAGACTTGTTTACGTTTCCTATGAATTGGAGAAACATAATTTGAGTGTACTCATTGTGAAATGAGTAATATTTTGGAAACATTTAGTAATTTATATGTGATTACTAATCAGCAAAATATAGTAAAATCTGACCTGCCAACTCTAAAGATTATTGTGAAGATCAGAAGGTAAAAGGATGAGAAAAAAATAGTAGTGTATATTAAGACTACCATGCTCTTGTCCTTTGTATTTTACTTTTGCTTGATGAGGATAAAACAAGTTTGTGACTTCTTGCCCAGGCTGCCCATAACATTTGGAAATTTCAATTGCAGATCGTCTAATCATATATTTGTATGTTTGCCTAGTATGCGCATATGTGTATATATGTAAATGTATACATGTTTGTGTGACTATAGGTTTTCTTTTTTTATTCACTGTGGTAAGCAGAATAAAGATCCCTCCAAAGATTTTCTATGACCTTATCTCCAAAACCTGCAAATGTTATGTGACAAGCAGCATGATGAAAAATGGAATTAAGTTTGCTGTTCAGCATATGTTTATATTTTGAGATAGACATGATATGCTGATTATATAAGTGGTTTAAATATAATCACAAGGATTTAATAAATGTGAAAGAGGGACACAGAGTAAGTTGCACAGTAACACAATATGTGAAAGATTCAACAAGCCATTGCAGGCTGCTCTGAGATCCAGAGTGAACACAACCCTGCCTTGATCTTACCCCAGTAAGACCCATTTTTAAATGCCTGACCTCCAAAGTTTCCAAACAATAAATGTACACAGAGTTTGCATTATTCCATATAACATCAATAGAAAAATAATACACAAATTGACAAAAGTGGTCCCGTTATATTGCATGCAAGTATATAGTTGGAGAAAATAAAATTTTGACAATGTATTAGTATATAAAGAAATACAAAATACACAATAACCATTCTGCTAAACTAAAATAAAAACATAGGAGTTTAGTGTCTTCAAAGGGAATGGGAACACTGCACTAAGGCTTGAATGAGTGAATTATTTTGGGTAAAATTTGTCAAGCTCTTAAATATAAGATTTTGAATTTTTTTGTTATACTTTTGGGGGAGAAGGAAGGCTTGTCTGGGAAGAAATTCATATTTTTTACTGGTATGTACCTTTTCCCTTCAGACTCTGGAAATTTTTATGAAAATTAGAGTTGTG